>CP125976.1:538673034-538841002 GCA_030063025.1 Avena longiglumis
AGTAGTTGAGCATCATATTGTCTAGGAGTTTTATTCTGACACCAAGGTGAGGCCCATGAAAGTACCTCCGGTATTTGAATCCGAGGTTCCTTGAAGAGTAGTTCAAACCTGCATAAAAAGTCTGGATAATCATCCAAGCAGTGAGTCCATAAGTGGGACAATTCTTAACCAAAGTTTTCATTCTTTCCCAAGATTGAGAAACATGTTCATTATCAAGTTGTTTAAATTTCATAATGTCACTTCTCATAGCAATAATCTTATCAGGAGGATAGTTCTTTACAATAAAAGCATCTTTGCACTTAGTCCAAGAATCAATACTATTTTTAGGCAAAGAAAGCAACCATTCTTTAGCTTTTCCCCTCAAGGGGAAAGGAAAAATCTTGAGCTTAATAATATCTCCATCTACATACTTATACTTCTACATCTCACAAAGTTCAACAAAGCTATTGAGATGGGCAGCAAGATCATCAGAACCAGCACCAGAAAATTGCTCTCTCATCACAAGATTCAACAAAGCAGGCTTAATTTCATAAAAGGTAGCATCGGCAGCAGGTGGAGCAATAGGAGTGCTTAGGAAATCATTGTTGTTGGTGCTAGTGAAGTCACACAACTTGGTGTTCTCAGCAGAGTTCATTTTGGCAAAGTGTAACACCCTCAGAATCGGCCCTATGCAAGTTTTAGCGAAACCCGCCAAACCCGCATAGAAACGATTCAAAGGTGCCCACCAGTCACTTTCGTGCGGGTGGAAAACGAAGTAATATCATTACACAATAGTCCACGATGGAACCCACAGAACGAGATATATACAACGACTCAAAGAGTCAAGAATACAGATATACATTACAAAGATCCAAATCACCTTGAAAGCGAATCGGCGTCAGTCGGACAAGATGCAAATTGAGCTAAGAGCCTGAAGAATAACCAATGGCGTCCATAACCCTTCCCGGCCAAGCGGAAGGTAACCTATAACGACGTCGATCTCAAAACACTGCTTAAACAAAGGGGTGCCGACAAAGGGCAAAGGAAAAAAGAGAAGCGGTCGATTAAGGCCGATTACGGCGAGGCTAGAATTCGGCGGTCCTCGCCTACATAGGTATGGTGGACTGAAGCGGCAGCGCAACATGCACTAACAACCTATAGAGACTCGATTTAACTATCGGCTATCAGAGAGGGATAAGAAAGACCTATTCGGAACCAACCTAATACTAACACCAAACATACCCATCCTGGTATTTCCCCCTCGAGACCAAACGAGGAAGTCAACCGAGGAACTCACACAGTTGGCAATTTTATTCATTCCGTTATAGTGGCGGCAATTACTAGTCAAATATAGATAGCATGAGTCATCCTGATATAATAAACAGTGGGCAGTTTTAGTAAAACATTCCGTTGTAGTTGCAACACTTACTAGTCAGATACGATTGGCATGAGACATCCCAAACCCAGCAGTTGTTGGTACTTTTATTTAGCCATTCCGTGGTAGTGGAGCTGATTACTAGTCATGTCGGATACAAGTCAAATTATAGCAGAAAACTTTAGTTATAGTTGTCTATGATCGAGACCTGTGCTCCAAGTCGTCCATAACCGCGGACACGGCTTCTCGAAAATATTTAACCTAGGGATGCACCAAAGTTTAGACACGCACCTACACCCTTGTTGTCAGATCAGGTAGGTACAAGATCACAAAACATACACCCATCGGTATGTCGGCGGGGCCTAAGTCACGACGTTCCCAGACCCAAAGCAAGCACTGGGGGGCCACCCCACTAAGCTACCCAACGAAGTCGGCGGTCTCAGACGGACTCGGGGTTTGTGTGACGGCGTAACGATTGGGAACCCAAAAGTGTGGGCTTGTCGACAATAAAACGTGTCACGATCCTAAGCGATCTGGTGCTCCTCGCACAATCGTAAATAAAGCGTAAAGCATGGCATAAGTACAGATAGTAATAAAGCCCCAAACTTGTGGCCCCGGTACAATACTTGGAATCAAGTACTAAATCGATGGGGTGCCCATGCACCCCAATTCGTGGTTAGCGCTCGATCTCGGAGCAGTGTCAAGAACTCGGGGTCCTCACGGGACACAAGTGGATGATTAACAACCAAATAACATCTAATTCCCACAATGCCTCTGCATTTACCTACTTCAATTTTAGTTATTAAACAATAATTAAAGCCATGATCATCTCCACCATTAAACATGCGGCAAAACTCCAACAAGCTGTGGTACTTGACGACATGCAAAGACTTGAGTAAGCAACTTCGACACATAAGTCCCACTATCTACCAAACAACGGTAATAGGATGTGTCCAAGGCAATATGAGGCGGCAAGGGATATCAGTGCGAAAACTAGAGCATCGCAACACGTATAGCAATAGATCAACAGGAAATAAAGACTATAAAAGTAAGATAGGTAGAAAGGGGAGGTGCTCACCGACAACATTGCCGAGGGTTCATCCGAAGATCAATCGACACTGCATCAACTCATCGATCTTATCTGCGAAGAAGCAAAACACTAGAAGAAACATCGGATGCACTATTTAATACTACGGCAGAAGATCGGGCATGATGCATGTATGATGTATGACATAGCAAAGGTGCAATGCAATTAGATCATATTAAGCGGAACCGGGTCCGGCATTTAATTAAGCAGTTCAAGTTATTTATCTACCCATAAATTAAATGTTGGATTAGCAAGACCAAACATGGCTTCGGTTCGCTATGCCAATTTAAATGAAGTCCGGAATAAGACAAAGATATCCCGCATATAGACTCCATATTTAATTATGAGATGAATTGGCATAATGCCCCCAAACCACAGACAAGTATGCATGCATGAACAATTTAATATGCATCAGTTGATAATGTCATATTATAAAAATAATGGGGTCTCGGATAGGGAATCACTTTAGGGTTCGACTAACTTGGGCTCCGAGGGGTTCGGGGTTGGTCTCAGGGTCCGGATCTGGGGTTCGGTCTCGGCGGGATCGGTCTCGGATAACGGAAGTAGATCTTGTCGCATCCGAGAAGAAGAATTTGGTTGGCGTCGGGGGCACATCGGATCCTCCCTGGTTGGTGCCGATCTTGTCGTCACGAAGATCTTGTCGGGTCCTCGCCATCGAGTCGGTCTTGGCATTCGGGGTGAAGAACTTGGCGTATCCGTGTCGGCGACCTGGGCGTCCGGGTGCGTCAGATCCGTGAGGAAGGTCTTGATGTTCCGGCTTCTACGTTCGGCGGGAATCTTGGCATTGTTCGATCTTCGTAGCATGATCATCGGGATGGCGACATCGGATAGGTCTTTTCGACGAGATGATCTTGTCGTCCTTGGTGTCTAATCCACTTCGGTAGAGCTTGGCGATGGTCTCCGTGTTTCCATAGGACACGTCCACCAAGACAACACCTCCACAACACAAGCATCACCCGAACTATAGTAACATTCCTTGTCACCTCACTGAAGGATTTCTTCACATCATCGACACACCACCTCGCTGCAACAGCTTCACAATAGAAACACACTGAAGGTAAAAGGCAGGAAGCTAGCGACAACGAGAAGCACACGTGCTAGGCACCCAACAGTGCGGGCGAGGGCGATGGGGTGGGTCCTTACACAGGAGGACGGGCGACGACAAACATCGGCTACCGCAGAGGAGGCGATGGCTCGGGCGCGCGAGCGAGCCTGGCAGCGAGGAACACCAGGGAGTGGCGGGGCTGAGGCCTGGCGGAGGCTGGAAGGGAGCTTGAGCGAGCTCGGGGACCTGGACAGAGGCGGTCGGCTTCTTGGCGGGCGGCTCAAGGAGCAGGACGGGCGAGGCTCGCGGGGAGGCGGTCGCGAGGGTGAACAACCGCTGCTCGAGGGGACCGGCAGGGTCATAGTGCCGGAGAAAGGCGCGGCGAGGTCGATGCAGGCAGGCAGAGGCGGCCGACAGCGGAGGAGGGAGGCACGTCGGGGTATGTGGCGACCTCGGTCGATGGCGAGAGCAGGCGTGGCCTCGGTGGCCGGGAAGGCGGGCTGCAGCTAGAGGAGAGGAGGCGGGTGGCGGCACGAGCGCCAAAGGGAGAAGGCACCGAGCTTGTGGCGACGCTGGGGATCCGGCGAGGGGAGCGAGAGAGGTTGGTGGCGAGGATGCCGACGCGGGGGGAAGAGAGTGTTGGAGATATGCCCAAGAGGCAATAATAAAGTGGTTATTATCATATCTTCACACTTATGATAAATGTTTACATACCATGCTATAATTGTATTAACTGGAAACATTAATACTTGTGTGATTTGTAAACTAAAATAAGAGTCCCTAGTAAAGCCTCTTGTTAAACTAGCTTGTTGGTTAATATATGATCATGGTTTCCTGATCATGAACATAGAGATGTTATTAACAACAGGATCATATCATTAGGAGAATGATGTGATGGACATACTCCTATAGATAAGCGTAGCATAAAGATCAAGTCATTTCAATAGTTCAATTGCTATATGCTTTCTGATACATAGTAACCTAATTCCTTCGACCATGAGATCATGCATATCACCTTTATCGGATGGATGCTTTGATGTCATCAAACACCACCCGTAATGTGGTGGCTATAAAGGTGGCATTGAGTGTTCGAAAGTATTGGTTGAAACACATGGATCAAGAATGGGAATTGTCCATCCATATGACGGATAGATATACTGGGCCCTCTCGGTGGAATGTCATCCAATTATCTTGCAAGTATGTGGTGGCTCACAAGGGATCACATATCACGGAGCGAGAAAAGAGTACTTATCAAGAACAAGGTTGAACTAGGTATGCGAGAATCTGACGATCATAACCTCGGATAAGTAAACTATCGTGAGACAAAGGGAAATTGGTATCGTATGTAAGTGGTTCATTCTATCATAAAGTAATCATAGAAATATGTAGAGCCATATGAATTCAGATTCCTCTATTGGTTATTGTTAGGAGAAGTGTCTCGATCATGTCGCATAATTCACGGACCGTAGGGAGACACACTTAAGGATTCGGCGTTGTTTGAGTAGTTATGGTATTATGAGAAAGAGACCGAATGTTGTTGGTCTCGGATGGGATCCGGGATATCGAGGTGATCCGGAATGGTCCGAGAATAAGATTCATATAAGGAAAGTCCGTTTAGGAGTTTGGAAATGATTAGGTGTTTTCATCGGGAATGTTCTAGAAGGTTCGGAATGTCCGGCACTCGGGGAAGGGGTACATGAATGTGTCATTACATATTGGAATGATTGCATCATGTACTAAGTGTTCTCGCTATTCCAAATAAAGTTAAATTGAATCCTAAAACTGAAAATTCAAATGGCAGTTTGAAAGTCAAGCAGCTAAAAGCAGGCGAGGGAAACAAGCAAGAGGAGGTTGAAACAGACTAGGGGAGGAGTCCCTCCTCTCCAAGCTTGACGCCACCCAAAGGCCGACTTGGGAGGGACTCCTCCATTGGCCGCCCTCCCACCTATAAAAGGAGGCGGGGCCTCCTCTAGACACACAAGTTCCTATCCTCTAATCTAAATCCTAGCCCTAGACTCCGGTTTAGAGCCGCTTTGGTTTAGAGCTTCTAATTGCACTATCCTTCAGATTAGAGCCTTCTAATTGGTGTGTCTAAACCCTAGACCACCAATAGCTCTCTCTCATACTCCACCATACTCGCTCCGGCTTAAGGCGAAGCCCTGCGGGATCTCCCTCTACTTAGGTACCACGTGGTTGTCTTTGCCGAATCGAGGAGAGTGCTACAACCTCCATTTTCTTTGGAACAAGGGAGAGGAAGGTCTTAAATGTCAATCCGAGCGTGTGACCCATTGCGGAGCTCTTTGGAGCAGTGCCGGAAGGATCGTCTGCGATCTTGAGATCGGAAGAATGCGACTACATCACCCACGAGAATCTGCTCTCGTTAACCGCTGGAATCTTGAGGGTAAGTTATTCCATCTACTCGTTGCTACAATCTAGTAGATAGATCTTGGATTGTTTGTTTGTATGCGATAGAAATTTTTTGTTTTCCATGCTACGAACCCCTACGGTGATGTCGAGCCGTGTCTATATGTAGATCTGTTGCGAGTAGAACACAATGGTCATTGTGGGCGTTGATGCTTTATTGTTGATTGCTTCTTGTGTACTTTGCATCTTGCGGTATGTTGGGATGAAGCGGCCGGGCTAACCTTACATGACATCGTTCATGAGACTTGCTCCACGCTTGACATGCAACTTGTATTGCATAAGTGGCTTTATGCTGTTTCTCCTAGCATAGTTAAGATCCAATTTACAACGGGTGATTAACAATACTAGTATCAATGTTGTGGTTCATGTTAATAAGTTAGAACGACACTTATTGAAAGCCCCAAACCACGTAAAACATGCAAAGAAAGTAGAGGCGTCTAACTTTGTTTTGCGGGGTGTCTTGATGATGTGATATGGCCATGATTGTGATTATATTTGATGTATGCAATGTTCCTTATTGTAAGTTAGCAACCGGCGAGAATATATGGTTGTCTTTAATATATGTTAAGACCGCGTGTCTATTCAAAGTAGTTGTAATAGTTGAAGCGGTGGGCGACAACCATGGAGAAGCATCATTGACCTTGATGCAATGCGGTAATGACGGAGATCATGTTAGGTGCTTGAAGATGGAGATCAAGCACAAAGAAGAAAGGCCATATCATATCACATATTATGAATTGCATGTGATGTTAATCCTTTATGCATCTTGTATTGCTTAGTGAGCAGCGGTAGCATTATAAGATGATCCCTCATGCACATGAATTTCAAGTCACAAAGTGTTCACCCTTAGTTAGCACCGTTGCTAAAGCTTGTTGTTTGAAGCACCACATGATGATGGTGTGTTAGATTCTACAAGTGTATACAACGTGAGCAAGCCAGATTTGCTCATGCGGAAACTAAGGTTTGATCTTGACGAGCCTAGCATGTACAGACATGGCCTCGGGAACACGTGTTAGAAAGGTAGAGCATGAGTCATATAGTAGATATGATGAACATGTTGATTGTTAAGCCATTGAAGCTATATCAAATCTCATGATGATCGGTTTTGATGTGGTGGATTTGGTTTGTGTGATCACTAAAACAATGTGAGGGATATTGTTTTGAGTGGGAGTTCACCTAGATTAATTTAATTATTAATTAGAACTCAATTTATTATAAACTAAATCAAAGTGAATTTGCATAGTTGTTGTAGTCATTGGCATCCGTTTATCACCTTGCTTACTTATAATTGAGATGATAGAACTATAGAATTCTGGTTAGTTACTTTCTGACTGGTATCGTATTGTTTTGAAGTGTTAATCTAAAGTTTAAAAGTCCTATTGCAAACTTTCGGTAAGTTCCTTACTCCATGAAGTTTAATAATTAGTATTAAATCAAGAGTAACAATTCCAAGTGTTAGTATATAAGTATCATGTTTGTCTCCATGATTCTTGATATTCAAAGGATTCTCTTAATATCAAGGTTATCTAGGATCTGAAAGAGTTGTTTGAAACCATGATGTGTGGAAGATATTGTGATATACGAAGCGAAGTTTTGGTTACAACATGATAGAGTATAATATGGCAAAGTTCATGTTCTCATATTTTGATGAGAATTTGCAAAGGGTTGGAGACACTAGTTGTCCTAATCCACCAAAAGGTTTGGATAGCAACATTATACTCACGATTCATCTTTATAAGCTAAAAGTAGCTTGATCATGGATAATTCCATGATAAAGGTGAATATTTGATGTAGGTAAAATATTTACTACACCAAGAGATTACTAAAGAAAGGAATTTGGAAGAACACCAAACATTTGATGATGGTGATCTACTTCAAAGTGCAAGTCCAAAGACATTGGTATTTAATTATACACTCTTTGGACTATGTGTCATATGTATGCCTCCACTTGATGTTGATAGATTCTTTCAAAGAAAAGGAAATATTGAAGAAAATCTCATAAGTATATGGCGTAAAGGAAAAGACTAGAATTGTTAAACTTAAGTACATAGATGATATACATGTTATGGCTATATTCTTTGCTTATTAAACAATGTGGTTCTCAAGTATTTGATACTTAATTTGTTGGTGTGAATCGTCATACGAAACAACACAATTCATGAACTACAATGGCCTAAGTAACTAGCAAAAGAATATGTGATGATGTTCATCGAGAACAAAATAAAGGGTTATTGTGTTGCTGGTTAAACATCAAAGCTTGCCTTCAAGATTTGTTTTATCGGTATTATGAGAACAAAGGGTTGTTCAAATAATTGCGTAATCCATAAAAGATGGATTCGCAAATCTAGATTGGAGACATCACATCCATAAAACTAGTGCTAAATATGTCGAAGACAAATTGATTGAAAGATCACTTAGGAAGTGACATCGCCGTTTAAATTATCTTGGAAAGAAAACATGAAGAAACTCCATGTGGATGGAATTTTGGAGTCTTTTGATTTTGATCAAATGACACTTGTGAAACTTTCCTAGAGATAATTGAAACTTCGTTCATAGGCCAAAAGGAGCGAAAGACTAGCTTATTGGAATTTGTACATATTGTTATGAAGTCCATTATGTGTAGTCAAGAGCGATGGATTTTAACTTCATTTGCTTTTTCCAAAATTTTGAGTGAATATATGAATATTTACTTAATAAGGATGGAGTATGAAACATTTGAAAAGTTCAAAGACTTTCAAGATGAAGTGCAAAATCATTGTAACAAGAATATAAACAGTTTATGATAAAGATCATAAAGGAAGATATTTGAGTTACAGAGTTTAGCATAATACCTAAGATTTAAGGAATCGTTCCGTGGATTTGCATTTTCCCGAAACACCATAAAGAGTATGGAGCGTTCGAGATATGTAATTAAACCTTGTTTGACATGGTAAGATCGAAGGTGTAATTCATAAAACTGCCATTGTATTTTAAAGATTAAAATTTTTAGAGATTACCGTTTTTCCACTGAAAAGAGCTTCATCATAATCCGTTGAAATGACACCATATAAAGTTATGGTTTGGGATAAAACCCAAGTTGTCCTTTCTTAAACATTGGCATGCTATGCATAAAAAGGATGTTTGCAACCAAAGTTGGATGAACCTGTCTTTGTATGTTATTTGAATAAGTTAAGTATTCCTCCATAACAGGAGACAAAAGTGTTTGTCACTTAGAGCGTCAAGTTTCTTTTAGAAGGAATTTTTCGTGAAAAGTTAAGTGGGAGGACAATAGAACTTTGATAAGGTTAAAGAACCTTAGCTATATGTGCAGAGTTGTGACCAAGAAAAGTGTTAGGGCGCAACAATGCTCATGGCTCACGTGCCTCAAAGGTTGTGGTTATGAAGGTCAAAGTTTCTGTTGAACCAAGTAGGTCGAGTAAACAATCAAATACCAAGATTTGAGGGTTGAATCATTATTTGAGAATAATGAGCGACTACATGCAAAGAAGCGATGATGGGCCTGACTCGTAAAATGGCTTGAAGCCATAAAATCCGTGATAGTTCCATATCGAGAGATCAAGATTTGAACTTGAAAGACCCTCTCGGAAGGTACAAGACTTTACGCGTATTTGGATCTATCTGAAATAGACATGGATGTTTCACATCTATGAAATAGTCGACATGTTGGGAAAGAGTTCACAGCAATGTTCAAAGGTTGTATATGACAAGATTTGATCTTTCATAGCGATTTTTAGTCTAGACGGATTAATGTAGCAACCACTACATATAATTTGTTATATGGTAGTTGAATAAACAAAACAAGTTCTTCTAATAGAATCGTTACCTAGGACATGTGCATAACACGGTCCATAGGGTTTTGTTAATTCAAAGGATGCTAAAAGCATATGCAAACTTCAATGGTTAAAGTGAGCATCGCGGAGTTGGAATCTTCAACTGATGAAACTGTTAAAGGAGTTTAAAAGTTCATTAGAGACGATGAAGATGCTTGCATTTGCAAGAAATTAAGTGGGAGCGCTAAGACATGTTTCTAATACATTATGTGGAAGACATATTGTTGATTGGAAATAATGTATCTTTTATTAACACATATTAAGAATTTCATCTCGATGAAAGGTAGGCAAAACCCAAATATTTGGCATCAATAGATGCTAATATGGTTGTGCCAGAAGTACATAGACAAGATATTGAATGAGTTCAATATAGAAACTACAAGAAAGGTTCTTGTCACACAGAAAAGATTGAATGAGTTCAATATTGATGATATATTCAAGTGTAATGACACAGGGTAAGTGAAACAAAGATTCAAGTATAGATTGATACTTGATGTATGAAATCACAAAGAGTATTTATATCAATTATGCTGTGATATGTACAAATCTAGATATGTCCTATGCTCTAAATGATGTGAGCATATACCAGAATAATTCATAAGATGATCATTAGACAATAGTAAGGATATTCTTATGATCTTTTGGAAGAACTAAGAGTATATTATTTGTAGAAGTGACAAATAGATGGTTAGTTCATTGTAAAAGTACTACATTGATACTAGTTTTGTCACAAAATACAAATTAAGTTTATCTCAATCTAAACTAAGGGTGGCACAATATAATGGAAAGTAAGTTCCATAATGGATTTGGATGAGTTCCAAAGTGAAGACATTGTGACGGATACTACAACAAAAGGCTAAGTATATGACCGCTATAATAAGCGGCTAAAAGGCGTTTGTGTCAAGTAGTTTGTTATCAAACTAGGTGTAGTTCTGACAGGATAATACTATGAAGATATATTATGCGACAATATTATCAACATGTTTTAACCCCAAAGAACTAAAGATCACACCAAAGGACCAAATTTATGCAAGCCATCTCATTAGAGAATGAGTGATGCGAGGCATAAAGACATGCAATTACACGGACAAGTGTCGGATCCGAATCGATTGACCACTAGCAATCGTGTACATACAACACCGTAAAGACATAGGTGTTGAATACACAAAGGTTTGAAACTAGATTATTGACTCTAGTGCAAGTGGGAGACTTGGAGATATGCCCAAGAGGCAATAATAAAGTGGTTATTATCATATCTTCACACTTATGATAAATGTTTACATACCATGCTATAATTGTATTAACTGGAAACATTAATACTTGTGTGATTTGTAAACTAAAATAAGAGTCCCTAGTAAAGCCTCTTGTTAAACTAGCTTGTTGGTTAATATATGATCATGGTTTCCTGATCATGAAAATAGAGATGTTATTAACAACAGGATCATATCATTAGGAGAATGATGTGATGGACATACTCCTATAGATAAGCGTAGCATAAAGATCAAGTCATTTCAATAGTTTAATTGCTATATGCTTTACGATACATAGTAACCAAATTCCTTGACCATGAGATCATGCATATCACCTTTTCGGATGGATGCTTTGATGTCATCAAACACCACACCGTAGAGGTGGATATAAAGGTGGCATTGAGTGTTCGGAAAGTATTGGTTGAAACACATGGATCAAGAATGGGATTTGTCCATCCATATGACGGATAGATATACTCTGGCCCTCTCGGTGGAATGTCATCCAATTAGCTTGCAAGCATGTTGGCTCACAAGGGATCACATATCACGGGAGCGAGAAAAGAGTACTTATCGATACGAGGTTGAACTAGGTATGCGGAGATAAAGCGATCATAACCTCGGATAAGTAAACTATCGTGAGACAAAGGGAAATTGGTATCGTATGTAAGTGGTTCATTCGATCATAAGTAATCATAGAAATATGTAGAGCCATATGAATTTCCAGATTCCTCTATTGGTTATTGTTAGGAGAAGTGTCTCGATCATGTACGCATAATTCACGAACCGTAGGGAGACACACTTAAGGATTCGACGTTGTTTGAGTAGTTATGGTATTATGACAAAGAGACCGAATGTTGTTCGGAGTCTCGGATGGGATCCGGGATATCATGAGGTGATCCGTAATGGTCCGGAGAATAAGATTCATATAAGGAAAGTCCAGTTTCGGAGTTCGGAAATGATTTCGGTGTTTTCATCGGGAATGTTCTAGAAGGTTCCGGAATGTCCGGCACTCCGGGGGGGGAGGGGTACATGAATGTGTCATTATATATTGGAATGATTGCATCATGTACTAAGTGTTCTTGCTATTCCAAATAAAGGATTAAATTGAATCCTAAAACTGAAAAGTCAAATGGCGATTTGAAAGTCAAGCGGCTAAAACGAAGCCAGGGAAACAAGCAAGAGGAGGTTGAAACCGACTTGGGGAGTCCCTCCTCTCCAAGGCAGCCGCCACCCAAGGCCGACTTGGGGAGGACTCCCTCCCTTGGCCCCTCCCACCTATAAAAGGAGGGCGGGGCCTCCTCTGAACACAAGTTCCTATCCTCTAATCTAAATCCTAGCCCTAGACTCCGGTTTAGCCGCTTGGTTTAGAGCTTCTAATTGCACTAGCCTTCAGATTAGAGCCTTCTAATTGGTGTGTCTAAACCCTAGACCACTAATAGCTCTCTCTCATACTCCACCATACTCGCTCGGCTTAAGCGAAGCCTGGGATCTCCCTCTACTTAGGTACCATTGTTGTTGTCTTTAGGAATCGCGAGAGAGTGCTACAACCTCCGCTGCCTCTTTGGAACAAGGAGAGGAAGGTCTTCGATAAATCTTGAGCGTGTGACCGACTCTGAGCGCTTAGGAGCCTTGGCCGGAAGGATCGTCTCTGTGATCTTAAGATCGGAAGAGTGTTGCATCACCCACGAGAATCTGCTCTCGTTAACCGCTGGAATCTTGAGGGTAAGTTATTCCATTGACTCGTCGCTACAATCTAGTAGATAGATCTTGGCTTGTTTGTTTGTATGCGATAGAAATTTTTGTTTTCCATGCTCTGAACCCCTACAGAGAGGGTGTCTTTGTGAGGCGGCGCTGGGGCGGGCAGTGGGCCTGGAGAGGGGCCGGGGTGGGGCCAGTGGCTGGCGCACTAGGAACGGCTATAGGTAATCAGCACATCCGTGGCTCACATGGTTGAAGTGCCCAGCTAAAGCAGGCGTGGCTCACTGTGCAGTGCCCTACTAATAACTAGAACATCCGTGGCACATGACCCTAGTGCGCCACAGAGATATGTGGGCAGGCCATGGCCCTACGCCAAACTTGTGGCGCACCATGCACCCGTGCGCCACGGTTGTTAGGGTCATCTGGCGCCGTGTGCATGGTGCGCTTCTGACGCGCATGCCCACCTCTGCTGCAGGCGGCCACTAACATGGCGCACTCCGCCTAGTGCGCCCACGGGGACTAAAACATCTGTGGCGCACTCTTCCTAGTGCGCCACAGTTTGTACTCACAACAGCGCCTGTTGCCGTGTCACGGATGTCGATTTTTAAAGACACTTTATGTGCACATGTGTGACCACATCCACCACCCCACACTTCACTTTGCCTTCTTCTTCCTCCTTAGATCTAGTCGGGATCTTCTCCTTCCCTCAATTTCTCCACACATTCACCATTTTAGCATATAAAACTTGCTTTGGATGTTACATAAGTAATAGAGGAGGTCTCCGGTCTCTCATCTATCCGTCTCCGGTCGAGCGCACCTCTCCTTTCCATCTTTCTCGCGATCGGTCTCTCATCTCATTAAGTTGTCCATGTAAGGATGTGTTCATGTGTATATGGATGATGCATGTGCTCATATGTATGTAGATGATCGATGCTCATGTCATGATGTGTGTATGTGTGGAGAGCTAGGATCGATGGTCATATGTGTGTGTATATGGAAGTATCGATGATGCTCATGCATGTGTGTATGGAGAGGATAATGATATGTTCATGTGTGTATGGATCGGTCTCTCTCTCTCTTGTGTTTGTATGTGAACAAGTTGCCATTGTTTTGCCAAAATGTTGATTCATTTCCATTTTGGCAAGACTTTCAACATTCATAAAGTCTAATTTTAGGATAGGTCATCTTAGAAATTTTCTATCGACCATTGCATGCATGCATTCATTATGTGGTTCTAATAGACTTCAAAATTGTACGTGTACATCGTGCGAGCAAAAATGGTCCGCATAATGGCGAAGGCATTGTGGCTAGATTTTTGAAATGTGACGGCCGACGATCACGAAATAACAAGGCGGATATAAGATGTCCGTGCGTAAGATGCAAACTCAGCTGGGTGATCGACCAGTTAGAATCTGCGGGCGCACTGCTCGCCATGGTTTCATGGATGGATACACTCGTTGGATAGCGATGGCGTAGATGATGGAGCGGTGATCATCATCACGGCGAAACGCGAGATGATGAAGAGGCTCACGGAGATGGTGAAGGTACGCGGGCCAGGGATGATGATGATCTAGATGCCAGAGGAGGAGACGACGATGGAACAACGTCAGGCTAGGTGCGGGACCTTATGTGCAAGAGCTGCTTCTCAAGCAGACGAGTAACACCAGGACTGCCGCTAGAGAGAAAGCCAAGCTTGCGCAACTTGAGAAAGACGCGGTTACTCCATTGTATGAAGGATGCAGGCCTGATGATACCCGGTTGAATGTAACGCTCAAGGCTATGGAGATGAAGGCAAAACACAAATTGAGCGACGCAAGCTTGACGATATGATGGCATTACGCACGATCGTCTCCGGGAGAAGAACATGTCAACTAGTATCGAGGATGCCAAGAAAATCGTGCATCCTCTCGATCTACCGCACGTTAGATATCACGTATGCATCGATTGCATCATTTATCGAGCGAGACGGAGAAAACCACATGTCCGGTGTCTTGGCGTGAGTCGATACAAGAAAGGAAGAAAGCACCTCGAAAAGTGGTATGGTACTTTCCTATTACCCTAAATGCCGCTATTTCGCGGACCCTAAGGCGAAGCTCATGCGATGGCATGCGGAAAGGAAGAAGCGAGATGATGATGACCCGAAAAGGATGAGCTCTTGGCGCACCCTTCGGATGCTAGCGATGGAAAGCATTGGACCTCGAATTCCCGAGTCGGTGGAGATTCGAGGAACATCGGGCTTGGTGAGCACCGATGGACTCAATCCGTTCGGTGAGAGCAGACACACAAACACTTGGCGTGTTTGTATGGATGTACAACCTCCTCCATGGTTGTGCATGAAGAAGAAGTACATACAAATGAGTATGCTAATTCAAGGGCGAAACAACTGGTACCGACATCAATCGTATCTCGGGCTGTTGAAAGAGGAGCTAGCCACGTTATGGGAATGGAGCCAATACTTACGACGCCGTCGCACAAGATTATTTCACTACGAGGCCGTTGGTCACTACGGTGCAAGACTATCCGAGTTGCGGGTATATCTCGGCAGGTTATCCAAGGATTCCGCATGCGTTAGGTGCATGGATAACACAAGCTATCTCCAACTAGAGAAAGATCCGGTCATCGAAACCGTGTTCATGGCGCACCGGAGGTGGCTCGGCAGAATGATCCATGGAGAAAGCGTGGAACCTGTTCGATGGCAAATCGAGACCGAGGAATCCCGGGGCGTGGGAGCAGCGAAGAAGTGGAAGAGTTCTTTGAAAACTGGAAAGATTGTCCTTAGCACGGAAAGAAGCGAAGGCAGCAACAAGACAAGCGGTGATGAAGGTATGGAAAACAAGGTCTGTTTTCGGGAGTTATATCTTGGAAGTTTCTCATGCGCCTCATAGCCTCGACATCATGCATATCACGAAAAACGTGTGCGAGTCTGCGCCACCATAATCAACATGCGGATAGGACGAAAGATGGTCCGAAAGCAAGGCACGACTGATATGCTTGGGTATCGGAAGGAGCTTCACGGGCCTACTCACGATGATCGGGAAGATGACGATGATCATGAGTCGGAGCGACACAAGGTCGTCGGAAGGGTAAAAGTTCAAGAAGAGCGAATATTACTGCCTCCTTCTTGCTTCACTCTAAGCGAGGATGAGATCAACAGTTTTCAAGTGCCTTCTAGGAGTCAAATTTCCTTACTCACGCAGGCAAGATAAGCGGATACCTGGGCGAAGCGAGAGGTTCGATGGCATGAAGTCTCACGGTGTGCCGTGCTAATGGCAGTACTTCCGGTCGCACTAAGAGGGATAATGGGCGAAGCACGTCGTGAAGCGTTATTTGGCCTATGCAAGTTTTTCGGCGTCATCTCTAGGAAGTCGATTGGCTTGAATCAGCTCGGAAGGCTACGGGGAGGAGATCGTGGTGATACTATGTGAGCTTGAGGTCTACTTCCACCCGCATTCTTCGACATTATGGTGCATCTGCTGGTCCATGTCGTGGAGGACATCGTACAACTTCGGGCCGATGTTTCTCCAGCATGATGGCGTTCGAAAGGATGAGCGGACACATCAAAGGATACGTTAGCAGGTCCCGTCCGGATGGAAGCATAGCCAAGGGCTTTCGGCGAAGAGTGCATCTCTTTCGCACGAATTATCTGACATCGAGAACCACATCGGTCTTCCGTCAGACACCTTGGCAAGCTCGACGGATCTGGTCATAGAGGGTCGTCGCATCGCATCGGAACTTGATTTCGACGCAGACTTTGATCGAGCAAACCTCGTCGCTACAGACATTTAGAATCTGGTCGATCCTTGATGCAGCACAAAAGGTTAATCGAGAAGAAATACGATGGCCGGGGCATCTGAGGGGCAGGAGAAATAATCAAAGAGCACAACTCATATTTCACGCGTTGGTTTAGGCGACGCTCCTTGATAATCCCCGCGCTCGCATTCTTCCGACGGAAAAGATCATATTCACCTTGTCGCAGGGACCGATGCAAAACCTGGTGACCTATCGGGCGTATGATATCACGGCTACATTCTACGGAGAAAAGGACAACAAGTGTGATTATCGTAACTCAGCGTAACGTCGAATTCTACACCGATGACAACGTGAAGGAAAGATTCTACGGAAGAATCGAGGAGATCGGGAGCTCGACTCTTGTGGAGAAAAGGTGCCGATGTTCCGTGTCGGATGGGCAAAGAACGTCGAAGAGAAGACGTGTTCACAACCATGGTTATACGAAGCAGCCAAATCCAAGGCCGGTGCAAAGCGTGGCGAAAAATGAACGTGGTGCGGCTGCAAAGTGGACCAATGTTTTTTCATTACCGACCCGACAAAGCCTAGCCGTGTTGTCGTGAGGAGGAAAAAGGAATATCATCGGAATGGATGGAGTCGCCAATGAGCAAGACTTGACCCGATCTGGCGATCAAAGATTGAAGATGACGGCGACTACGATGCATCAACATACATCACAAGAAGAAAAGGACAACCCTACCTAAAAAGGTAGCCCGTTCGAAAGAAGAAACATTAAAGTCTTGGGGCTAAATTATTCAACCGCGACAAAGAAGGAAAAAAGATTGTAAAACGCTAGCTCAAAAAATATTGTAACGCATTGGTCGAAAAAGATTGTAAAATATTCATGGACAAATTATTATGAAATTTAGTTATACTTTAAATCATATTTTGGGCATTTTTGGAATATTATTACTTTTGGGCATTTTGGAATATTTAAAAGTATTTTAAAATCAAAATAAAACTTCTATGGCATATATCACCACTTTTGGGCATTTTTGGAATATTTAAAAGTATTTTAAAACAAAACAAAATTTGTATGGCATGTATCACCACTTTTGGAACATTTTAAAGTATTTTGGAACATTTTAAAGTATTTTTAAAGTAAAAATAAAAAGTGGAGCACCGATTGAACACAGGTGCTCATCGTTTAGAATAGAGCTAAGCGAGAACCGGTGGGGTAAGTGAGTACTAGTGTTAACTAGTGGGACGACCAAGTACTTATCGATTGTCCAACCCACAGCGTACTTACCCAGCTAAGTCTTCTGATTATCCGTAGCGCACTTAGCCGAGTGCGCTCTGGCGTGTGTGTTGGACTAGTCAACCGCATCCCCATCCCCATCCCCATCCCGCATCGAGACACCGGGAGCATCCACGCCACCGGGAGCATCCACGCCAGAGCATCGAGGCCGCCAGAGCATCGAGGCGCATCGAGGCCGCCGGGAGCATCCACGCCAGAGCATCGAGACCCGCCAGAGCATCCACGCCAGAGGAGCATCGAGGCGCCGAGCCGCCGCCCAGAACATCACGCAGAGCATCGAGGCCGCACGAGGCCGCCGCTCGAGGAGGTCGTGGGCGGGAGGAGGCCGTGGGCGGGGCGAGGAGGAGGCCGCCGCCTCTCGAGGAGGCCCGTCGCCAACCATCGTCGTCCGCCCGCCCGCCATCGTCGTACTCATCTCAGAGGTGAGCCGCCCTCCCTCTCCTCTCTCCCCTCTCTTTCAGTTAGAGGTTAGGGTTCATATTAGAGGTTAGGGTTCGAGAAGGCCATTAGAGGTTAGGGTTCAGATTAGAGATTTGTCAGACCCGATGGTCTCCGGCGCCGGAGAAGGGAAGGAACAGGGTAGGGTCTGACAGTGCTCCCCTTAAGACAAGACTTGAGGCTTGAATGATGGGAAGGTTGCTTGTATGAATGCCGCATCCTCCCGGTAGCCTCATCTCGTGTCATACCATCCCACCGAATGAGCCATTGTGGAACCGCGACGTCGTAATCTCACAAGCGTGGTACTTGACGTCGTAATCCGAGAAGATTGACCCGCATCACCAAGATCGATTACGGGAGTTCAAGGAGAGGTGTGAATCGAAGAGCCCGCCAATAGTAATCGGGAAAGGCGCCGCAGCGATGAATATAGGTCATCACCATCTCGGATCTGGTGGATACAACCGCGGAGGCCAAATGGAATAAGGAGGACGAAGAGTATAGATCCAAGGGATAGAAAACCCTTTGCTAAATTCGAACCCGCAGGTTCGAACTTCATCGAGCCGTTACCATGTGGACCCAAAACCAAACAACTCACCGCGGATCTGCGGTGAAGGAATTCGAGGAAATTGTGGTAAGTATAATCTAATTACGGTGATCAACACGATTGCAATCTAATCGATGATCTAAATGATTCACTGTTTCTTCCGCAGGAGGAGGAAATTGTTGCTAGTCATGGATCCTGTGGTTCCTCATCCTGTGGGTCGACGGCCACCGGTGGGATAACCTTTAACAGGCGATGAACCGGCCAAGAAAATAGAGCGATTCTGAAGAAGCCGTGCCGTCAGCCTGGCCGTCCGGCCTCGGGGTAAGAATTGGGTGGATCATTTTGGTCCACCCGAGGACGATGTGGCGCCGTCGGGAAGGAGCGAGGAAAAAGAGAGGTTCAAGAACTTAAGGCACAAGTGGCGCGGATCCCGCAGATCGTCCAAGACAACCGGCAATCACCCTTACGTCCTTCCCGCCTACCTTGGTGGAGTCAATAGCGAATCGAGTGCGGGTGGTCGAGTAGGGCCGTGCCGATTCAAGCATGGTCGGCAGCCACTCGAACAACGCGCCGACGAATCAGCGAACTACGTGTTCGTGACTCGCCTAGCACCGCGGCGCCGCAAGTGTTGGTGACTTCGCCATCACCGCGCGCCGAGTACATGTTGGTGCCCCCCGCCATCGCCGCGCGGCACCGGAGCTCAAGCACCCGGTAGGGAGAATACACCCGGCCAAAGACGCGCCATCAAGCAGCCCTTCCGTCTCTTGCACGCCTGCCGCCAGCGCGGCCGACATTAGCCGATCTCGACGCCATCACGGTAAACAAATTGCTTTAATTACCACCTTTCATGCCATCTATATATTACTCTTGTGGCATCTCGCTCGACGACGCCGTACATGTTTTCCGCAGACGGATGTTCCTTGCACTCTCTTATGCTACGTGAACAACGTGAGGATGTTGCCAAGGGTACCATCGTTCAACCTTGCGCGCCGTTCCACTCAAAGCCGATGCGAGATAGCGTGCACAGGGTTAAAATTAGTCGGTGCTAAGGGGCTGCGGCGACTGGAACCTCCCATTCAACCCCGAGGCGGATGAAGAAGAGTCATCCTCGAAGTTGCTTCGGCTTGTTCATGCTATGGCCAAAGAGCATGATCCGTTTGGGGACGGCGGGGCCATCACGCCAGACAAGACACTTTGTCGTGCCGACAAGCGGTGGCAAGGCCCCTTACTCGCCGTCACCTCCACGCGGTGGGTCGGATGATCATGTTGATGATCACATGGCGCAGATCCGCCGAGGACTTGAAGACTGGAATGATCACTTCTTCAAGACTCGGTTGGCAACGAAGACCTAGGCTGGTGGCCCCCAGAGAAAGCCACTATCACCAAGCGTCTGTTTGGTTCTCGAGACGCCTCCGGCTTGCGCCTTCTGAGCCGGTGATACAACCAACCGCCCTTTATTCTAAGCCCGACACACTACATAGGCGGCGGGTGCTCAGATTAATGTGCTGCCCGCTCTCCAAAAGGAAAAAGGGGAAAAGAAAATCTAGCAGCTCGAGCCAGCGGTGGCGTCAACAATCGCGAATCCGATCAGGTTTCGGACGGGCCACCAAGACCCGAGGGTATTATGGAGGATTCATGTGGCGGGTGAGCCCATGCTACCTAAGAATTTGCGGGCTTCGCCAGTTGAATCGGGCAGAGTGTGCATGACGGCGTTGACGATAGAGAGACGCCTTCTATCGGAGAAAGATCCCTCGCACCCGTTCGTGGTTAAGGTGCCACCGTGCTTGGGCTTCACGACACTTCCCAGGATCTGTTCTTCCTGCGGTTCGAGGACATCTTCAATATGTTCCACCTATACCACTGCACTATACCATGGTCCGTCTCTTTTCTCACAGCCACGCAGATCATTAGAGAGAACACACCGGCATCGCTATAGTGGACCCCTACTACATGCGTGTTACCGCTTGGGTCCCCCAACGACGACGTATCGTGGCCTCGTACCTAAAAAGAATCCTCGTGGCGAACAAGACAAAGGAATACATTCTCGTGCCTTACTTTCCCGAGTAAGTCGTTATTCAACGCCACCGTCGATTGGCTTTATTAGATCATCATCATTCTTTTTCAACACATTCCATTTGAATTTTTTAAGCAGAGATGAACACCGCACGCTCATCTCCTTATCGCCAAGCATTCCCATCGCCACGTATTTCGACTCGGGAGTCTAGAAAAGAAGAAAAACTACGACAAGATCAAGGAAGTTACGGATGATGCTCTCATGGCTTTGCCTCGACGGAAGGCACCAGCCTGCGTAAGAAGGTCAAGTTCGGCAGCACGCCTTCAACCACGTAACGAGTTCCCTGCGTGAAGCAACGAAAACGAAGAAGGAAGCCTACTACGCACTCCATCACATGAGGGTTTCCTTGACCAGAATTCTCTGTTGCCGGATCATCTCAAACAGTGGGCGAAGCAAAGGCCAAGATCAATGATTCGGATATTAGACAAGAGATGTATCGCATCCAAGCAGCTTTGGGACAATCATCTTTCGTGATGTCATGACTTCGGGGGGGATCTTCTACGGAGGAAATATCCCGAATAACCGTGACATAGAAGATCGCCTAGAGATGCAGGGTGACTATAGGAAGTTCATGACGAGGCAGGGCGTCCTCCCGTTCCCTAAGCCGAGCCAGAAGGCTTGATGTTGGCCTAGTTGTAGTTGCAAACTATAGATGACCTTTGTGTGTGTACATGGACGACAAGTGTACTTATCTTATTAGGTTTATGTATCACCGCTTACTTATTTTGCTTATTATTATTATATATCAATCAATGCTTGGTTTTTTTGCTTACTCTTTGTTTTTTTTGCTTACTCTTTGGTTTTTTTGCTTACTCTTTGGTTCTCGGACGACAAGTGTGAGTTATTTTTGTCTTTTTCGAGAATATGCCGATGATTGAAATGTCGTGGCACAATATATATGTGAATGTGCTATGACGGGATTGTGAGCCTTGTTATGCACAAGTCCGTGAAATTGCATCCTACTTGGTACAGTCCCGTCATAAGCAATTCCTGTGTCCAACGACCTAGCTAGTTATGAGGCATGCTTTTCGAGTTATTTTTGTCTTTTTCGAGAATATGCCGATGATTGAAATGTCGTGGCACAATATATATGTGAATGTGCTATGACGGGATTGTGAGCCTTGTGATATGCACAAGTCGTGAATTGTGCATCCTACTTGGCTCACATCCGTCATAAGCAATTCTGTGTCCAACGACCTAGCTAGCTAGTTATATATGAGGCATGCTTTTCGAGTTATTTTGTCTTTTCGAGAATATGCCGATGATTGAAATGTCGTGGCACAATATATGAATGTGCTATGACGGGATTGTGAGCCTTGTGATATGCACAAGTCCGATTGTGCATCCTACTTGGCTCACAGTCCGTCATAAGCAATTCTGTCCAACGACCTAGCTAGCTAGTTATATATGAGGCATGCTTTTGAGTTATTTTGTCTTTTAGAATATGCCGATGATTGAAATGTCGTGGCACAATATATATGTGAATGTGCTATGACGGGATTGTTAGCCTTGTGATATGCACAAGTCCGGAATTGTGCATCCTACTTGGCTAACAGTCCGTCATAAGCAATCTGTGTCCAACGACCTAGCTAGTTATATATGAGGCATGCTTTTGAGTTATTTTGTCTTTTCGAGAATATGCCGATGATTGAAATGTGGCACAATATATATGTGAATGTGCTATGGCGGGATTGTTAGCCTTGTGATATGCACAAGTCCGGGAATTGTGCATCCTACTTGGCTAGCAGTCCGTCATAAGCAATCTGTGTCCAACGACCTAGCTAGCTAGTTATATATGAGGCATGCTTTTGAGTTATTTTTGTCTTTTTCGAGAATATGCCGATGATTGAAATGTCGTGGCACAATATATATGTGAATGTGCTATGCCTCGATTAGCCTTGTGATATGCACAAGTCCGAGAATTGTGCATCCTACTTGGCTAACGGTCCGTCATAAGCAATTCACGTGTCCAACGACCTAGCTAGTTATATATGAGGCATGCTTTTGAGTTTGCTCTTTTGATTTAAGAGTACTTTCTATAAGTGTATCTTCATATGCGACTTTAATTATACATGTTTTTCAATCACCGGTTAGTTATTATTGTCAACTTGTAGATGGCGTGGTACGTCGTGTACAAGGGAGGTTCGAAGTCTACGATGATTGGGAAGATCACGGGAGACAAAAGTGCCGTTTGTAATAGCTACAAAGGGTACAACACTATGGCGGAGGCGGAAGATAGATACGCGCTATCTAGCGGGAGTTAGGACAAGGAACGGATGAAGACCTACACCTTCGTCAGGCGGTAATCATGCTTATCTTCTTTGGGTATTTATCCGCATTTGTGTCTAGCTAGCTAGTTTAGATGTCTAAGCGAGCTTGAGCTCTAACTTGTTCGATCGACACATGTATTCGCATGTCACCAACTACTACTTTGTAACATGATCAAAACAATGTAACTTGGACTATGTATTCATGTATGAGACTTATCTATATGTATTTGTTTCAATCTTGTTTTTCATATCAGTATTTATATATATAATTGTATATCTTGTATCTGTGTGTGTATATCTGTGTAATATTGTATATAATCTGTATTGCATATAATCGGCATGGAAATTAAAAAAAAAACAAAAATACATCCGGCGCACATGTTTTACCTTGTGGCACTACCCTAAAGCGCACCATGGATGTTTAGTGGCGCCTTGGGTAGTCTTCAGATAAAGGGGTAGCGCACCATGCCAAACTTCGTGGCGCACTGGGCGGTGCCACGCCTATCTTCACGGCAAGTGGCGCACTGGGTGCGCCACGGTGAGATAGCCCGTGGCGCAAGGCGTCAGCGCACTCTTGCGCCCTTGGATGGGCTTTCAGTGCGCCTGGCGACCATTTTCCTAGTAGTGGCGGTGGGTGGCGAGAAGGAGTGGAGGGCCGGTGGGGCTGTGTGTGAGTGCGTGTGTGGTGTGTGTGAGTGCGTGTGTGGTGTGCTGGTGTTTGTGTGGGGTGGGGTGGAGAGGAGGTGGGGCCAGGGGCTGATGTGGCGGCATGGGATTGGATAGAGGGAAGGGAGAGGTGAGGTGGCGTGCACCGATTGGTGCAGGTGAGGTGGAGGCAGGGTGGGTAGATAAATTTGTGTAGTTTATTTGGTAGCTTAGGTTTTGGGTGTTCTGGGGTAGGTAGGGTTTTTGTCTGGAGGTGGCCGGCTGGGCTTTCGGGCCTGGCTAGCTGCCTCCCAAAATAATTTAAATATTTTATTTATTAAAAACGAGGCATTTGTAAACCGTTGGCAGACAAAACAAAACATTCCGGAGACCCGGGTTTTGGTTTTGAATTAAAGGCAGGCGTTTAGAAAACAAAAAGCTTTTCAAAATAGTTTTATGCAAACAAATGCAAGATGACATGACGACGCTCAAATGCAAGGCGACATGATGACATGAGCATGCGGTCATGATGATGCAATGCACAAAAATAACGCGATTTTCTAGTAGTGGTTTTTGCGGGGCGCCACAATTCGACACCACTAACAATGGATCTCGCCCTCGAGATCCGCCTCATGGTCTGCCGGAAGAAGGCGGCGATCTGAATCTTCTCGCATCGTGTAGATTCTCGCGACACCACTAACAAGAGGTCGTTGTCCGTGATCGCCGAGGAACACTCGGGAACAAAAGGTCGAAGGTAGAGGTATCAACAAATAAAGCCACCTCTAACTCCGATAGAAAGAGAACCGATGCATTCTCATCCACTTCAATGTACACAAGCGAATAGAGTGAGTAGTCGGCATGGGGCCAATCCATCACGCACCCAAACTATTACTCTGCACAATCGGTGAAAAGCGTGCAACCATTCTCGGAATCGGGGAAGATCTCGACAATCGAGGTTCGAAACAAAGGAGTGATGCGAGACTACGCGCCGGATCGCGTAGATGATGTCATCGCGTCGGAAAACACGGAAGGCACGAGAAGGAACAAAGAGAAGCCCACGGACGAAGGATTCCTCGGATAGCATGAAGACCGGATGTAGCAACACCGTTACCAGCGGAGAAGCGAAACCACGAAGTGCGATGGAACCCAACCACGAGAAATCTGGACTTGAAGAAAGGTAAGAGTGGATTCAAAACACGCAGAGGTGAGAGGAGAGCAGGAGGGTAAGGAGTAAAATCAGACCTAATCGAACTATCCAACCGATTTTCAAAAATATTTTTGACACTCTACTTGAGTTAGCTAGGTTATCCTACAGGCTGGACTTGTGGGTATCGCAAGCTGAGCTCGATACCACTCTGTAACACCCTCGAGAATCGGCCTATGCAAGTTTTAGCGAAACCGCCAAACCCATATAGAAGCGATTCAAAGGTGCCACCGTGCACTTTCATGCGGGTGGAAAGCAGTAATATCATTACACAATAGTCCACGATGGAACCCACGAGCATATATACAGCGACTCAAATAGTCAAGAATATAGATATACATTACAAAGATCCAAATCACCTTGAAAACGAATCAGCGTCCGAGTACGGACAAGATGCAAATTGAGCTAAGAGCCCTGAAGAATAACCAATGGCGTCCATAACCACCGCGGGCCAAGGAAGGGTAACCACGCTAACGACGTCGATCTCAAAACCTGCTTAAACAAAGGGTGCCGACAAAGGGCAAAGGAAAAAGAGAGAGCGGTCGATCGAGGCCGATTGCAGCGAGGCTACAATTCGGCGGTCCTCACCTACATAGGTATGGTGGACTGAAGCGGCAGCGCAGCATGCACTAACAACCTATAGAGACTCGATTTAACTGTCGGCTATCAGAGAGGGATAAGAAAGACCTATTCGGAACCAACCTAATACTACCACCAAACATACCCATTCTGGTATTTCCCCCTCGAGACCAAACGAGGAAGTCAACCGAGGAACTCACACAGTTGGCAATTTTATTCATTCCGTTATAGTGGCGGCAATTACTAGTCAAATATAGATAGCATGAGTCGTCCTGATATAATAAACAGTGGGCAGTTTTAGTAAAACATTCCGTTGTAGTTGCAACACTTACTAGTCAGATACGATTGGCATGAGACATCCCAAACCCAGCAGTTGTTGGTACTTTTATTTAGCCATTCCGTGGTAGTGGAGCTGATTACTAGTCATGTCGGATACAAGTCAAATTATAGCAGTAAACTTTAGTTATAGTTGTCTATGATCGAGACCTGTGCTCCAAGTCGTCCATAACCGCGGACACGGCTTCTCGAAAAGATTTAACCCTGCAGGGGTGCACCAAAGTTTCCACACGCACCTACACCCTTGTTGTCGGATCAGGTAGGTACAAGATCACAAAACATACACCCAACGGTATGTCGACGGGGTTTCGGACACGACGTTTCCCAGACCCAAAGCAAGCACGGGGGGCCACCCCACTAAGCTACCCGCAACGAAGTCGGCCGGTCTCCGAGACGGACTCAGGGTTTGTGTAGACGGTTGTAAACGACTGGGAACCCGAAAGTGTGACTGGGCTTGTCGATATAGCGAAAACGTGTCACGATCCTAAACAGTACAGGTGCTCCTCGCACAATCGTAAATAAAGCAGTAAAGCATGGCATAAGTACATGATAGTAATAAAGCCCCAAACTACTTGTGGCCCCCAGTACAGTACTTGGAATCAGGTACTAAATCGATGGGGGTGCCCATACACCCCACCTGTGGTTAGCGCTCGATCTCTAATGTGTCAAGAACTCGGGGTCCTACGGGACACAAGTGGACGGTTAACAACCAAATAACATCTAATTCCCACCTGTGCCTCTGCATTTACCTACTTCAATTTTAGTTATTAAACAATAATTAAAGCCATGATCATCTCCACCATTAAACATGCGGCAAAACTCCAACAACTGTGGTACTTGACGACACGCAACAGCACTTGAGTAAGCAACTACGACACGCAAGTCCCACTATCTACCAAACAACAGGTAATAGGATGTGTCCAAGGCAATATGAGGCGGCAAGGGATATCACGGGTACGAAAACTAGAGCATCGCAACACAGATAGCAATAGATCAACAGGAGGAAATAAAGACTATAAAAGTAAGATAGGTAGAAAGGGGGAGGTGCTCGCCTGACAACATTGCCGAGGGTTCATCCGAAGATCGGGTCGACACTCGCATCAACTCATCGATCTTATCCGCGAAGAAGCAAAACACTAGAAGAAACATCGGATGCACTATTTAATACTACGGCAGAAGATCGGGCATGATGCATGTATGATGTATGACATGGCAAAGGTGCAATGCAATTAGATCATATTAAGCGGAACCGGGGTCCCGACATTTAATTAAACGGTTCAAGTTATTTATCTACCCCGCAAATTAAATGTTGGATTAGCAAGACCAAACATGGCTTCGGTTCGCTATGCCAATTTAAATGAAGTCCGGAATAAGACAAAGATATCCCACATATAGACTCCATATTTAATTATGAGATGAATTGGCATAATGCCCCCAAACCACAGACAAGTATGCATGCATGAACAATTTAATATGCATCAGTTGATAATGTCATATTATAAAAATAATGGGGTCTCGGATAGGGAATCACTTTAGGGTTCGACTAACTTGGGCTCCGAGGTTCGGGTTGGTCTCGTGGTCGGATCGGGGTTCGGTCTCGGCGGGATCGGTCTCGGATAACGGAAGTAGATCTTGTCGCATCCGAGAAGAAGAATTTGGTTGGCGTCGGGGGCACATCAGATCCGCCCTAGTCGGTGCCGATCTTGTAGTCACGAAGATCTTGTCGGGTCCTCGCCATCGAGTCGGTCTTGGCATTCGGGGTGAAGAACTTGGCGTCCTCGAGGAAGTACTTGGCGTATCCGTGTCGGCGACCTGGGCGTCCGGGTACGTCAGATCCGTGAGGAAGGTCTTGATGTTCCGGCTTCTACGTTCGGCGGGAATCTTGGCATTGTTCGATCTTCGTAGCATGATCATCGGTATGGCGGCATCGGATAGGTCTTTTCGACGAGATGATCTTGTCGTCCTTGGCGTCGAATCCACTTCGGTAGAGCTTGGCGATGGTCTCCGTGTTTCCATAGGACACGTCCACCAAGACAACACCTCCACAACACAAGCATCACCCGAACTACAGTAACATTCCTTGTCACCTCCCTGAAGGATTTCTTCACATCATCGACACACCACCTCGCTGCAACAGCTTCACAATAGAAACACACTGAAGGTAAAAAGGGAACCGGGAGCCAGCAGCAACAGCAAGCACACACGTGCTAGGCACCAACAGCGCGCAGGACGAGGACGATGGGGTGGCTCCTTGGCACAGAGGACGGGCCGACGACAAACATCGGCTACCGCAGAGGAGGCAGTGGCTTGGGCAGGCGAGCAGGCTGGGCAGCGAGAACACCAGCGGAGTGGCGGGGTCACAGGCAGGCGGAGGCTGGAAGGGAGCTTCAGGCAGCGAGCTCGGGGGACGGATAGGAGGCGGTCGAGCTTCTTGGCAGGCGGCTCAAGGAACGAGGCGTGAGGCTCGCGGGGAGGTGGTCGCGAGGGTGAACAGCCGCTGCTCGAGGGGACCGACGGGGTCATGGCCAGCGGAGAAGGGCACCGGCGAGGTCGATGCAGGCCTGGCAGCGGTGAGGCGGAGGAGGGGAGGCGCGTCGGGGTATGGCGACCTCGATCGGCGATGGCGAGACAGGCGCGGCCTCGGTGGCAGGCGAGGCGGCAGCGGCGGAGGAGAGGAGGCGACGGCGAGCGGAAGATGAGGAGAAGGCGCCGAGCTCGCGGCTTGGGATCAAAGCGAGGCGAGGCGGTTGGTGGCGAGTCTTAGCCGGGGGAGAGGGTGTCTTTTGAGGCGCTGAGGCGGGCAGTGGGCCAGGAGAGGGTGTGGGGTGGGGCCAGGCTGGCGGTGGGTGGCGGGAAGGAGTGGAGGGCCGGTGGGGCTGTGTGTGAGTGTGTGTGTGGTGTGTGTGTGAGTGCGTGTGTGGTGTGCTGGTGTTTGTGTGGGGTGGGGTGGAGAGGAGGTGGGGCCAGGGGCTGATGTGGCGGCATGGGATTGGATAGAGGGAAGGGAGAGGTGAGGTGGCGTGCACCGATTGGTGCAGGTGAGGTGGAGGCAGGGTGGGTAGATAGGCTGGGTAGGTTATTTGGTAGCTTAGGTTTTGGGTGTTCTGGGGTAGGTAGGGTTTTTGTCTGGAGGTGGCCGGCTGGGCTTTCGGGCCTGGCTGGCTGCCTCCCAAAATAATTTAAATATTTTATTTATTAAAAACGAGGAGTTTGTAAACCGTTGGCAGACAAAACAAAACATTCCGGAGACCCGGGTTTTGGTTTTGAATTAAAGACGGGGCGTTTAGAAAACAAAACCAAGCTTTTCAAAATAGTTTTATGCAAACAAATGCAAGATGACATGACGACGCTCAAATGCAAGGCGGTATGATGACATGAGCATGCGGTCATGATGATGCAATGCACAAAAATAACGCGATTTTCTAGTAGTGGTTTTTGCGGGGCGCCACACAAAGGTGGGCAAGCCAAAAACAGCAGCAGCAGCTAGAGCAGGAACTAATTTTTTGTGTTTTTTGAAAAGAGGCAAACAAAACCAAGCAAAAGAAACAAAGTAAAGAGAAAGGAAGTGAAGGGACTCCCCTAGTGAAGACGTCCTTGGCCTCCCCGGCAACGACGCTAGAAAAATCTTGATGGCGCCCAACACTTGTTGTGGGACGCTTCGTTGGAAACCCCAAGAGCAAGGTATGAAGCAGCACCGCAACAAGTTTCCCTCAGTAAGAAACCGAGGTTATCGAAACAGTAGGAGGAAGGAAACGTTACACATGTGTTGCAAGCAACGCAGAGACCTGCTGAACACAAACTCAAGACTTTGCCCAAACAAATCAGTGAGGTTGTCAAGCTCACCGGTTTGCTGTAACAAAGAATTAAACGTATGGTGTGGAAGGCAATGGTTTGCATCAAGTAAACAAGTAACAATGGAAGGTGTATCAATAGTAAAGATTGGACTGGGGTCCATAGTTCGCTAGAGGTGCTCTCCTTAGATAAACAAC
This sequence comes from Avena longiglumis, assembly GCA_030063025.1. Lineage (NCBI taxonomy): Eukaryota > Viridiplantae > Streptophyta > Magnoliopsida > Poales > Poaceae > Avena > Avena longiglumis. Next base: position 538,702,867 of record CP125976.1, read on the forward strand.
ATGGAATGAAGGGTAAACAAATTACAGTAGAGCAATTGACAGGAACTGAGCAAGGCATAACAATGCAATTACTAGTCAGAAAGATCCTATAAGATTCGATTGGGCAATACAACAATATACATAGACCGCCATCCAACCGCATCTATGACTAGAAGTCCACCTTCAGGTTATCATCCGAACCCCCTCCAGTATTAAGTTGCAAGCAACATACAACTGCTTTAAGCATAGTGTGTAAGGTAAACAGTCCACATGTTCCATGAACAAGAGACCGTTGTTTTCTCCCTAGTGGCAACAACACATCTACAACCAAAGAGATTTTTGTCACTTCCCTTGGAAACTAGAGGCATGAACCCACTATCGAGCATAAATACCCCCTCTTGGATTCACTAGCAACTACTTGGCCAAGATAGGTACTAACAACAGAGAGCATGCAGGATCACAAACAACACAGATATGATAGAATCATAAAGACAAAACCATTAATTAAACCAACATAATAATCTCAATATCCATCGGATCCCCGCAAACACAACATGCATGATTACAAATAGATTAGATCTTGATCATGAACGGAGCTCACAAGATCTATACATGAAAGCACAAAGGAGGAGATACAACCATCTAGCTACTACATGGACCCATAGTCCAAGGTGGAACTACTCACGCATCATACAGAAGAGAAGGCCTCAGGAATGATCTCCCCTCCGGCAGAGTGCCGAGAAGAACTTCAGATCCCCCGATCTAGGGACGATGGTGGCGGCGACTACAGGCGGTTTCGTGGATTTTTGATCGGGTACTCAGGGTTTCTACATCGGGGTCTTATTATAGGCGAAGAGGGAGACCGAGGAGGCGGCCAGGGGCTGCAAACCCTAGCCAGGCGCGGGGCTGGGCCCACCCGCGCCTGGGGTGGGTCTGGTCCCTCTGGCTGGCCCCTTCGGCTCTCCTCCGGACTTCTTGTTCCCACAGAAAGTAATTGACTTTGACCTTTGTCCCGTCCAATTCCGGAAATATTTCTTTACTAACTTTTCTGAAACCAAAAACAGCAAAAAACAGGCATCTGACACTATTGCAACTTGTTAGTAGGTTAGTACCAGAAAACATGTAAAAAGCACCTCAAAGTGTGGACAAGTAAAGCAAAATAGATACTAAACAAGCATGGAACATCAAAAATTATAGATACGTTTCCGATGTATCAGTAACTCACCCCATTACATTAGACTTTACGATTAAAATGTTGTGAAATCAAGTCGTAACACCACATGGAATCCATTACTTTCTGAAGGGTGACCGAGTCACATTTTGTGCAACTTTTGGAACTTAAAAGATGTGTTTTCTTGTAAAGTTGCAACTACCGTGATCATATCTTACCACTATATATTGTACGAATAACTTTGAATATTGAGCGCTGGATTAAAACTCGTGAATCCCAACATTGCTAGACGTTAGATCTTCTTTTTCATTATAGCATCTAGAAGATACTATCGATAGTCTTTAGCACAATGAACGCTATGCACAAATCTCAAAACATACTTCTCAATAATTCTAGAATCTTCTTCGTTAATTCTCTAGAGCATGTAGAGTATTAGATAGCTAATAGGTTGATTTCTACATGATACAAAGTATAAGAACCAAATATATTTCCGATACTTTATGGACGTGGCTCAAAATTATAATTATTTTTAAGCTTCGCCTATAGTAATTTTATATAAAAAAGATATGGCATACTTCTATTATCTGATTCTTATGTGTGCAAGGCACATGCAACTTACTAGTGTGATATTAGGGTGTGTATGCTATATCTCAAGCTTTCTCCATAACATGGCCAACTCAACCTAAACAAAATACAACTTAACGAGCTCAAAACCCTAGCTCGAATGGGTAAATACTCGAAATGGCTTGATAAGATTGTGAATCTAGTTAAGAAAATTAAACCATGTATTCAATTCATCAGGCAAGAAATAGAGAAACAATAGACGAGTGGAGGAGTGGAGAAGCAACTTGAGAGGGCAAGCGAAGTCATGGCCGATGGATCTCATCCTCCCACACCATAGGCGTATCGCACAACTACTCCCACTTGGACAATGGACCTTCTGTGTTTATGGTTAGTTGCTTCCTCTACATGGTTAGGTTCTGGATTTTTTTGGGACTTTGATTTGTTGTTTAGGTAAAGCCTTTTGCTTTGTCGGAGTGTCGATTGTTGACTATCATATCGGCTAAAGGATAATGTCAAGCCTATCCATTACCGGAACTGGACTCATTAAACTTGTTTACTTATTTCTTATGAGCTAAAAGTACCTTCTCAACTTGACTTATCAGCGTCCGATTCAAAAGGAGTATTTCAAGTTCTTGGAAAATCATAGATTCAAAGGTTTCTTCCTTCCTTAATTTGCGGAATACTGGACCAGTACGGGAGGCGATCTAGAGAGAGGCGGTCGACAAATCCTACAACCCATCTAGGGTTTGGTCCCTCTTATCGGCGACGCCATCTGTCCGATCCGTCTTCAGTGTCCTTGAGGCCTTGGAGGCATGGAGGACCACGGACCCTCGCCGACGGGGGGATTCTCGTTTTTTGTTTAAATAATCTTTTAGCGTCTTCTTTAGGATGATGAAGTGACGGCTATATCCTGAAGTCGGAATAAGATCCTTTCGCTCTATCCTTGCTCCGGTGGTGCGTCGAGCACTAAGGAAGGGCGTGTGGAGTCGTGTATCCAAAGGATATCCTAGGATCAAGTCAGTTTCCGCGTTCGTTGGTGTGGTTTCAAGTTAGTCTTTTTTCTATGGTTGTTAACATTGGCGATTGTTGCTCCTCTAATGAGGCTATTACAACTAGCTCTACTAAGACAAGTTTTGTCCGGCTCCAAATAGAGGGGCGAGAACGACGACATATCTTCGACTCATGCTAGTGTCTATAATCATCACTATATGTTAGAGTTGCGAAGCGACACCCAATCCGTCCCGCTTCATAGACAAAATTTGTTAGTCTAGTTTTAATTTTTTTTTAACAAAATTGGTCTAGTTTAAACTAAAGTTTGGTTTCGGTGCTAATGCGCGGTGCCAGTTGCAACCTACTAGATGGTCAAATATCTATTTATAAATTTTATTACTTTTAAAACTCTTTTCACTGCCGTTGATCGGTAATCGGTGGAATTTTCGTTAAAAAGTTGTTTTCGAAGAGATAAATCCGGTCCACACGTACACACAACTGACGAGCCATGGTGGTCGGTCGGTTCCCACAAGCCCCTGCCCCACCAGTCAGCGCCTCGTCACGCCTCCTTATCAAAATCGACTACCTTTTCTTCTTCCCGTCGTCAACCTCACTCCAAGCACTTCAATTACAGGGCTCCCTGCTTCGATCCACCAAATTCTCCACTCGCTCAAACCCTAGAAGCAAATCCCCTGCCGGCGAAACACAGGAGTTCAAACCGCAGCCGCGGCCGATTAGGGCCGCCTGCCGCTGTTTCCAGCGCCGGATTCGGGTTTCCGCGCGATGTCTTGGGCCGGGCCCGACGAGATCCTCCTCTCCACCTCCCTGGCCGGCTTCTTGGACAGTGAGATTCCGCTTTCAGATACTTTGCTTTGTCACCATTAGTTTCGCGATGGTGGCGGCGGTTTGTATTGAGAAACCTTCGCTCCGGGACTTGATTTTACTGGGATCTTGGATCCGATTGCTTAGGTTCCGGCCTGTGTAGACCTCGATGCTAGTCAGTATGAAAATTTATTCTTTTTTACTCCGTCCGTTTCAAAATATAAGATGTTTTAGCTTTGTAAAAGGAGTGTATCTAGACCCTTTTTAGTGCGTAGGTTCAGAGTGAACATAATTGAACCTACCCACTAAAAGAGGTCTAGATACACTTCTTTCACAAAATCTAAAACATCTTATATTATGAAACAGAGGGAGTAATTTTTAAGGTTGTCCTTGCCAAGAGTTACTCAATTTGTGTCAAGGATCAAGATTAGGCGCTATTGACGGCCAATGCAGGCTAACGATGATATAGGTGCAAGCATCATTGTTTTTATGTGTGTTTTAGCCCCGAATCGCTACAAATGTGTGGATATCTCATATGGTTTTATCGAAAGGTGGAAGCTCCGGGTAGGGGGTTACTCTGCTAGACTTTCAGGCTTCAGAGTGGAATGCCTGCGGCTGAATGCCTTGTGTTATTGCTAAACATATTGCATGGAACTGCTTGTGGCTTTCAAAGTAGAGCATGGATAATCCGATTATGTGTGGGGTTACTTGAAGCATATGCACTATACCAGTAGGCTGTTAGGTCCCATAGCCTGCACTATAATTCTGGTGACAACGTAAGGTCCCATAGCGTGCACTATAATTCTGGTGACAATGTAAGGTCCCACAGCTTGCACTATAATTCTGGTGACTATGTAAGGTCCTTGTACAAATGCACGTCATGCTAAGCTTTAAAAATTATGGTTAAATGGACCCGACTAGTGTAGATTTTTGCTGTTGATGGAGGCATTGAGCACTTGTATGCAAATTATTGTATGACATTTAATTGTAATAGACTCAGTTAGTTGGGTAGGGCAGACCAGGAAAGGTTGTGTATGTGAGATTTTGATGGGGATCCAAACATAACATGTCAAATATTGAATTTTATAACTAAGTATTGTTATTAAAACCGTATTTCTTAACAAAAGAAGAACAATGGGGTTTTAACAGAATCTCATCAATCAACACAAGTCAACCCGCTTTAGCTAATACTGACTGTTGTGTGGAAACTTTAACTTTGGTGCATTCTGTAATTTCTAGGTGCCACTCGTTATGCTTGACTTATTGTAAAACCTAGAATTCCATTGTTCTAGTGCTAGTTGTGCTAATATAGATCATAGATTATGTACTTTCACCAACTTTAATATAAAGATATGGTGTTGGTCTATTAGTTGTAGTGATCTTGCATTAGAGTTAGAAAGCTTGTCCTTTGAGCCTTCTATTTGATGGTCGTTTGTCACTAAGGGTTTCACCTTTGTTATTCCCACTTTCCCAGTAGCATAGACGAACTGGCCCGCTGGAGCTTTTTTTGAATTAATTGACCGCTTTGACATTTTCAGATGTCTTCTGATTTTAATTGTTTTGACCTGAGCTTGGCTGTAGAGCCTCTGATGGGTTTTCTAGGGTGATCAGCACATGGCACTTCGTAGTTGTGCATCTTTCAGGATGAAGTAGTTTTCATGAACACTGTGAATTTGGTCAGTAGATTGCAAGCTGCAGAGCTTAACATGATTGCTAAATATTTGGGTAAAATCTGTGAAGTATCCATGAATATGTACCTAGCTGATTGGTTTTGTTACTTTTGTAGCATCATTGAGCTAGAACTATTGTTGTTGACCAAATAATTGAAAGCAGTAACATATACAGAATATGAGTAGAATGCAAACACAAACACCTGCATCTAACTGTTTCGCAGCCTGTATTATTCCATTGCATATAACTAGCTTCGCATCAGAAGCACACACTGTTTGTCTGACAATGCTATTTAGTGACAGTTTATGCATCTTTTTGATTCTAGAGAAACTTATTGTCCTGCTACGAGATGGACGGAAGCTGCTTGGCACCCTCTGCTCATTCGATCAGTTTGGTATGCGACTCTTTACATTGGCCTTTTCACATATTTTTCTGCCACAAGATTAACTTTTGATGTTATACTTTGCAGCAAATGTTGTTCTTCAGGGTGCTTGCGAACGAGTAATTGTAGGCGAGTTATATTGTGATGTCCCTCTTGGACTATATGTGATCCGGGGAGAGAATGTTGTATTAATCGGAGAATTGGTAATTATCGCTGTTACACTATGAAATGACCATGGTCAACCCATTCCCCCGTATTCATGCTATAGATCTGGTATTGCATTGAGCAGGATCTTGAGAAGGACGAACTCCCTAGTAACATGACCTGTGTTTCGGAGGCTGAAATAAGAACGGTACACACTTTACTTGATAGAATCTCGTTTGAAGCTCTAGTTTTTACCTTCTGAATTGAACTAAAGTTGTAAGCAAATAATTCCACGTCTTGGTGCACAATCTATAGCTCTTCTGTTTCCATAAGGTTAATAGAATATCATCTCAAGAAAAAAATGTCGCATGGAAAATTGTGGGATGCAATCATACTCATGGTTTGGTTCTTCCCTCTTTGCGCAGTGTTCTGAACATGAGCAAGTGATCTAGACTAGAGTACTTGAACACTAAACATGAGAAGCTAGCTCCTTTACGAGCTGCCAACTCGACCTTATCCTTGAGTGCAAACTGCATTGGCGTTATGTAGCATAGCTGGCTATCTAACAACTGGTTTTATGATACGAATATATAATAAAGAAGAGTTAGGATAGGCTCTTGCTATCCTTGTTGCCTGTTCTAATGTCTCCTGTAGCTTGTAGAGTTGCTGGTATCTTCAAACAGAGGGTCTTGCTGACTCCTTAATACGACGTGTGTCTGATACTGTTTTTTCTGTTCATCACAGGCTGAGAAAGCAGAAAAGGAAGCAAGAGACCTGAAAGGCACGATGAGGAAGAGGATGGAGTTCCTAGATTTCGATTAGCATCCATTTTAGTCCTGTTGATAGTTATTGCTCCCTTTGTGACCGCTTGGTTTTTAATGGCGGCTTATGCTATGTTTGTGGGGGAAATGGAAGCCCCTGATTGCACTCTGCCTCTTGTTTAACCCAAATGCTATGGACTGAGGGGCTCAGCGAACAGCTTCTCCTCTTTCAGTAGAAATTTATCTTGTATTCTGTTGCACCTTACAGTTTCAGTCTCTTCCAGAGTCGTTCTCTCTGCACTTTTCTACTCTTGCTATTGCATTCAACTATATACTACCATTTTTTTTTTGCAAAATTCCACTGATCTATTTAAAATCATCAACAACAGCACAAAGAGGTCTAAAAGTAATAAAAATTGCTAGCGCGAGCCGAAGGCGCCTTCCTCGTCACTCTATCATCGGAGTTGGACAAAGCTTGTTGTAGTAGATCTTGTTATAGTAGACAGTATGAAAAATTATTGTGCTAAGCATCGGAGTTGAACAAAACTTGTTGTAGTAGATCTTGTTATAGTAGACAGTATGAAAAATCATTGTGCTAAGGACGCACCACAACATCAAACATCGTCAATGATGACAACAATGGACGAGAGCATCAACCATTGCCAATGATGACAAAAATAGAAAACATCAACCATCGGATCCCAGGAGATCCGCCGGACAAATGACTCAACGTGCCTTTCACCGCAGCGAGAATAAAACGGTGAGGATCGACTCAACGTGCCTTTCACCGGTGCGAGGACAAAACGGTGAGGATCTTATTTGGTGCGAGGACAAAACGGTGAGGATCTTATTTGACTTCAGGATGAAGCCGTCGTCTCAACGACCTAAAAGAGACACTAAACAACTGGCTAAGGGACCGTTTGGAACAGAGGAAAGCTATAGGAAAAATGGAGGAATTCCATAGGTTTTGATTCCTTTGTTGCGTTCGGGACGTAGGAATTGTGAACAGTAGAACTCAGGAAAAGTTACCTTTCCTGCAAGATTCCTGAAGATTTCACGGGAAACTAAAAAAGAGGTCGAGCTCATTTTTTCTTCTCCTTCGCGTGGGACCGAGACAAGATTGCTGCCACGCTACTGGATTCCAAGCTGAATGCCACTGACAGCTGGTCCATCCTACATGGTAGGGTCCATTCTTGATATTTAAATACACATACATGTCCACGATTCCTATGTTTCATTCTTCTCGTCCAAACGCCACCAGACTTCCTAATCCTTTGTTTCGCATTCCTTTGGAAACCATATGAGGGCTTGTTTGATTCATAGGAATTGCATTGAAATTGTGTAGGATTTGAATCCTATGAGATTTTTTCCTATGTTATTGTTTGATTCATAGGAACACATCCTAAAGGAATTAATTCTATAGGAATCTTGTAGTGCAATTCCTATAGGAAAGAAACATTAGATCATACCTCATGGAAAAATCCCCTTTGCTATATCAAACAAAATTCCTTTTTCCATATGATTCAAGTTGTCATGACATCTCAATCTTATGTTTTTCCTATTCCTATACTTTTCCTATCCTATGAATCAAACAAGCCCTGACTTTCTTTCCTATTCATATGGTTTTATTTTTCCTACATTTTTCTAAACCCATGTTCCGAACAGATCCTAAACAAAAATCAAAAAACCTCCCGAGAGGCCGTGGTTTGCCACACCTTCAAGACCCTAGGGCCCGGAGGCGGAGCGGCCATCTTGTGGGGCTTGATGATCGAGCAGAGAGTGCTGCTGGGTTGCCTCACCAGCCAGTCTCATTATCCTGTGGAAACAAAACAAATAACCAGTGCGCCAGGAAAGTTGGGTGTTGTTGATGACGGTGGGAGCTGGCATGGCCGGTGTGCGCCCTGCAAGACCGTTCGGCTGTCATGTCTGGGTTTCGCAGCAATATCCTGCTGCCGCTGCTGTCTTTGTTGTGTTCCCACCTTTTCCCGCTTCCTTTTCGCTGTATCCATCCGAAAGCACCAACCATTCATCAGTGGATGTATGTGATCCTGGTGGTGAAATCTTGACTGATTCATAGTTTCATACTCGTCTGTATCTCTCTTGGTAGCAGCTGCTGCCATCTCCCTCTCGATTAGAACAGTACAGTGCACTGATTTGCGGCGTCGTCACTGGAAATGCATGAGCTAGCGTGCCATATCTATCTACTCAATTGCACATTTGTACTTGCACGCACACACACACGCATGATCCGTCAATCGCAAGATCGGCACGACGGGACAACCGAACCGAGAAAGAGAGAGATCACGGGGTAGGCATGTGACCACACTGATGACAAGGGGATCGATCATATCATCGATGAGTAGCTAGCTTGATCTTCCCCTCGTCTCATCTACTACTACTCCTTTCGGAGCCCACGTACGGTGTATACCCGGCTGCAACGGCGCCACGCAGGGTAGGTTGGGCGATTGATGATGAGGACGCATGGCGACTACGCTCAGTGCCCACCCCGGGCGGGCGGGCGGGCGAGCGACTGAGCGAGCAATCAACAGTGCACATGGCAGTGCAAGGCGGGCAGGGCACCTCTCCCTATCCTGGCATTCAAGGACCCAACGTGCATATGCTAGCTACACGACCGGGTCGGCTCGGGCTGGGTCCGACTGAATTCTGAGCTCATCGGCTGGCCCGCTCCCGCCTGCCACACACACATGCTCCGACTGATGTCCGGCGTCAATCGCGGATCGGCCGTATACCAGAATGAACGTGGAATTCGGCAAAGTTTGCTGACTGCTTTCGCTTGCAGTTTACGACCACGGAATTTCTGCAAGTAAATCGCTTCCGGTCTACGGCATCCGTGACATACTCTGGGAGAGCATGGAGCAAACTCTAACGTAATCCGGCCGACGACAAAGCAAATACTACTACAGTACTACTCTGCCAATAAATATCGGTTATGGAATGGAATGATGGATCAGTAGTAGTAGTCAATCGGTTGTACAAACGGTACCCACGAGCATGGAATACTACTACATACGTACCGTGAAAACTAAATATAGGATTTTTAGCTTCCACATGATTTCATTTTGAATACCGATAGTAAACTAAACATAAAGCAACTTCCATCCGCGGAAGCAAAAAAAAAAGTTACCAAGAAAAGAACGAGAGAACTAGAGGAAATCATCATTGCTTCATTAGCATGGTAATTCACTGCTAAATGCCTCCATTGTGCATTAAGCACCAGTTCCTGATATGTACATTTGTGTTGTCTTCATGATCGCGAGGCAGCGCCGTTAGCCAGCTAGTAGCATCAGTCCTGCCCCGCCGCGCGCCGCACCAGCACGGCCGGCACGAAGGGCGCGGCGAAGCACGGCTCCACGCCCGTCCACGACGGCGGGGCGTCGGAGACCCTGGGCGGTCCCGACTGCTTTCGCTTGCAGTTTACGACCACGGAATTTCTGCAAGTAAATCGCTTCCGGTCTACGGCATCCGTGACATACTCTGAGAGAGCATGGAGCAAACTCTAACGTACCCCGGCGATAAAGCAAATACTGAGATTTTATTTTTATCTTTTATTAGTACTACTACATACCGTGCAAAACTAAAAGGATTTTTAGCTTCCACATGATCTGATTTTGAATACCAATAGCATATACAGTAGTGCGCAACTAAACTAAACATCACCAAACTGCTACATGCCTTCATTGTGCATTGAGAACTAAAGGAAATCATTGCAAAAAAAAAAGGAGAAAAAGAACGAGAGAACTAAAGGAAATCATTGCTTAATTAGCACACTGCTACATGCCTCCATTGTGCATTGAGCAGCCAGTTCCTGATATGTACATTGCTGTCGTCTTCATGATCGCGAGGCAGCTAGCGCCGTTAGCCAGCTAGTAGGCATCAGTCCTGCCCCGCGCGCCGCACCAGCACGGCCGGCACGAAGGGCGCGGCGAAGCACGGCTCCACGCCCGTCCACGACGGCGGGGCGTCGGAGACCCTGCTGGGCGGTCCCGACAGCACCGCCACGCACAGCCCCGCGAGGCGCCACATGGCGCTGCTCAGCCACCGCAGCCTGATCCGGCGACGGATGCTGCGGAGGCCGCGGGCGCAACCCGCACGCCGTGCGCCGGAGCCGGCGCCGCCGCTCCCGAGACGGACGACGTGGACCTTCCGGCGCAGGCCGTGCCGCGGCAGGCGGAAGTGCGCCGCCGTCCGGCGAGGCACCGCGCTGCACGGCGGCGCCTCCCCCATTCGGTCTTAATGTCGGTTTGGCCTCGCTTTCTTGGTTGGTGTGGGCACTAGGCACGCACTGGACTCGGCTCGATCATTGTGTGGTTTTTGTTTTTTCTCAACTGAATTAAGCTCTTGGGTTCGTGCGTGGTATATAAAGAGGGAGGAGGGCCAGGGATGTTTGGTGATTTGCTCTGCATGTGCAGCGTTCTTAATGAAATGGAATATAACAATAACAGAAAATGAAGGCATGCACAACAATTTATTCGTACTACCAGTATCTAAAATGATTGTGCTACTATTGTCAAAAAAAAAAAAAAAAAATTGTGCTACCGGTGGTTGGCGAATGCTGCACTTTTCAAATGACGATATATAAAAAGAAATGACCATGAATAATTTTCAAGAGGACAGCGTGGGCTTTCTTCTCTCCCCACTTCCCCGACCCCTGCTACAGTACCAAACAAAAAAAATCGCCTGCCCCGGGTTGCGCCTTCGCCGTTCTCGCCGGCGCCGCCGGTAGGGAGTGGCGGAGGCTCGACGCCGGTGGCCCCTCTGTGCATAGTAGGTTAGTGGTGTGGCTTTATGCCGGTCGTTGGCTTTATGCCAGGAGGTCGGCGACGGGATCTTGGGGCCAGATCCGTCGCGGGAGGTTGATCTTCTTCACATGTGGCGGCGTTGCGCGATGGAGGTCGCCTCGCCTCGAATAAGGCACAGGCGGTGGCGGATGCGGGTGAGCCCTTCTCGTCACGGCCATGGTGGTGGGCGATCTGGGATGCGGATCGGCAACTCCCCAATCTCTGGATCTGCTCCTCTCCTGGTGGTGTCGTCGCTCTCCTCCTCGGCGGCCGTGGTGGCGAGGAAGATGGGCCTTAGCGGACGGTGACCATGGGCGGGAAGGGGATTCGATTACGCCTCGCTTGATGGCGCGGCGTTTGGAGACCGTGGTGGTGGCTCCGGTCGTTTCAAAGGTTGAAGACGCTGCGGATGCAACTCAGCGAATCCGCCAGATAAGCGCTTTGGGTGCTCGAAAGTTTGGTTCTTTGCTTCTTCCTGCTCTCTTGGCCGTGGCGGCGAGGATGGTGGTGGCGGCGACAAGCGTGGTTCGAGTGCTCTGGGGAGTTTCGGCTGCTCCCCTCCGGGCGTAATTTTCCTTGCTGCTCCGACATTCTACACCCGGCTCCGTCCACCCGTGGCAGGAGTGGGTTCCTGGAGTGCGGGTTGCTCGTCATCAACGGAGTTTGCAAGGATTGCTGCGTCGGGGTCTGCCGGAAGCGACATCGGCGAGCATTACCTATGCGGCTGTGCGCTGCAGGAAAAAGCCGGTGAGCTCCGGCACTTGTTCAACCTCCATCGGAGGCCCTTTTTCTGGTCAGCGGCCGCATTCTACGTCCACACTGAAGCAAGTGGTTCTGTCCCCGCGACGGTGTTCGACGGCGGTTCAGCTGATCTTCGGCTCGGCAGAGGAGATAGGGATGGACCTGGTTTGGATTTCTTATCTTTTAGCGGGGTCTTATCCACATAAAAGGGGGACCTATGTGTTATTTTCCTTTTCTTATGGGGTCTTCTGCATTATTGTAAACCTCCTCTGTTTGTGATCAATACAACGCTTCCAGGCCCTTCGGGGCTCCCCGTTCAAAAAAATGAATAATTTTCAAAGTTTTAAATAGCCGGCTATGCTATAGCCCGTGCTATAGACTTTCGAGAGGCCTCCCGCTACGACTACGATATTCATAGGCTAAATAAAGAATAACCTCTAATGGCCAGCTATAGCCCGATATAGCCATAAATTAGCCTCAAATTAGCCACTCAAGGTCATGCTTTATGAATTGTTCTTTTTTCTTCTTTTATTTTAAAAAAATCTCTGTTCAATCTGATTCAATAAAATGTTGTGAGTTAAATGGTTAAATACTTATTTGCGTTGAATAGTTAAACGAGCTGTACCTGGAATCATGTTTGTGTCATAGTTTTTTCGCGTTTTGACAAGATATGACTAAAATTTCCTCCCTTTTCGATAAACGGCTAAAATTTCCTCGTATAACTACTAAAAATGTTGCCGCTAAATGAAATAGCCGGCTATTTTAAACTTTGATAATTTTGCACGAATATGTAAAGAGAATATACGTGTGTATCTTTTGGAGATTGATAGTCCATTTGGTTGGATAAAATCAAGGCAGTTCATTCAGTAAAAGAACCACGGAGAATTGTAATCAATTTCAACCAGCAGGCGACTTCACACACACATGTGACAGACAAATACACCAGCATAGAGCTCACAATCAGTGTTGGTAGTGGTGAGCCATATCCTCCTGGAAATGTTGGCTTCTTATTTAAGCATGTTCTAATAGTATATATCAAGTGGTTAACGTCTTGTTTGGTCACATCGAATGGTATGGAGTGTGAACTCGCCAAATCATATGCAAGCTAAGAAGCTACGCTAATCCAAATTAACTAGTACTTCCTTCATTTTAAAATATAAGATGTTTTAGCTTTGTGAAGCAAATATATTAAGACTTTTTTCACTCAGGTTTAAAATAAATCTATATACTAAAAGAAGTCTATATACATTTATTTACAAATCTTTATATTTTTAAACAGAGGTAGTACCTGTATTTGTGTAGCGTACAATTCAGGTAAGGTTCGAAACTAGAACATTAATATATACCCTAACCATAATGTACTCCAAAGTAAAGGCTGATTTGACAAAAGTATTGCATTGCCGTGTACACCTTTTTGGGTTCTCGCTCACAGGGGCGGGCCCACTTCAATTCAAAGATATTCAAGTGAATACCTAATTTTTTTGTCAAAAAACTATCCATATATGGTATATAACAGGTATATCAATGAAAAAATAGAAAAAATAGAAGAACGGGCAGACTATTTCGCAACCAAGGCCACTTCTTGTCCATCCTCTCTCTCCAGTTACGAGGCCCAGCTAGCAAATTAGCCCAATAGCAGTATAGGAGCATCGCTGGTTGCCTCCCTCGCTAGGGAACAGACGCGCTGGAATAGATCGTGTCGGTTTGTTCGTTTGCGCCGCTGTTCGCGAAATCATGGATCACCCCAATTCCCCAAACTGTATATGCGGCATCGATCTGGAACCCTAGGAAAACGGCGACACACGACGGTGGAGTCGCTGCGTCGACACGCGGTCGACATGCCTCTCTTCGTCTTTGTCTCCCTGCTCGGCTGCTCCATGACTCGACAAGGACAGGCTGCGGCGGTTGACGGTTGGGTATGTGCCCCACCCCCCCGCCCTGCCGACCGCTCCTCCTCCTTCTGCTATTCGATTGCTTCATTTTCCTGGGCGGATAATTTTCTCCCTACTCTAGCTTATCTCAACCGTGCCCGTGAGGTGAAATTCAGAAATATTCAGTTATGATTTGTCCGAAATTCAGAAGACTAAAACGTTATTTTAGTTTTGTATTTATTACAGATTGTACAAGTTTTATTTTTTTCTGAAACATGAAGAGAAAGAGTGGTCCTATTGTTGATCTGAAAGCTTTTATGGTAAGAGCTGCTGCAAGGAAGAGACGGACTGAAAATCAAAATGAGAATCGGGACAATATGCAGTTGGTGTTATTTCAAGGACAGAGTAACTATGGGACAAGCATGCCACATGAACCTGAACCGGATATTCTGGAGAGAGCTGCTAGCACACAGCCGGAGATTGATGAAATATCGGAACATGATGAAGTTTGTAAGCTCTCCTTTTATTTTGCTATTTTTTGTTATCTAGATATTTTTATGTTGCCTGTTTTATATGTTGGATAGTTTCAAGTTATGATCTTTTTTTATGAAGCAATAGTATTACGGTCAAAATGTGCTACATAGTTAGAACTACCGTTGTTCCTACAATCAGTTGTGCATGCCAAACACTAGCTCGAGTGTCAAAAAAAAATTAGACCCGCTAGAATTTTGAATACACATGCTAGAAATCTTGGGCCCGCCCCTGCTCGCTCAGATGCTTCATGCATGCTTTTGTGCAGATCGCACTCTTGACACGTCCAGGCAGTTAGTAGTGGTTCAAACACGTTTGTCAGGTCTGACGATGCTCACGGTTGGTGAAATGAAAAAGGAGGAAGAAGAAAAAAGAAATAAAAAAGGAAAGGAATTCCGGACGAGGACCATGTGCATGCATGAGTCATCGGTCTTTTTTTTTGTACGACAACATCTCAATCTAAATTTGTTAGAAGAAAGAATATACTTTTTTTTGCACTGTATCAGAGTTCACCTGTTCGTTCCTCTTTGAAGAAAAAAACGCTGCACTCACTAGAGGAAAAAGGGCCATCCGTTCGCGACCCCTCGGAGCATTAGTCCGGATTCTTGCCACCAACGGACTAATCTTACGCGTCCCGGTTGGAGGCACGGGCAGAGGCATGGGTCCCGGTTGGTAAGGGGCATCGTCGGTTGGAGCCACCCGGGACTAAAGGTTTAGCCACGTGGCACAGCACGCACCTTTAGTCGGTTCTTTGGCTTCAACCTCGACTAAAGACCTGCCCTCTATAAATGCAACGTCCCCCTCTGCCTCCACTCTTTTTTGAATGGTGTAAGGTGTGAGAGTGTGTGCTAGTTTTTTTCATGCATGCATTGAAGGTGTTTGTTGAAATGTTTGAGTGAAAAATCCGTTGAATTTCTCATAGAACAAAAATATAGAAGGTGTCCGAGACGCACTTGAGCTTTCTCCTCTTTATTTCCCTCGATCGAGGTTAGCAATCTTATCTTTTCTAGGTCATTGATACAATTCATGTCGGTGTGAATTGGTTATTTCACTATTTATGATGTCCTGTTTTTGATAAACTTACTTATATGATGCGGATGAGCGTCGGAATGGATGTACGGTGACGTGGTGGCAGTATATCAAAGGCGTGGATAAATTTATCGATGTGGCTACGGCAAACAAAGAGAATGGATTTATCGTTGTCCATGTGTTTAATGTCGAACAAGGAGTACTCTTCCTCGAAAATCATTCGGCCACGATTATGAAAGGTTTCATGCCCAACTATAATTCTTTGGACCAAGCACGGGAAAGAGGGGTTATGATGGAAGATGGTGAAGAAGAAGATGATGATAACAACTATCATCATATGTTTCTGAATACGGTGATCTTGCAATGGAAGATAATGGAGAGGAAAAAGGTGAAGAACGGGCATCGGATGGTAGCCTGATGAACTTGGTAGGGTCATTTCGATGCAAAGCGAGGCGTGAAAGCGAAAATGAGAAGTTGAAGTTAGAGGGCATGTTAGAAGATCACAAGAAATTGTTGTACCCAAATTGTGAAGATGGCACAAAGCTCGATACGACCTGGAATTGTTGCGATGGAAGGAGTGTGGTCTAACGACTCCTCATTTGAAAAGATGCTAAAAATAATGAAGCGAAGTTTCCAAAACATAACGAACTTCCGAGAGTACCTACAAAGCAAAGAAGACTCTGTCCTCTGGGATTAGATGTGCAAAAGATACATGCATGCATTAATGATCGCATCCTCTACATGATAAGGAGTATGAGAATTTAGATAAATGCCGGTATGCAGCGTTGCGGTATAAGATCGACGAGATGACCTGGTGATGTTGAGGAGAGCCCCTCGGAAGAGGGTTCTGCTAAGGTTATGTGGTATGCTCCTATAATACCAAGGTTGAAACGCATGTTCGAAACAAAGAGCATGCCGGGTTGTTGCGATGGCACAAAGAAGACCGTAAGAAAGGCGGGGAGTTGAGACACCCTGATGGGTCACAGTGGAGAAAAATCGAGAGACTTCCCGGACTTTGCGGTGGCGCAAGGAACTTATGGTTTGGTCTAAATACGGATGGCATGAATCCTTTTGGGGAGCGAGCTGCAGTCCACAGACTGGCCCGTGACTCTATGTATCTAGAACTGCCTCCTTGGTTGTGCATGAAGCGTAAGTTCATTATGATGCGGTGCTCATCCAAGGCCGAAACAGCAACGACATTGATGTGTACCTTAGGCCATTAGTTGAAGAACTCTTACGGTTGTGGGGCAAACCAGTGCGTCGTGGGATGAGAACAAACAGGAGCCATTTAATCTCGAGGGTTGTTATTCGTAACCATCAATGATTGGCTGCTCTTAGTAACCTTTCGTGATGCACAAACAAAGGATATAAGGCATGCACCCTGTTTAGATAATACCGAAGGTACATATTTGCATAAATGCAAGAAGGTTGTGTACCTAGCGAATCGACGATTTCTTCCGACCAATCATCCGTAAGAAAGAAAGGCAAGCATTTCAAAGGTGAGGCAGATCACCGAAGAAGCCTGAACTCCCACTGGTGATGATGTATTTGGTATGGTCAAGGACATAGAAGTAATCTTTGGAAAGGGTCGGTGGTCAATCATTTCCGAGCAGCGTTGCTCTGAGGACACGCACCCATGTGGAAGAAGAAATCTATATTTTGGGAGCTGCCATATTGGAAAGTCCTGCGTGTCCGCTCTTCAATCGACGTGATGCGTGACGAAGAATCTCTGCGTGAACCTTCTAGGATTCCTAGGCGTGTATGGGAATACAAAAGATACACACAGCAGGAGGACCAACAAATTATGAAAGACCCAAAGAACATGCATACAGATAACAAGGCGGATAAAGGCGTCACTTAAGTCGCCGGCTATGCTCTTACCAAAGCAGAGAAGGAAATCTTTTTGAAGTCCTTCTGGTATCAAGGTGCGTCGGGCTTCTCATCTAATATAAAGGGATAATAAATATGGCGGAAAAAGTTCCAAAACCTGAAGTCTCATGATCACGTGATTATGACGCATTGCTTCCGATTGCATTGAGGGGCTTCTACCGTAAAATGTTCGAGTACCCATTGTGAAGCATGTGCATTCCTCAATGCAATATCTCAAAAGGTAATCAATCCAGATATTACGCCAAGGTTCTGAAGGATGTGGTACAATGTCTTGTTAGTTTTGAATTGGTGTTCCCACCATCCTTCTTCAATATTATGACGCATCTCTGGTTCATCTAGTGGAAGAGATTGCCATTCTCGGTCGGTATTTGCACAATATGTTCCCTTTGAGAGGTTCATGGGAGTCTTAAAGAAATATGTTCATAACCCTAGACGGAAGGAAGCATCTCCAAGGGATATGGAGCAGAGGAGGTCATTGAGTTTTGTGTTGACTTTATTCGACCTTAAGCCGATTGGTGTTTCGACTGTGGCATGAGGGAAGACTAAGTGGAAAAGGCACCTTGGGAAAGAAAGCAATGATATGTAGGGACGGGATTCTTTCACTAAAGCACACTACAGTTCTACATAATTCCACCTTGGCGACTCCGTATATGGAGGAACACAAGAATATTATGCGCTCAAAAACCGGGAAGCTGAATCATGGATTACAGATGAACACATGAAGTCTTTCGGTGGTTGGATGTGGACACATCTCTTGAATGACACCACCGTTGGAGATCAGCTATACTTGTTGGCAGCGTCACCATCTTCTCTTGTATTGAATTTCCAAGGGTCTGAAATAAATGGGAATACATTCTACGATCGCCCAAGATAAAAGAGCACCAACCAAAATAGTGGTGTCCGCTTTGATGCAATAGACGAGAATGGACAAAAGGACACATATTATGGTTACATAGAGGAGATATGGGAACTAGACTATGGAGTCTCTTTTAAGGTCCCTTTGTTTCACGCAAATGGGTCAACTGAATGGGAAGGGGTAAAGATAGACCGGTTATGCGGAATGACAGTGGATCTCAATAATCTTGGTTATAGAGATGAACCATTCGTCCTAGCCAATGATGTGTCTCGGGTTTTCTATGTGAAGGACATGTCCTCCGACCGAAAAAAGAAAAAATATGCAAACGAATACATCATATGATGAGCCAAAGCGTCACATAGTTCTTTCGGAAAAGAAACATCGTGGGAATCGAGGACAAGATGGACATGTCGAGAAGATTATAATAAGTTTGATGAAATTCCGCCCTTCACGGAAAACTGACCCAAGCATTCCGTTAAGTAAAGAAGATGCTCCATGGTTACGTCAAGCGGTCATAAGGAATGACATATGCCAAGAAGTTCATGCTCATATTATGTAACTCTAGTTCATGTCTTTCGCGGTTTGTGGCTTGACCGAAGGATATCTTTCGCGGTTTGTGGCCTTTAGTCCCGGTTTTGTAGTCTCGATTTTAATATTAATAAATGTCTTGAGTGTTAGTCCCATTTGTGGCTGGACCGGAGTGCCTCTATGACCAGTTTCTCGGAGATGCCGGAGGCCCAGGCTCCGTCGGCATCTCCACGACTGGCGCGATGGTGTCCTGCTCTCGAAAACCATCTTGCAGCTTGTAACTTCACTAACTAGATCAATACGCCTCGAGCTAACTAATTTCACATATTAGGAGTGCCTCTATGACTAGTTTCTCGGAGATGCCGGAGGAGGCCCAGGCTCCGTCGGCATCTCCTCGAATCGGCCGTAGTGGTGTCCTGCTCTAAAACCATCTTGGAGATGCCTCAAACTGGCTGGAGGACTGGACTCACAAGGATGCATATTTATAGTACAAGCGGCTCGGCATAATGTCGACACTCACCCCTATTATTAGTCTTGACTCATCTTTAGTCGGTTGGTGTCTCCAACCGACTAAGGTTCATCTTAGTCCCGGTTGGTGACACCATCGGGACAAAGGTACAAGCCATCGACATAATGTCGACACTCACCCCTATTATTAGTGTTGTCCGCCCACTCTGCGCAATCCCTTGATCGTTGGTTTCTCCAACCGAGACTAAATATGAACCCTCTCTTTATATAGGCATTTCCCTCTATTTATTAGGTAACACTTAAGACATTTATTAATATTAAAACCGACAAATCGGGACTAGCTAACACTCGCCTAAAGCCGCCTTTAGTCATAATCATGCCTAGTCCTATAGCACGCAGCTTGTGGTCTTCATCGTCGTCATCATCATCGTCGCCGTCACGCCACTCGGGATCCTCACCATCCATGGCATATACGAGGCCATTCCTCGGGTTCACGGCGGGTGGAGAGGGTCTCTGGAAGACGATGCCGCTACCGCCGGGACGATGTGGGGCACATGGCGGGTGGATCGTGGGCACCGTGGCGAGATGGTCTCCCGGCGATGTAGCGCATCACCGATGATAGTACGGTTCTCCCACCACGAACGGCCGACTTTGTGGTTCACCGGTGGCGGGCCATCACCCTCGTACTGGCGAGCTCCCTTTCACGCCTATTAGCGAAGAAGGCATTCCAGTGTCATAGTTGTCGGGATCCCACTGGGATCCATCCGCTACTCGGCGTGAGCTCGTGGTAGAAGTGGTTTGTGATGGCACGCGACGTGCGGAACCTTGAGGGACAGGGAGGACAGAACCCTCGGCGCTCGACATCGGCCGTGTGAGGCGGTACCCGATGGACAAGGGTAGTTGGGCGCTAACGCCTCGGTCTCCTCGAGGGTCGAATGGCCCGATGGCGTTGTCCATTGTTCTAAGAGAGGAAGGTGTGGATGTGTGGATAGCCATGACACGATCACCCTAAATATAGAGGAAAGGCGGAAAACTTGGCGTGAAGCTTTGGGAAATGGCGGAAATATCTTTAGTCGGTTAGTGACTACATCCGGACTAAAAGCTCTAGTAGAAAGGAAAGAGGCGGGAAAACTTGGCGGGAAGAGGTGGGAAATGGCGGAAAATATTTTTAGTCGGTTTGAATACATCCGGGACTAAATTTGTGCGAACAATGATCATGTTTCGAAAAACCCTTTTCCATTTTCGAGCGCAAAAAGCGTCGTTTTGTGAAGTAACCACCAAAATGCCGTTTCACAATGCTACCGTCCCATTTTCCTAAAATACTAGACCACCTTACATGGACTATCTCCCAACGGTACATCTCAAACCTTTTTCCATCACGGGTAAAAGGACAAATGTCTGCCGAATCGGCGAAGTGGGTACGGTTTGTACTACGGTACATGATTTATCGCCCGTGATTTTTGAAAAATCATTTTAGACTCGCAATATGTGGTTTCTTGAGATCCAATGCAAGTTCTAACGATGCCGTCCCCTATCTTCATGCACACGGTTCGACCATAGTTAGAAATTCGGATAATTCAAAACGGGCATAATAAATTCAAAAAATCCGAACAATGAAAATCCTTCGTGGTGTCATATTATGTTACATAGTTGAAAGGAAAAATACGGACTTGGTATATTGATCATGTTTCAAAAACCTTCACAAAATGACCTATCATGTTCGAGGTTTCATGGCTTTCGGTCCAAATGACCGATGTTATGTGCTGAATCACGGCATAGTTTGTGATGTTGTGCCCATATTATGCATGTGTGTGGACATTGGTATGGAGAACAATGTTGCAGGAGGAAGTTTTCCTTTTTGTCACACGGTAAAGCCCTTTTCCATTTTCCGAGCGCAAAAAACAGGTCGTTTTGTGAAGTAACCACCAAAATGCCGTTTCACAATGCTACCGTACCATTTTCCTAAAATACTAGACCACCTTACATGGACTATCTCCCAACCGGTACATCTCAAACCTTTTCGTCCATCCCGGGTAAAAAGGACAAATGTGTGCCGAATCGGCAGGAAGTGCGTCCGGTTTGTACTACATGTACATGATTTATCGCCCGTGATTTTTTGAAAAAATCATTTTTAGACTCGCAATATGTGGTTTCTTCAGAGATCCAATGCAAGTTCTAACGATGCCCGTCCCCTATCTTCATGCACACCGGTTCGACCATAGTTAGAAATTCAGATAATTCAAAACGGGCATAATAAATTCAAAAAATCCGAACAATGAAAATCCTTCGTGGTGTCATATTATGTTACATAGTTGAAAGGAAAAATACCAGACTTGGTATATTGATCATGTTTGAAAAAACCTTCACAAAATGACCTATCATGTTCGAGGTTTCATGGCTTTCGGTCCAAATGACCGATGTTATGTCTTGAATCACGGCATAGTTTGTGATGTTGTGCCCATATTATGCATGTGTGTGGACATTGGTATGGAGAACAATGTTGCAGGAGGAAGTTTTCCTTTTTGTCATACGGAAAAGCCCTTTTCCATTTTCCGAGCGCAAAAAGCGAATTCGTTGTGAAGTAACCACCAAAATGCCGTTTCACAATGCTACCATCCCATTTTCCTAAAATACTAGACCACCTTACATGGACTATCTCCCAACTGGTACATCTCAAACCTTTTCGTCCATCCGGGTAAAAGGACAAATGTCTGCCGAATCGGGAAGTGGGTCGGTTTGTACTACAGTACATGATCTATCCCGTGATTTTTGAAAAAATCATTTTAGACTACGCAATATGTGGTTTCTTCAGAGATCCAATGCAAGTTCTAACGATGCCGTCCCTATCTTCATGCACCGGTTCGACCATAGTTAGAAATTCAGATAATTCAAAGCGGGCATAATAAATTCAAAAAATCCGAACAATGAAAATCCTTCGTGGTGTCATATTATGTTACATAGTTGAAAGGAAAAATACCAGACTTGGTATATTGATCATGTTTGAAAAACCTTCACAAAATGACCTATCATGTTCGAGGTTTCATGGCTTTCGGTCCAAATGACCGATGTTATGTCTTGAATCACGGCATAGTTTGTGATGTTGTGCCCATATTATGCATGTGTGTGGACATTGGTATGGAGAACAATGTTGCAGGAGGAAGTTTTCCTTTTTGTCGGAAAAGCCCTTTTCCATTTTCGGCGCAAAAAGGGTCGTTGTGAAGTAACCACCAAAATGCCGTTTCACAATGCTAACGTCCCATTTTCCTAAAATACTAGACCACCTTACATGGACTATCTCCCAACGGTACATCTCAAACCTTTTCGTCCATCCTGTAAAAGGACAAATGTCTTAGAATCGGTAGGAAGTGGGTCGGTTTGTACTACTGTACATGATCTATCGCCCGTGATTTTTGAAAAATCATTTTAGACTCGCAATATGTGGTTTCTTGGATATCCAATGCAAGTTCTAACGATGCGTCCCTATCTTCATGCACACGGTTCGACCATAGTTAGAAATTCGAGATAATTCAAAGCGGGCATAATAAATTCAAAAAATCCGAACAATGAAAATCCTTGGCGTGGTGTCATATTATGTTACATAGTTGAAATTAAAAATACAGACTTAGTATATTGATCATGTTTTGAAAAACCTTCACAAAATGACCTATCATGTTCGAGGTTTCATGGCTTTGGTCCAAATGACCGATGTTATGTCTTGAATCACGGCATAGTTTGTGATGTTGTGCCCATATTATGCATGTGTGTGGACATTGGTATGGAGAACAATGTTACGGAGGAAGTTTTCCTTTTTGCATGCGGAAAAGCCCTTTTCCATTTTCCTCCGAAAAAACGGGTCGCTTTATTGAAGTAACCACCAAAATGCCGTTTCACAATGCTACCGTCCCATTTTCCTAAAATACTAGACCACCTTACATGGACTATCTCCCAACCGGTACATCTCAAACCTTTTCGTCCATCCCGGTAAAAGGACAAATGTCTGTAGAATCGGTGAAGTGGAGTCCAAACACATGTTTTTGAATTATTTATTTAAATCCAAACACTTTTTATGTTTAAATTTTTCTAAATTCCAAATTGATATTAAAAAATATAAGTTAATTCATTTTCAATTGTAAATGGTTCATATTTTAAATGGTTACATTAATTATTTTTAAAAGAGAAAATGTTTTTGAATTATTTATTTAAATCCAAACACTTTTTATGTTTAAATTTTTTCTAAATTCCAAATTAATATTCAAAAATATAAGTTAATTCATTTTAAAAGGTTACATTAATTATTTTTTAAAAATAGAATATGTTTTTTGAATTATTTATTCAAATCCATACACTTCTTATGTTTAAAGTTTTCTAAATTCCAAATTGATATTAAAAAAATATAAGTTAATTCATTTTTTATTGTAAATGGTTCATATTTTAAATGGTTACATTAATTATTTTTAAAAGAAAATGTTTTTGAATTATTTATTTAAATCCAAACACTTTTTATGTTTAAATTTTTCTAAATTCCAAATTGATATTAAAATATATAAGTTAATTCATTTTAATTGTAAATGGTTCATTATTTAAATGGTTACATTAATTATTTTTAAAGAAAATGTTTTTGAATTATTTATTTAAATCCAAACACTTTTTATGTTTAAATTTTTCTAAATTCCAAATTAATATTCAAAAATATAAGTTAATTCATTTTAAAAGGTGACATTAATTATTTTTAAAAATAGAATATGTTTTTGAATTATTTATTCAAATCAAACACTTCTTATGTTTAAAGTTTTTCTAAATTCCAAATTGATATTAAAAAAATATAAGTTAATTCATTTTTAATTGTAAATGGTTCATATTTTAAATGGTTACATTAATTATTTTTTAAAACAGAAAATGTTTTTGAATTATTTATTCAAATCCAAACACTTCTTATGTTTAAAGTTTTTCTAAATTCCAAATTAATTATCATTTAAAAAACAATACAAATTTAAACCCCAAAATAAAAAATAAGGCTCCAACCGGGACGTATGCCCCTTTAGTCCCGGTTGGAGCCACCAACCGGGACTAAAGGCCCTTCGTTTATAACTGACGCGCCTCCTCTTCTTCTTCCCATCTCACTTTCTGCTTCCTTGGTGCTTTTGGCCCAGCCCGTAACTTCGCCACCGCGCTTCACCGCCTGGCCTGCCTCCGTCCACGCGCTCCTCACTTTTCCCTCGCGTGACCTCAATCGCTGGATTGGAAGCTCGTCCCGCGTCGCCTCCGTCGATTCTGGCGTCTCCCGAGCTCGCCACCGCCACCACCTCCTCGTGTTCTGGTGAGCTGCTGATCCTCACGGTGTTCATCTTTCTCTCCCTCTCCTCTGTACTCTCCGCGTGTGCCGCCGCCGCCGCTCGAGCTCGGCGGAGGCGCTCCGGTGACCAACAAGGGCGCCACTCCCTTTCTCCCTCATCGCTCTCTCTAACGCCCATCCGCGTCCGAGGTGCTCATATCGCCGCCGCTGCCGCTGCGAGCTCACCGCCGTGACGTCGTCGGCGTCACTGTGCTCGCGTGGCGGTGATGTGGCCTAGGGCCCATCGTCGACCTCGATGGGTAGGCTTCTGTGGTAGGAAAATGATCTGCAGCGTGGAGGATGAGTTGGCACGGGCCCTTCTCGATCTCACGGCTAGGGGCGCCCGGTGTAAAAACTATTTGCCTTTTTTTTAATTCCAGAAAATGACTTAATATTGTAAAATCAATAACTTATTGTTTATAAGTCAGAAAAATACAAATAATATATCAAATTGTTCAGAAAAATGAAACCTATCTATGTAAACTATAATCATGCATTGTTCAACAACTTAAATGACAAGTATAATTATAAGAACAAATGCACCCCTCTCATATGTTAGGAGTTTCCCGAGTTAGGATTTTCACCTCGGAACCCGATTAAATCGTCGAGCATGTCTTAGGGTTACATTCAATGCAAATTAACTTGTCATATCATCATACTTGCTTGAGCATTGCATCGATGCCATGTGTTGATTGTTTCCCTTTCTTTTCGGTGTTTCGATTATTAGGTTTATTATTAGTTAGGTATTATTAGGTTTATTAATTACTTTGGTATTATTGGTCTTCGGCCCCACTGGTCAGTCACTGTGGGTAGCCCCAGGCCCGATTCACATTGTCAAGCAACTTAGGTGCATGTGGGTTCGACGATGTGCCTATCTACTACGGTTTCCCTTTCTCTTCATTTTATTATTGTGTATGTATATATTAGGGTTTCTCTGAATTAGGGTTTATATCTCTCAACACCGTACTTAACTTTCTCCTTTAGCGCTTTGACTTATTCGTTTTCCACCTATGCGAAAATATGGACCCACACGTCGAGACGAAGAAAAGGAAGAGTTGATCCAAGGTGTGATCCATGGGAAGATAATTTAGACGTATCAACGTTTACGAACAACTCCGGTGAGGGTGATCCTCTTTTACGGAGTAGACAACTTGTTTGAGGTTGAAGGTGTTGCCTTCGCGAGAGAAGCGATGCCTTGTGTAATCGAGAAGACGACCGCTCGGCAAGGTGCATGTAATATAAATGAATTCATTAATTAATCATCGCTATCTATATAGAAATAGTAACATCGATCTTTCTTCTTTTAGCCCTCCGGATCGAAGGAATCTCTTGAAAAGAGCGAGGCCCAACCAAAAGTTGCAAGACCATGAGAGGTTCAGATCGAAGATGTCATTTGAGCAGCAGACTAGCGACTCCGAGTTGTCGCAACCAAATTTGTGGCACAATGCGAGTAATCGTTAGGGACTTAATCCCGATCACCATTAGAAATTGGAATAGGCCTAATGCGGATGAAGAGGAACATGTTTATTTGTCCCTAACCACGCCAAAGATTTCTTGTGGAAGAGGCTCATGGTTAATTTCAAACTACGAAGATAGAGTGGATCCAAATGCGGAGGATCCGATTGAGGACGCCTTACAACATGGGAGAGCCATGGAGGCTAAGGTCAGGAGTGGGATTTGAAGAAGATGGCCCAGTGTTTCACCAACTGGAAGAAAAGATTGCACCTTGACTATGTCGTGAAAGAAGACTCGATTTCAAGAATATTCGGTTTGAGAAGATAAAACCATTCGGGATGAGTTTGTGGAATACAAGAAATCGGAAAAAGCTAAGAAAATGTAAAACGAATAAGTCAATGTGCTAACAAGAAGTATCACCATACTATGGGGCAAGGTGGCTCTGGTGGCATTCCTAAGTGGGAGAAACTTGAGCGAGGCTGCGTGATAAAAATATCACCCAGAGCAGACGATTGGGTAGAACGTGCAAGGAATTGGTTTTACGGGCATGGGGGCACGTTGGACTCGGAAGGAGGTGTATATATACCATACGACATAAATAAGACCCTTGCCAATCGAGAGGATGAGAAAAGCGATAAAAGGTTTAAAGATGGGGACTTCATTCCCTATAGAGAGAATGATGAGCTCACACTCCCTTGGAAATAAGGAACATGATGGACGAACACGAGGCACAATAGGCTCCCAATCATGGAGGACTGGGTTTCAAGAGAGGAAGAAATATCCGATAGAAGCCGTCGGAGGAGTAAGGAAGGCGGTTGAAGCAGAAAGTCGAAGAAGCGAATGCGTTTAATTGAAGAACAATTAAAGCAACAACAAGATGAAATTAACTCACTTAAAGAGCAAAGTACTACTGCCCCATCTCAAGAAGACACCGCATTCGATGCTACCGCCTATCGAATAATCGAAAAGCGATGTGGCTTCCACCGAGGTCCCGGGTGATGACAATGGCGATGCCGATGATGCACCGCGATGGCTCTGTTGGATACCCATGGATGATATCACGTAGATGACACACTGCGAGCTACATGTCAAAGTTGTGAACATATCAATGAAGGTGGCGGTCGGCTATGCCTTACCAATTGGACCCACACCAACTTACCACGATCGTCCGGTTCAGAGGGCTACGCTGTTGTCGGCGTGGATGAAATCATGCCCACCTTTGAGGTTTTGGATCTTCACTACCTGGTGAAGGGGATGTGATCGTTGGGTGGCAAAAACGTCACCATTCTATGGCGAAGGATTGTATCGTGTCAAATCACACGCCAAGGCCATCTTCGCCGCCGCTCTCCGGCCGAGGTCGTCGCCGCCGACAGTCTTCGTCGCCTCACGCTCCGTCGCCTCACCAATCTCCGTGCAGCCATCGCCGGGAGCCATCGCGGTCGGGATAAAGCGTAAGCGTCTCGCTCTTGTCAGTGGCGATCGCGAACGTAAACAAGAGCCTCTTCCAAAAGTACCAACGATTCCTCCCAAGAGAGCTTATGGTATCTTGAAGAGGAGATCGGCGATCGTTGATGCGAGCAACGGCGTTTTTGCTAAGCCGAGGCGGCCGAAGAGCCAGAGTTCCCGGACCAAAGAAGAAAAATCCAAAGTGTTGAAAATGCTAAAGACTCTTCATCAACCCGAGCCAAAGCTGTCATCGACTATGAGCGTTCTATTCTCAAGTCACATGCGACAAAAGCCTCAAGAGCGATCGATGCAAGCGGAAATCATTTGCCCACTCGGAGAACAAGCAAAACAAACTTGCGCCCCTCTCAAGGTGATTTCTCAAACCAATGTGGGGTCGAGCAAATATGGGGCGAAGAGCGGTATGATCCAGAGGTAGTTACTGTCTGAGAAGCCGCTGCTCAAGGTATGAGTATTGCCAAGATTTATCCCATTAGAGTTCTTCCCGTGAGTGAAGTAGCATACCAATACCAAGACGGAAAACCTCTCGTCAAACTCGAGAGGTAAACAATCTTCCAACAAAATGCTAAGATTGCATAATCGGTACATGCATGCCACAAGGGGCTAATCGGATAGTGCCGAGGGTTACAAAAAGCATCATGGGAAAGAAAACGATGACATGGTATCCATTGAATTTGATGAACTATTTCAATTATTCAATCAAGACGTCTTGGACAAATCGATCATGAGTGCCTATTGTCTGTAAGTACTAATTCTGTAATTAATTTAGTCTCCATCTATAATATTTTGCTTATTGCATGTATATAATCATACTTTAATATGCAGAATGAAGATTCTCGAATGCAGCAGAGGACAAATCTATGACATTGGCTTCATTGACCCATATTGGGTTCATGAAGCTAATCTCAAAATAAGCCCCAAGGATACGGAGGATAATATAGTACACGCGTTAAAGTTTCAAGAAACCAAAATGAAAATACTATTTCCTTACAACTTCCAGTGAGTGTTATTGTCTTGTATACACTTTCTATTTCGCTTACTCGATGTTAAGTATACAATTGATTAGTTCTGCATTCGCAGGTACCACTATATTCTGTTAATCATTCAACTTGACAAAGGGCGTGTACTAGTCATGGACTCGAAACATAAACACCTTGAGACGTGGAAGGACATGCAGATACTTCTCCAGCGGTAATTCTAATCATTACGACACTATATCGGCAACGTTCGTGAATTTTATGATATCAAGTACTTAATAACTTATTTTATTCGTTTTCTACGCCGGGCAGCGCTTGAAACGGTTCACCAAGAAGGCTAGGGGTGTTTGGAAAGAGGAGCTTACATTTCAACCACTAGATGTAAGCACCACTAGCTATATCCGCATCTCTTTGATTCTAGTTTTGATACAGTTATTATCATGCTTGATTATTATTTTGATTGAACTCTGTTGTCGTAAAGTGCCCGACGCAGGACCGGTAACAATCTATGTGGATACTATGTATGCGAGTTCATCCGGCGACGTGCGATGAGAAGGGCAGGAATTTAGAGCAACTCCACGTCGTAAACAATTTCTATAGTTTTTAATTACAATCAAATTGTGTTTAGTTTCATATTCATATAGGTGACTCCTTTTTAAATCAGATCGAACGTCACGGGACGGTCTTACCAAAGGATCGCATCGAGCAATACAGAGGAATTGGCGGGATTCTTGGATGCGAAGTCCTAAACACACAAGGAGAATACTACTCGGCTGTATAGACAATAGGAATTGTAAAAATAGCAACTTTCAAGAAATTGGCGGTAGCATCGAATAGCAACTTTTGTATGTAGTGCATGAACTCGATCTTGTATTGAATGTAATGTTGTCATGATGATCTTGTGTAATATAAGGTTCCTTCATTGATAAGTGCAAAACACTAAATAAACAATAAAACAACCTAAATGAATTCTGCAGCGGCACAAAAATGGCGAAAATCTTGTGCGGCAACAAAATGTGCCAAAATGAATTCTCTGCAGAAGAGTTATTAGTCCTGTCAGGTTACGAACCGGGACTAATGCTCCACCCCCCTCGCGCTCTGATGCCGCCACGTGTGCCCTCATTTGTCCCGGTTGGTGGGGCAACCGGGACTAATGGTTGGAGCTTTAGTCCCGATTGCCCCGTCCCGGTTGCCCAACCGGGACTAATGGCCCTTACCGACCGGGCGCATGGGCCCTTTTCTACCAGTGACTGCTGGTGTTGCATATATAAGAATATGTAGCAATATATGTTGCTTTAAATGGAAATACAAAAAATAATAAGTATCACAATTTTCCAATTGCTCGTTCGAAAGGACATATCTTCACCTGATTTTCTATAAATAACAAACATACATTGCGTATAGGTTGCCATCAGCCGCGAAGATCAGAGTTAAGAAACACCAGGTGATTAGAGCACAGTTTTCCTTTTGAGTTTTTTTTTTTTGTTTTGAGATTTGATTGGAGTTGAGCACAGCTGGTGAGGAAACATCAAAACTAGATACCCACCACGGCCATGTCTAGTACAGTATGTAGATTTATATGTCTTTATCCGTGAACTATATATGTGGAAATCTGAGACCATCGCATCGTCTCAATCTGAGTACTCCTATTATTAGGACAGGTTCAATGGGGCGCTAAACTAGAGGCGCTAGTGGAAAAATACCTGTTGTTTCAGCGGTTTCACAGAGTTTTCATGTCGTTTTTCTGGCATCAATGCATAAAGAAAAGTTCGCTGCTTAGAAAACATGTACAAAAATGCTATTCCCAGCGTCTAAGGCTTGTGCACAGTCCAAATTGACTTTTTTTTAGCTCTTTGTGCAATGTACGTTTGGATCGTGCAGTATGTAACAGTGATTTCTCTGCTCGTTTCGAAGACTGCCATGTCGAGAATGTGATTACATTCTCTTCTGATCACTATGCTCTTGTCATTGACTTTGTTGCTGGACCGACAAGACAAGCCCTAGGCCAGATTCATAAACCTTTCCGGTATGAGGCCGCATGGAGACGGGCTAACGACTATCGGACCGTGGAGGATGCTTGGGCTGCAAGGCGAGGTGGGCCGGGTTCTCTATAGGCTACCTGGTCAATTATGTCTCAGATCGCCTGCTCCCTCCAAAAGTGGAGCCGGACGACCTTTGGTTCTGTTCGTAGACAGATTAAACAGTTTGAGCGGAAGCTCTGTAATCTGCATGACTCTCCTATCAGCCTCGAGGTTTTGTCTGAAGAAAAGGGGACCGAGCAGCACTTGTGTGAGCTGTTCGAGCGTGAGGAGATCATGGCCCGACAAAAATCAAGGGTGGACTGGTTGCGTGAGGGCGACCAAAATACGACCTTCTTCCATGCTCGCGCTTCAGCAAGGAAGAAAACCAACCGCATTGATGTTCTTGTTCGTGATGATGGGTCCAAGTGTGAGGACCAGGTAGGAATCAAAAATATGGTGCATTCCTTCTATGAAGAGCTCTTCACTTCTGAACCGTTTCTGTCTATGGACGAGGTCCTAGACGCTATCCCTTCCAAGGTAGACGACCATATGAATGAGTCGTTGTGTGCTCCATACTCTAATGATGAGATACGTGCAGCACTCTTCCAGATGGGGCCTACTAAGGCACCAGGGCCCGATGGTTTCCCAGCATTGTTCTATCAGACACACTAGGACTTGATCCAAAATGAGGTTTGTGTTGCGGTTCGAGGCTTCTTGAGTGGGGAAGATATTCCGGAGGGTTTCTGCGACTATGTTATTGTACTGATCCCTAAGGTTTCAAGAGCCAAACAACTATCCAAATTCAGACCTATCAGTCTTTGCAATGTCCTATACAAACTTGCATCGAAGGTCCTAGCTAATAGACTGAAGGTTTTGCTCCCTGATATAATCTCGGAGTACCAGAGTGCCTTTGTCCCCGGCCGACTTATCACAGATAGTGCGTTAGTGGCCTATGAGTGCTTGCACACGGTGAGGAAGCAGAGGAACAAAAGCCCTTTTTTCGCACTAAAGATAGATATGATGAAGGCTTATGATCGAATTGAGTGGCAATATCTGCATGGTTGTCTCTCTAAACTAGGCTTTGCTAATAGCTGGATCTCTTCGGTTATGCGATGTGTGACTACAGCCAGATATGCTGTCAAGGTCAATGGGGAGGTAACATCCCCGGTGGTGCCTTCGAGGGGGATTCGCCAGGGCGATCCCATCAGCCCCTATTTATTCCTTATGTGCACAGAAGGTTTGTCGTGTTTACTACAGAAGAAGGAGGTCCTTGGTGAGCTACACGGGTTATGCAATGGCAGGCAAGGTCCCCCTATATCCCATCTTCTCTTCGCAGACGACAGTATCTTCTTTGCTCGAAGTGATAGTAGGAGTGTGAGTACTGTCAAGAATGTTCTCAATAAGTACTGCGTAGTGTCGGGACAGAGGGTTAATCTCCAAAAATCCTCTGTTTTTTTCGGATACAAGTGCTTGGACAGTGTCAAACATGCGGTTAAATATGCTCTGGAGGTGAACAATGAGGTCCTGCAAGATTCTTACTTGGGCATGCCCACGGAGATTGCACTATCAGCTACGTCTTCCCTCAAATTTCTCCCTGACCGGGTCTGGAAGAGTGTGACATGCTGGTCAGATCGGCCACTCTCAAGAGTTGGGAAAGAAACTAAGCTCAAATCGGTCACTCAGTCTTTGGCTAACTATGTTATGAGTTGTTTTCAGATTCCGGTTGGTACATGCAACAAAATGAAAGCCTATATTTCCAATGACTGGTGGGGAATGGAGGATGGTAAAAGGAAATTGTATTGACGCTCATGGGATTGGCTCACTACGCCTAAAGCTCTCGGAGGAATGGGTTTCCGAGATTTTGTCCTCTTCAATCAGGCTATGCTAGGAAAGCAGGCGTGGCGGCTCCTTACCGAGCCTTCATCCCTGTGTGCAAGAGTGCTGAAGGGACGTTATTTCCCTGACATTGATTTCTTATCAGCGGTTAAACCCAGATCGTCGTCTTACACATGGAGATCGATTTTGTTTGGACGGGATCTGCTGCTCCGCGGGCTAAGCTGGGGTGTTGGCAATGGTGAGCATATCAGTGTCATGGGTGACTCGTGGGTGCCAGGATTTAGAGCGGGAACTTTTGACACGGTGGTTGATCTTCCGTCAGACACAAAGGTCAGTTTCCTCCTAAATGATACTGCAGACAACTGGGATATGGACAAGATCAGACACTATTTCTATGAGCTGATGGTGCAAGTGATCCAGTAAATCCCAATTAGCAGACATGGAGGGGAAGACTTTGCCGCCTGGCCACATGCGAAATACGGTCAGTACACCATCCGGTCGGCGTACCATCTTGCCAGGACTGAACGTGTGCACTCAAAACGCACTATTGGCCGAGGCGACAACTCGGACATGGCACTCCAGGAGAGGGATTGGAAATCAATTTGGGCAATCACCTGCCCTAAAAAGATGAAGATCGTACTCTGGCGTATGGCGCATGACTGCTTAGCTACCGGTGTTCAACTTCAGAGACGCAATACTCCAGCTAAAGACCGTTGTGTGTTCTGTGGACGTACTGAATCAGTGGAGCACTTGTTTATGTTCTGCCCTTTGCGTCAGCGGTGTGGGCAGCGGTCAAGGAGCACTCGCCAATCAGCTTGGACAAAGGATCGACAACCTCAGTCAAGCGGTGGCTCTTTCAGTTCCTGGGTAGGGCCTCGAAGCTCCAAGCCACAACCATGGCGGTCACATGCTGGCACATATGGGAGGCGAGGAATGACGCGTGGCATGGTGTTGAACTACTGCTTCCCAAGCGTATTGCTAGCCAGATCACAGCCTACATGGACAATATTGAGCAGCATTGTTTTAGTACTTCGACGACTAACATGTGTGAATCCTCTATCTCCGCTCGTTGGATTCCACCACCGGTCGGGAAGGTCTGTGTAAATGTTGATGCTGCCTTGTTCAAGTAGGAGAACCGGTTTGACTGGGGTGCAGTGGTGCATGATCATACCGGTTCTGTTAAGTTGACATGCTCTAAAAGTGTGGATGGCATGATGTCACCAGAACTTGCGGAGGCGATGGCGATATGGCGTGTCCTGGTGATCATCCTAGACAATGGTTTCTCCAATGTTATCCTTGCATCTGATTGTCTCTCAGTGATCCAGAAGATCTCGTCCAAGCTGTTGGATAGATCCCTGGTCGGCTCTGTGATAGGCGATATCAGACGCATTTTTACAGGGTTTGACAGTTGTGAGTTCCAGCATGTGGGACGCAATCTCAATGGCATGGCGCATAAATTAGCTCGGAATTGTGAGCGTAGCATTTGTAATATTTCTTTAGATGTTTTCCGGAGTTTATCTGGGAAGAACTTTGTAATGATGTTGGTTAATCAATAAATCGCTAAGTTCTAAAAAAGAGCAGAAAAATGCTGGTGGTCGTCGGAGATAGTGCGTTGACCGGCCCCGCAGCATGGACAGCAGAAAGGTTGACTCGATGGGCCGGTCAATTGTTTATTAGTTAGTCATACTTGGGACGATTAGATTTTGATCCGAAACATTCATCAGCAAGGACATTAGCAGCCCGAGCTATGAAGGTTTATTCACTGATTCACAACCTAGCTATTTTTTTCTGAAATCACAATATATTACGCATGCAAGCCGCCTCATAAAACCTTCCAGTCCCCTTAGGTACCATGGTAAGGAAAAGGAGTGCGTCTAAAACATGCAGCCTCAAAGTCATCCAAAAGTTACATCGTTCAAAGCATAAGATAAAACTGAGAGAGGTGGATCACCATCCCTACCTATTACAGAATCAGAATCAAAAGCTAATCTAGCTAAATTATGCGCTATTTTGTTTGCTTCTCTAGGGCATTGTAAGAAGATGATGTTCCCCATGCGCTGTGCAATCTCAAAATAGTCAGCTAGGATAGCCGAATAAGGACTCCAGATCTCGATTTCTCCCTTGCATGCATTTATTAACTCCAAACTATCTGATTCAACGACCGTTGGGGAGCATCCAATAATCTCCAGTTTTTGTAACCCAGTTTTAAGAGCCATTGCTTCAGTAGATGAAGCATCCGAGATGTTATTAAAAGGTCAGGTGCCTCCAGCAATCACCCTTCAATGGCCATCTATGATTATAGCACTAGTTGCACCCCTTCCATTTTAAAAAGCAGCATCCACATTCATCTTATACTGATGATGGGAGGGTTTAGTCCATGTTACCTCCTTCGGAACCACCCCGCAAGAGGCGGCACGATAGGTCATTGTTAGGGCTTGAATTAAAAATGCCGATGTATGTGCTGGAGCCACTGATTCTCCCTTTACTGCCTCGCGCCGCTGCCACCAAATATACCATGCCCCCACCGCGATGGTTTCTTGTAGACCCAGTTTGCTCACGATGGGGGTGAATTTTGTAGGATTCGTAAGGATCTCCTCCAAAATAATTGAACCCGACCTATCCACCCTGATCATCTGGTTTATGTAATCCTCTAGGCCTAGATCTCTCCACACTTCCTTCGCTCGTTTGCAAGTGAAGATGAGATGCCGAATATCTTCCGCACCTTGTTTACAGATAGGAAACTGAGCTTTAACTTTAATATGACGATTTGCAAGGACACATATACCAGAAATAAAACCATGCAAAGATCGCCAAATGAATATTTTGATCTTGGCCAGAACTTGGAGTTTCCAAAGCTTTCCCCAGACAATCTTTACTCGTGAAGGGCCTTGACCATCAGCTCTCGACATCTTCCCACTATATTGATGTTCCCATTCGGAATAGTAGGCTGACCTCATCGAGAAGATGAATTTTTTTGTTTTATGCCACGCCACAAAATCATCCTCCAGGTTTTGGATTATAGGAATATGCAAAATTGATCTCACAATGAAAGGGTTAAAAATAGATTTAATGATCTCCTCATCCCATTGTCTAGTGTTTGGATCCATCAACTCGTCCACCGTTCTAAGAATAACATTTCCTTTATCAGTATCAACCTTCCTCGACATAGTACCTGGCACCCAATGATCATTCCGAATGTTAATATTTTTCCCATTACCCACTCTCCAGATGTGTCCTCTCTTGAAAGTTTGGATTCCACTAACAATGCTTTCCATGTATATGACGATCCCTTCTTTGGACCCGCATTAAGCAACTTTCCGTCCGGATAGTATTTTGCATGCAATATTATTGCACAAAGTGAATCAGGATTATTTAGAAGTCTCCAAGTCTGCTTTGCAAGCATTGAAAAATTAAATGCATGTAAATCTCTAAATCCCGTTCCACCTTGAGCCTTAGGTATACACATTTTCCACCACGCATACCAGTGCATCCTTTTTTGCTCGTATGTGTCTCCCCACCAAAAGGCTGCCATAGCATCATTCAATTGCTTACAAATGTTTTTTGGGATTTTAAAAACGCCATTTCAAATACTTGAATCGACTGTATTACAGTTTTTAACATGATCTCTTTAGCCCCATAGACATTATTTTCTCTTTCCAGCCCTTTAGGATAACAATAACACGTTCAATTAGATATATGAAGCTGTCACTCCTATCAGCTCCCACCAAAGCCGGTAAGCCAAGATATTTATCCGATACCGCCTCTGTCATAATATCCAATTGAGTACAGATATCCGCCTTCACCTGAACATCCACATTAGAGCTAAAATAAATGATGCACTTTGTCTGACTAACCAATTGGCCTGAATTTGCACAGTATTGGTCAAGAACTTCACTCAACGAGGTTGCATTAACTACGTTTTCCTTCATAAGGATCAAAGAATCATCAGCGAATAACAAGTGTGAAACTGATGGTGCATTTCTCCACACCTTAACTCCTTCAATGCCACGAACATCCTCCATATGAGCTAATAAACTTGACAAACCTTCTGCACAAATCAAAAAAAGATAAGGGGAAAGAGGATCCCTTTGTCTTAAGCCTCTAGTTGGAACAAATCCCTCTGTCTCCTGATCATTGTATCTGATTCTGTAAGACACTGATTTAACACAAGCCATTAATAACTCCAAAAAATTTGCTTGAAACCCCAGCCAGATCAACATTCTCTCTAGGAAATTCCATTCCACCCGGTCATAAGCTTTATTCATATCTAGTTTCACCGCACAATATCCATATTTTCCTTTCTTGTATTTTATGGTTTGCAAGCACTCATAAGCAACAAGGATATTATCAGTTATCATTCTACCAGGCACAAAAGCACTTTGCACAGGAGAGATAACTTCATTAAGCACTCGTTTAAAGCGCAAGGCAATCATTTTAGATATTACCTTGTATAGAACATTGCATAGGCTAATTGGTCTGTACTGGGTGATGAGTTCAGTGCTCTCCACCTTAGGAATAAGAACTATAACCGTCTCATTCCACCCCTCCGAGATGACTTTATTATTTATAGCCTCCAACACCTCCTGTGCCAAAGAGTCACCAATAATGTCCCAGCATTTCTTGAAGAAAATCACATGTAATCCGTCAGGACCCGGTGCTTTCATATCTCCAATAGAAAACAAAGCCCTTCTAACATCCTCAGCTGTGTAAGGAATTTTTAATGCAACATTCATTTCAGAGGTAACCTTTGGAGTAACTTTATATAGCAGGCCTGGATCAGTATCATAGACCTGTGTGGAGAAAAGACCAGAAAAGTAGTCAGAAATCATGGGATTTAAATAGGCTGTGCCCTCAACCCAATTCCCATTATCATTTTTGAACTTCTTGATCTTATTCCGCTGCCTTCTTGTCTTTGCAAAGTTATGAAAATACGAAGTATTTTTATCTCCAAGCTGCAGCCAGTTAAGCCGACCACGTTGAGCCCAGTAAATCTCTTCTTGTTCGATAAGCTTCTCAATCTCTGTCGCCAGCTCCCTCTGCCGTGTCACATTTTCTTCAGTTAACTCAGCTCGTTCCACTCTCTCAAGTTCTTTCTGGGCATTTTGGATCGTTCTTTTTGATTTTCTTAGAACCACTCTATCCCATCTGTGAAGTTATTTGTGAACACGGGATAGTTTTCCTGCCAGTCCTGCCACATTTGAATTGCGCGTCCATGCCTCTTCCACAATCTCTTTGAATCTTGGCTCTTTCAACCAGCGTGCCTAAAAACGCAGAACTTCCGGCCCGTATGTGTCCTGGGTTGGTTCTTCCTCTAACCGTAATAGCAAAGGTCTATGATCCGACCTACTGTATGGCAGATTTTCAAGCACAACATCCGGAAATTTGTTTCTCCAAGCTTCATTACATAGTGCTCTGTCTAGCCTTTCTCTTATCATCCCCCTATGCCAGGTAAATTTATCTCCTGCAAATCCTACGTCTTCCAGATTACAATCCTCCAGAGCATCCTTGAAAGCCTGCATAAACCTTTGTGGTCTAGGGTTACTACCCTCCTTCTCAAAAGGGTAAAGGATTTCATTAAGATCACCAATCACTAGCCAGTGCATATCACACTCAGCATACAGGTCTAGTAGTCTCTGCCATGTCATAGCTTTATCTTGCCATCGCGGTTCCCCATACATACATGTAAATCGCCATATATTCTCGAGACCCCTCCCAATTGTAACATCAATATAGTTTTTACATTTAAACCTTAGATAAATTCCAATCTCCTTCTTACAGAATAAACAAAGTCCACCACTTCGTCCTTCACTCGCACAACATGCTTGTAGTCCATGCATAAGCGTCTGTGAAGGCATTCCGCAGGCCACTCTTCCAAGTGAGTTTCCAATAAGAAAATAACATCAGCTCCTCTTCGCTTCTGATCATTCAGAAGCGCTCGAACTGCCGACAGTTTTTACTTAGGATTTTCATTGCTCCCGGCGGTCCTCCTCGAAGGAGGCCGCCGATCCATCATTTTCTGTATCCCCACTAATTTCATCCCCGGTAGTCCGTAGCTTCTTTCTGTTCATATTCTTTTGAGGGGTTTGAGATTGCGAACTTGGTGACAACTTCTCCTTCTCAATTTGATCAATCATACTTGCAACGGTGGTCGTCACCATTGCACCAGGGTTAACCTCCACAGTTTGATTATCCAGATCAATAATCTGATTCGAATTTTCTGCCACCCTCTTCCCTCTTAGAGGGTTCGGAATATCACCACCAATATCCATATCCGACGACAATTCTTGGTCTGGATGTAACATTTTCCCCGATGACACAATGATATTCTTCGATTGGTTCATATTTGCATTCCATCTCCAAATCCCCTCAGAGCTAAACTCTCTTGGATCTTCCTGTCCTTGACCACTACCACGCCCAAACATACCTCTCCCTCTACCACTGCCTCTTGCCGCATTGCCACGACCCCTAGACCCATGTCCTCCTCCACGGCTCTTCCATTCATCAGCAACAATGAATTCTCCCCAAGCAAAGTTAGCGGGATCATGTTCTCCCGTACCACACTCTTGAAACCAGTGCCCAATCAGGCCACAATGATTGCAGAAAACTGGCATTTTTTCATATTTGATCTGATACCAGTCCTTTTGTCCTGCTCGCGTGATCGAGACAAATCTCTCAAGTTTTTTATCAACATCAAGATCCACACGAATTCTGACAAAAGCACCGACATATCCAGTAGGTAATTGTAATTGGACTTCTGAAATTCTCCCCATCTTTATACACATTCCCTTGATCACCGCTTCATTGAGGTAATTGTCAGGTAATTTAAGAACCCTAGCCCACACTGATATCTTGTCCAGCTTTATCAATCTAGGGTTTGTAAACCCATCATATTCCCTGAGAATCACCGCATGATTGTTGCAAAATAGCCATGGCCCGCCGAACATTGCCATATTCCAATCGGCAAGACAACCGAATTGAACCGTGAACAGGTTGTCCTCAATCATCCTCCAACGCACCTCTTTTGCTGGGTTCCACGCCGATCTCATATCTCCATAGAGGGCAGATGGGCTAAAGCCCTTGTCAGTATGAACCCTAGCTATAGCAAGCCACTTAGCCTTGATCTCCTGTCGATCAACAACTTCTTCCCACACAAAGTCGTCCCCATCGTCTTCATGCAGATCTAATCTGCTGAGGAGCTCCTCTATACCTTCCTCATCCTTGCCCCGCCTTCCACTGTTACTCCCGTCAGTCTCCATGCAAAGATCACCTCGCGGGATCAGGCAAGAAACTCACGGCGGCAGCGGCACCACCGGAGGACCAGCGAAACCTAACTTTTTCGTTAGGGGATGGGAAAAACCCAAGAACCACACAACCTAGATGGTTAGTATCACCACACGATAGCTGCACCTCTGAGTGCACTTGTACGCCGGCCCCAGGCAATGGTCATAGCTGGCTCATTTATGCTGCCCGTGGGCGTGGGGTGGGGTGTCGTGGATATGAAAAGTCAGTTGCATGTGAAGAACTGAAGATGAAACTGGACGTGTCCATCTCAACTCTGTTCCGCTCTTCATCCAGTGAAGAGCATCCCAACTCGTTCGGGCGATCCCGTGCCAAAATCCGGACCAATTTTAGGCCGGATGAAACTCGTTTTCGGTCTGGAAACGCAAAGTTTTTCACTCGCGTTGCCAGACCGAGTTTCCGTGTTCGGTAAGATTTAACAAATTTTGGCAAATTTAGAAGGATTTCATTGATTATGGGCGAATATAGGCAGATTACATCGAGTTTGGGCGAACACCCGAATTTAGGCTAGATAATAAACTAAAAACATTTTAAAAAGCCGTTGCCAAAGACGCCGCCGCTTCTACATGCCGAGGTTGCCATAGAAGGAAGTGTAACCAGGATCGGCCTTGCCGTCGTCTTCGCCGCCGCCGTCATCGTCGCCCGGCAGCTGCGGCGGGCGGGAGCTCCCCTGGCCGGCGTTGCCGCACCTCCAGGGCTGGTAGGAGGGGCCGTCCTCCTCCTCGTCGTTGAGGATGAAGAGCGGGGCGCCATAGTAGACGAGAGCGCTCCCGGACCACGTCTGCCGCTCGGCCTCCTCCTGCAGGAGCTGGACGCGAAGGCGCTCCTGCTCCTCCTAGTTCGTCCTGGACCATGCCAGGATGTCCGGCGATGACAGCTCCACTGGCGGCTGCGGCGTCGAGACCCGGAGCGACTGCTCCATCGCCATTTTTACAGTGAAGGCATCCTCGCTGGCGGGCGCCGATCGGCCGGCAACCGGCTTTGGCGAAAAGCGGCGATGGCGAGCTGCGCGGCACATGGGGCTCGTTGATTACGATGCCCAGGCGTGTCGATGACGGCGGACGGCGAACCGCTTGGCCCAGGTGCGGCGTCGGTGAAGGCGAAGGAATAGGCGTGGAGCCCGACTAGTGGGAGGCCAAGGCGGAGGAGGAGGAGCTCAGGCTGGCCATCCTCCTCGGCAGCCAGTTGTCCGTAGGGTGCCGTCCCGACCTGGCGTGGATGTGCGCGGGAATCCGAGACGCGGAGTGTTTCCGGCGTCGATGTGTTGTATCACCGTCGCGAGCGTCCGGCCTGGCGCGCTCCACCAACGCCGACGACCCGCTGTGTTGTTGCGCTCGGCGGCGAGTTGGCGGCCCCTCGTGGTGGGCGAGTTCCTGGACACGGAGGTCGGCAAAGAAGGCCTCCCAGTAGAGGAGGTTGTCGGGGCTCTCGGCGTCGGAGGGGTCGTCCATGGCGCGATGAAGGCCTGAATCTCGTCGGGGAGCTCGTCGGGCATCGCCGGCAGGATTGGGATGCCGCCCGGCGCTAAGCTTCCATCGGCGGGTTTCCGGTGTCCAACGGGGCCATATAGCCGGCGTCGTGAAACGTCGCACCTCCACGGTTGGGCGTCGGCGGCGAATCCGTTCGCCGCCCGGCGTCGCAAAACGCTCGGCCATGGAAGCTGGGGAGAGCGGTGAGTTCGCCAGTGTGTGGTTCGCGAGTTGGGGGGGAGCTAGAGAGTGTGAGGAGCTCCGGCGAAGTCTGACTTTATAGGCCGAGATGGGCGGCGAGGCGGGGAAAGCAATGGAAGTTGCCCGCCGGTCCATCGCGGGAGCCGAGGGGGCGGCGGTGGCGTGACACTATGGCGACGTGTGGCCGACTCGACGAGCAGTTATTGTCCAGCGGTCGCCGCGTGGTTCCGAGGAGGACGACGACTTGGCTTCCGTCGATGCCTGGGCGGGTCCACACGCCGCTTCCTTTTTTCGCCGAATTTTGTTCGTCCGGTGTTCTCAGGGCATTCCCGGGATCCTGGGAATGGCCTGGGAAGTTCGGAACAAACTTCGCCCAAATACGAACGAAAAGAGGTTTCTGGGAATGCGACTAGGCCGTTTTTCGACGTCCGGACCTAATTTTGGCCTGGAAACGGCGTACTGGGTAGCCGAATGGAGATGCTCTAAAGAAAAGAAACCCTGTTCCACCCTTGGTGTCGGTACTAACTAATATAAAAAGGGCGAGTCTAGCAAGCGCCCAGGCGCTCGATGGTAGTCCCTGGCGCACCCTCTATATTAGGAAATACAGAATCAACTTTGCCAACTATCGCGTGGAGTACACCATTAGGAAAAAGTAAGTTTTTTCCCGCTGACCAAAAGGAAATGAAGAGAAATCCAAGCCAACAATTCCACGTGGTCCATTAATTACCAACTCTTACATATGCATGTAAATAGGATGTCGTCATGCAATTAATTCCTTTTTTGAGAAATTTGAAATACGATCAGTTTTGAACCTAGCATCGAGATTACGATCTGTTTTCATTTTTATACCCTCACGACGAGATCTTTAAAACTAGATCCTGTTTGCCTATGTTTCGACAAACTTTTTTAATAAGCAACTTTTGTGCACGACAAAGCAACTTTTGTGCATGACAAAGAAACTTTTGTGCATGAGAAAACTTCACGATAAAAACAACTTTGGTATCCAGTGAAACAACTTTGCTGTCCGACATAGCAAGTTTTTTGCCGACTGGGCAGCTTTGGTGTCCCGGGAAGCAACTTTGGTATCGATTGGGCAACTTTTGTGTGCGGCAAAATAACTTTGGTTTTAGATCAACTTTGGTGTCGATGAAGTAATTAGTGTCTGACATAGAAACTTTGGTGTCGACCAAACAACTTTGGTGTGCGGAAAAGCAACTTTAGTGCACAAAATATGGTACCTTCTTTGGGTGCCTTACTAAGCAACTTTGGTGCCCGACGTGGCAACTTCAAAGACCGACAAGGCAACTTGTTCCCTACTGAGCAACTTTGATGCCCGACAAGACAACTTTGAAGCCCGACAAGGCAACTTGTTGGCTATTGAGCAACTTTGGTCTCCGACATGGCAACTTCTATGCCAGACAAGGCAACTTTGGTAGTCCATTAGGATGGCGGTGTGGCAGTGGGTGGGGACTGATGATCCACAAGTATAGGGGGTATATCATAGTACTTTCGATAAATAGGAATGTCGATCCCAACGAGGAGCAGAAGGTGTTGACTAGTGGTTTGGATCAGGAATTCTCTGTAAATACTTAGCAAATAGATTTTTAGGGTTTTTTGATAATGCAAAGAAATAAAATGCAAGTAAATAAAATATAACAATAATAATTGCAGCAAGTGGCCCAATCCTTTCTTCAGCAAAGGACAAGCCGGTTGTATTACTTATGAGGATCAAAGCGTTCGAGGACACATGGGAATACTTGTCAAGTGCTTTCGCTCCATATAGTTGATTAATCTTCTTTGGTTGGATAAGTGTTGTGTGGGTGAACCTATGCTAATGTATTGACCTTACTTGGACTAATACATACTTGTGATTATACCCTTTGCAAGCATCCACAACTACAAGAGAGTAATTAAGATTAAAACCTAACGACAACATTAAACTCTGAGATCCTACACCCCCTTATGCAAATGTTTCCTAACGGGGTTCAGGTTTACATCACTCTGCAACACCATAATTAGTACCCAAATACACAATGCATTCCCCGGGCCCATAAATGGTGAAGTATCATGTAGTCGGCGTTCATATGACACCACTAGAAGAATAACACCACAACTTAAATATCAAATCATTGAATATTACTTCAACATAATTCCACTACTAACAACATGACTTCTCCCATGTCCTAAAGAACTAAACGAACTACTCATGAGACATCATATGGATCAAGATCAGAGATGATATAATGATAAGTAAAAATCTAAACATAAACAATAATTCAATGGTTCCACTCAAAATCATCAACTACAAAAGTAATCAACACCGGGAAAGTATCCCCTAAGAACTATGGAAGATTCAACCCAATTGTTACAGTGGGATGGAGTGGTGATGATGGTGCTGGTGGAGATGGTGTTGAGGATGATGATGATACCGATGAAGTCTAGCTTCATGACGGTGTTGATGGCGACGATCTCCCCTCTCCGGAAAGAAATTTCCCTAGAAGAAATATGCCTACCGAAGAGCTCTTTCTCTCTCTGTAGTTTCCGCCCCGCAGAGACGACGGAATATTTCTGTGGTCGCTCCCCTCTTCTTAGGGTTTAGAGGAGAAGATATAGGCGAAAGGGCGAAGCCAGAGGTGGGCTAGGGTGGCCACACCACCTGGTGGCGCGGCCCAGGGTGGGCCCACGCTAGAGGGTGGTGTGGCCCCCCCTGTGGCCCATCTCTGTCTCTCCTTCTGGCCTCCTCCGTCTTCTAAAAAAAGAACTTCTATATATTTTCTGGAATTTTATGATCTTCGTGAATATTGCATCTGGACACCGCTTTTTTCCATCAGAATCTTGACTCCGGCAGTTCATCCTACAAAATTCATCCAACATGCAAAA
Organism: Avena longiglumis; assembly: GCA_030063025.1. NCBI lineage: Eukaryota > Viridiplantae > Streptophyta > Magnoliopsida > Poales > Poaceae > Avena > Avena longiglumis. The sequence goes on from CP125976.1 coordinate 538,746,998, forward strand.
ATAGATGAAATAACATAAGTATCACCTCTTAATATGAAATATATCAATGAATAACATCAAATTATGATATAAAATAGTGATGCAAAATGGACATATTAACTCCCCCCAAGCTTAGACCTCGCTTGTCCCCAAGCGAAAACTGAGCTCAGTAAACATGACCACATGTTTATCGAGTGAAGTGTCGATAAAAAGAATACGGACAAGAAGCATCACATTTACCAATATACAGATCATAATAGAAAGCAACTCACCATTATATAACTTAACTTTTACGCAGTATGGGAGTCACAATAAAGATGCATAAAGACAATCATAATTGGTAATGGCAAACTTTGTTCTTGGTCAGAGAACAGTTGACAAATCATACTTAGTTTTCATAAAGAGTTTCGAAATATTATGGTACTTACTAGCTTTGAGCTCTCATTGCCCCTATCATAAGCATCTTGAGGTGATTAAGGTTAAAGTGAACAAATATGGAGTATATGTTTGACAAATCATAAGTTGGCAATCTCATGTCCCTTGAGTACGAGGGTCGTTCCTCATGCTACTCAACTTTAGTCACAAACAAGTTCTTGTCATTGTAAGTATATGTGTATCATAGAGAACCGCCAACGGGGTACCCCTTGCCCCATGATATAGGAGTTATCCCATATCAAAATGACAAGGCAATAGACAGTGAGCATCTCAACGATCCTTTATTTACCATGAGAATGATGCATATATATTTTTTCTCTTCTGTATTTTTTTATATATTTTTTCGGAGGATGATTCATAGATTTCTCACTATGGTGATGCTGCAAGTTTCCACCACGATTATGCATGGCTTAGGCTAGCCGCCCAGGCGTTTCTCTAACACATATACATAACTCCATGGACTTACAAGCTCCCCTTTTATTTCACATCGCCGACATCCGCAAACAAAAAATCATGATATCAACTGGGTAGATATTTATAGGTGTTGAAAGCGTTCCCCATGATAGCATGGTTCTGCTAATTCCCAACTTATAAGTGAGAGCATATACAACATAGATGACACAATGGTTCAAGTTTATTAAGGGCGAGAAAATAAGGTGTGCCATCAAGTTCATGAGAGCTTTACTAACTAGTTTTCACATAACAAAAAGAATTTTTAATTTGGAAGATAGATAAAACTTGAGAATTTACTTGGAATAGCAATAATGCTAATAGGTAGATATGGTGGACACAAATGGTATAGGTTTAAGTTCAAGGATTTGATGCACGAGAAGTGTTCTCTATCAGTACAAGTTTTTGGCTAGCAAGGCTGGGTAACAAGCATAAGAGTTTAAGGAAACAAGTAAGGATACAAGTGATAGAAACAATCATGCAATCTTTCTTGAAAACACAAAAGATCTAAACTAAAGAATACTAAACTTATGAGCCAATCAAGAAAGAAATAATATAAAATACCTGTAAGTGCTTTTCTCTTTTCCTTTCAAACCTCAAAAAGCTACTGACCAGAGCTAGGTTTGCCAAAACCAATTTAAATTTACTTGATGCTCCCAAAGTGATACCAATACTAATCAACATGATCAATCATAAAACAGATATTGCAAACTAAGATAGGATGTGCAAAAAGTAAATGATTAAACTTTGATACGTCGGAAACGTATCTATAATTTTTTATGTTCCATGCTTGTTTAGTATCTACTTTGCTTTGCTTTGTCTACACTATGAGGTGTTTTTATATCTTTTTTGGAACTAACCTATTAACAAGTTGCCACAGAGCCAGTTGCCTGTTTTCTTCTGTTTTTGGTTCCAGAAAGACAGAAAATCAATATTCTCGAAATTGGATAGGACAAAAGCCAAAGTCAATATTTTATCGTGGATGACACGAAGTCCCAAGGAGAGATGGAGAGGCAGGCCAGGGCGGCCAGACCCCCTAGGCGCGGCCAGGGTGGGCCCGCGCCTAGGAAGGGTGTGGGCCCCCTGGTCGCCTCGCCTCTTTGCCTATAAGAAGCCCCCGATGCAGAAACCCTAGGCACCCGATCAAAACTCCATGAAACCTTCTGTAGCCGCCGCCACCATCGTCCCTAGATTGGGGGGATCTGAAGTTATTCCCGGCACCCTGCCGAAGGGGAGATCATCCCGGAGGCCTTCTTCTCCGGTATGAAGCATGAGTAGTTCCACCTTGGACTACGAGTCCATGTAGTAGATAGATGGTTGTATCTCCTCCTTGTGCTTTCATGAATAGGTCTTGTGAGATCCGTTCATGATCAAGATCTAATCTATTTGTAATCATGCATGTTGTGTTTTCGGGGATCCGATGGATATTGAGATTACTATGTCAGATTGATTAATGGTTTTCTCTTATGATTCTATCATGTCTGTGTTGTTTGTGATCTTCCATGCTCTCCGTTGTTAGTAGCTATCTTGGCCAAGTAGTTGCTAGTGACGTCATGAGGGGGTATTTATGCTCGATAGTGGGTTCATGCCTCTAGTTTCCAAGGGAAGTGATAGAAATCTCTTCGGTTGTAGATGTGTTGTTGCCACTAGGGAGAAAACAACGGTCTCTTGTTCATGGAACAAGTGGATTGTTTACCTTACATACTTTTCTTAAAGCAGTTGTCTGTTGCTTGCAACTTAATACTGGAGGGGGTTCGGATGATAACCTGAAGGTGGACTTCTAGTCATAGATGCAGTTGGATGGAGGTCTATGTATATTGTTGTATTGCCCAATCGAATCTCATAGGATCTTTTTGTATGGTATTGCATTGTTATGCCTTGCTCAGTTCCTGTCAATTGCCCTGCTGTAATTTGTGTACCCTTCATGCCATGTTGTTTATCTAAGGAGAGCACCTCTAGTGAACTATGGACCCCGGTCCAATCTTTACCATTGATACATCTTCCACTATTACTTGTTTACTTGTTGCAAACCATCATCACTTTCCACACCATACATTTAATCCTTTGTTATAGCAAACCGGTGAGCTTGACAACCTCACTGATTCGTTGGGGCAAAGTCTTGAGTTTGTGTTGTGCAGGTTTCCACGTTGCTTGCAACACCTGTGTGACGTTTCCTTCCTCCTACTGGTTCGATAACCTCGGTTTCTTACTGAGGGAAAACTTGCTGCTATGCTGCTTCACACCTTGCTCTTGGGGTTCCCAACGAAGCACTCCTACATCAACTCAGCGCTGCATCAAACTTCTCATTAATATTCCATAAAGGCATTCACACCAAGGGATGCATAGATAACCAACTAGAGGAGAGATACTTCCACAATGCAAAGCATCCTATATGATAACTTATCTATTCATGATATTACTCTACTAAAAAGGTAAAAATATGAAAGATAATGATGTGATGCCGCGATACTCTCCGAAGCTTGGAACAAACCAAGGGGATGCCAAAACCTGATGACGAATTACTCCTTCGGTGGTGGTGGTGTTTCCTTGTCATCATCAGGCTTCCAAGGTAAAGGCTCCCCATCAACAAAGGACGTCTTGGTTTCCAATATCCTGAAACTCGCAGCAAAACTTATGCGCTTAAACCTAGCCTCATACTCATAGTTTTGATTTTCATGTTGTAGAGTTGGGATTGTAATTGGTTGGTGGTCTGATGGAGCGAGAGGATTTCATATCGAAGCTTGGCAGTCTCCTTGTGCTCGGCGACGAGTTCTGAACTTATCTTTTGGATGACGTCCACTTCGCGTTCTGCCATCTTCTTGTACCTAAAAACTTCTTGCTCCAATGCTTCCATCCTATCTTCCAGACCGCCTTCTCCTTTAGGGCCCTGAATCTCCTTTATATGTACCTTCCCGTTCTTGAGTAACAACTCCTTGGGGTGAATCTTCAACTCATACATGTACGTGTTGATGATGTCCGCGGAGGAATCCTCCTTGGGTGATCCATAGGAAGACATTGTGGCTCCAAAACTGAGAATCTGCCTGACAGAAATAGATCGAAACAAAAAACACAATGATAACATAATAAACGGACCTGGGGGGGGGGGGTCTGTGGGATTACATATTACGAAGTTTTACAACATAAGGAAGGTACTGGGCGAAAACGGGACGGAGACGGGCTCCGGGGTGGTCACACCCCCTGGTGGCGCGGCCAGGGCCCGCGCCACGGGGTGGTGTGAGCCACCCGGGCTCCGTTTCTTTCCCTCTTTTGACTTGTTTTCTTCCATATGGAATAAAAACTGCAAAAATATAAATTGACAAGTTTTTCACGAACCTTTTCTTACCAGAATTGTTTCCTATTCGAAAAAGGACTCTGTAGGTCCCTGAATTTGGTCTTTAGTAAATTCTTCTAGAGCCACCATTTGAATAATATCAACATCTTCATTATAAGAGTCTCCAAAAATATAATGTTTGAGCCTTTGACCATTCACCACTAGTGTAGTGTTGTCTCTCAAAGAAGAAATTTTTATACTACCTGAACAATACACCTCCTCAATAACAAAAGATCCTTCCCACTTGGAGAGTTGTTTTCCTGCAAAAAATCTGAGACGAGACCTATACAATAGAACTTTATTACCAACATGAAACTCTCTCTTAAGAATCCTCCTATCATGCCATCTTTTAACTTTTTCTTTAAAGAATCTAGCATTTTCATAAGCATCTCTTCTCCAATCGTCTAAAGAACTCAATTCAAGCAATCTTTTCTTACCAGCAAGTTTAAAATCTCTATTCAGTTCTTTTACTGCTCAATAAGCTTTGTGTTATAATTCTAAAGGCAAGTGACAAGCTTTTCCATAAACCATTTGATAAGGAGACATTTCCATAGGATTTTTATAAGCAGTTTTATAAGCCCATAAAGCACCATTCAACTTTTTAGCCCAATTTTTTTCTAGATCTATTAACAGTGTTTTGCAAGATAGATTTTATTTCTCTATTCAATAGTTCTACTTGCCCACTGGTTTGAGGATGATAAGCTGAAGAAATTCTATGATTAGCATCATATTTAGCAAGGGACTTCCTAAAACCACCATGAATAAAATGAGAACCTCCATAAGTCATAAGATATCTAGGCACACCAAACCTAGGAAAAATAACATCTTTAAGCATTTTTAAAGAGGTCTCACCATCAACACTTTTTGTAGGTATGGCTTCTATCCACTGAGTAACATAATCAACAGCAACAAGAATATGAGTATACCCTTTTGAAGGAGGAAAAGGACCCATAAAGTGGAATCCCCAAAAATCAAATGGTTCAATAACAAGAGAATAATTCATAGGCATTTCATTGCGTCTAGAAATGTTGCCAACTCTTTGACATTCATCACATGATAAAATAATGTTTCTTGCATCTTTAAAAAGAGTAGGCCAATAAAAACCTGATTGTAAAACCTTTTGTGCGGTTCTATCTCCAGCATGATGTCCTCCATAAGCACTACCATGACATTTTCTCAATATCTCTTGTTGTTCATATTCTGGAACACATATTCGCATAATACCATCCACTCCTTTATATAAATGTGGGTCATCCCAAAAATAATGCCTTAGATCATAAAAGAATTTCCTTCTTTGTTGGGCTGTAAATATTGGAGGCAAATACTTGGAAACAATAAGGTTAGCATAATCAGCATACCAAGGACTCTCTCGCGAGCTTACCTTTATTGCAGCTAACTGTTCATTTGGAAAACTATCATTAACAGGCATAGGATCAAAAGAATGTTTTCCAACTGAGATAAATTATCAGCAACAGGATTTTCAGCACCTTCCCTATCTATAATATGTAGATCGAATTCTTGTAAAAGCAACACCCATCTAATAAGCCTAGGCTTAGCATATTTCTTTCTCATAAGGTACTTAATAGCACATGATCAGTATGAATGGTAACCTTTGAATCAACAATATAAGGTCTAAACTTATCACGAGCAAAGATTACAACTAATAACTCTTTTTCAGTAGTAGCATAATTCTTTTGAGCAGCATCAAGAGTCTTACTAGCATAATGGATAACAATCATTTTTTTTATATATTCGTTGCCCAAGAACAACACCTACAGAAAAATCACTAGCATCACATAAGTTCAAAGGGTAGATTCCAATCAGGTGGTTGTACAATAGGAGCAGTAGTTAAAGCCTTCTTTAGAGTTTCAAAAGCTTCCTTACAATCATCATCAAAAACAAAAGATACATCTTTTTGGAGAAGATTAGTAAGGGGTTTTGATATTTTGGAGAAATCTTTAATAAACCTTCTATATAAACCAGCATGACCAAGGATACTACGAATACCTTTAACATCCCTAGGACAGGGAATTTTCTCAATTGCTTCAACTTTGGCTCTGTCAACTTCGATGCCTCTTTCAGAAATTTTATGTCCAAGAACAATTCCTTCATTAACCATGAAGTAGCATTTCTCCCAATTAAGAATAATATTAGTTTCTTCACATCTCTGCAAAAATTTATCAAGGTTGTGTAAACAATTATCAAAGGAAGTTCCATAGACAGAAAAATCTTCCATGAATACTTCCACAATTTCTTCACAAAATCCATGAAAGATAGCGGCCATACATCTCTGGAAAGTAGCAGGAGCATTACACAAACCAAAAGGCATACGCCTATACGCACAGGTTCCATAAGGACACGTAGAAGTTGTTTTCTCTTGGTATTGCGCCTTAACAACAATTTGAGAAAACCTAGAGTAACCATCAAGAAAACAAAAGTGAGTCTTCTTGGACAACCTTTCTAGCATTTGATCGATAAAAGATAGAGGAAAATGATCTTTCTTAGTGACTTTATTCGCCTTTATAAAATCAATGCACATCCTATAACCAACTAGTACTCTTTGACGTATAAGCTCATTATTTTCATTAGGCACAACAATAATTCCTCCTTTCTTAGGGACACAATGAACAAGACTAACCCAATTACTATCAGCAATAGGAAAAATAATACCAACATCAAGAAGTTTTAATACCTCATTTCTTACCACTTCCTTCATCTTAGGATTTAAACGGTTTTGATGTTCAACAACTGGCTTTGCATCAGGTTCTATATTAATAGCATGCTGACATATGGTACGAGAAATCCCTTTTAAATCATCAAGAGTATAACCCATAGCTCCACGGTGTTTTTTCAATACTTCCAACAATCTTTCCTCTTATTTTCCTGAAAGTTTAGAACTAATCATAACATGATATATTTTCTTATCATCTATATAAACATATTTAAGATCATCAGGTAGAGGTTTTAGATCGAAGACAGGATCCCATTTAGGTGGTAGTGTGGTACCCAAATCTTCCACAGGTAGGTTATGCTTAAGCATTGATACGTCAGAAACGCATCTATAATTTTTTATGTTCCATGCTTGTATCTACTTTGCTTTGCTTTGTCCACACTTTGAGGTGTTTTTATATGTTTTCTCGTACTAACCTATTAACAAGTTACCGTAGTGCTAGTTGCCTGTTTTCTTATGTTTTTGGTTCGAGAAAAGCTAGTAAGGAAATATTCTAGGAACTGGATGGGACAAAAGCCAGACTCAATATTTCACCGAGGAGAACACAGAGTCTAGAGGAGAGGCGGAGGGAGCCATTGCACCCCCAGGCGCGGGTCCACCCTAGGACGCACCTGGGTAGGGTGTGGGCCCCCTGGCTGCCTCCCAGCCTCGCCTCTTCGCCTATAAGAAGCCCTCGATGCCTAAACCCTAAGTACCAGATCAATATTCCATGAAACCGTATGTAGCCACCGCCACCATCGTCCCTAGATTGGGAGATCTGAAGCTCTTCCCGGCACCCTGCCGGAGGGGAGATCATCCCGGAGGCCTTCTTCTTCATCATGACAGCCTCCGGTATGAAGCGTGAGTAGTTCCACCTTGGACTACGGGTCCATGTAGTAGCTAGATGGTTGTATCTCCTCATTTGTGCTTTCATGTCTAGATCTTGTGAGCTCCGTTCATGATCAAGATCTCATCTATTTGTAATCATGCATGTTGTGTTTGCGGGGATCCGATGGATATTGAGATTACTATGTCAGATTGATTAATGGTTTTGTCTTATGGTTCTATCATGTTTGTGTTGTTTGTGATCTTGCATGCTCTCCGTTGTTAGTAGATATCTTGGCCAAGTAGTTGCTAGTGACTCCAAGAGGGGGTATTTATGCTCGATAGTGGGTTCATGCCTCTATTTAATCTAAGGAAAGTGACAGAAATCTCTAAGGTTGTAGATGTGCTATTGCTACTAGGGAGAAAACAACGGTCCCTTGTTCATGGAACAAGTGGATTGTTTACCTTACACACTTTGCTTAAAGCGGTTATACATTGCGCAACTTAATCTTTGGAGGGGTTGATGATAACCCAAAGGTGGACTTCTAGTCATAGATGCAGTTGGATGGCGGTCTATGTATTTTGTTGTATTGCCCAATCAAATCTCATAGGATCTTGATGTCTAGTATTACATTGTTATGCCTTTTTCAGTCCTGTCAATTGCCCGGCTGTAATTTGTTTACCCAGCATGCCATGTTTGTTTATCTAAGGAGAACACCTCTAGTGAACTATGGACCCCGGTCCAATCTTTACCATTGATACATCTTCCACTGTTACTTTTACTTGTTGCAAACCACTGTTACCTTCCACACCATACAGTTAATCCTTTGTTATAGCAAACTGGTGAGATTGGCAACCTCACTGTTTGTTGGGGCAAAGTCTTGAGTTTGTGTTGTGCAGGTCTCCAAGTTGCTAGCAACAACTTTGAGTCGTTTCCTTCCTCCTACTGGTTTGATAACCTCGGTTTCTTACTGAGGGAAAACTTGCTGCTGTGCTCATCATACCTTCCTCTTGGGGTCTCCCAACGAAGTGCTGCTGCACTCATCAAGCCTTTTGCTGGCGCCGTTGCCGGGAATGCTAAGGACGTCTTTACAAGGGGAGTCCTTCACAACCTTTCTCTTTACTTTGTTTTTGTTTTGCTTGGTTTTCTTTGCCTCTTTTTATCAAAAACTCCAAAAAATGGTTTAGTTTGGTTTGATTTTCTTATCAAAAATACAAAAAATCAGTTCCTACTCTAGTTGCTGGTCTGTTATTGCCTTGCTTTGTCATGCTTTCTATCAATGGATGGTTTCTTTGAAAGTAGTTCTTATTGGAAAGGAGGGTTCACAGAAGAACAAGTGTATTTTAATAAGGAACACCATTAGTCACAAAAAGGGAAACACTTATGGGAACAAATTGATAAATTGAATACTATTGCTAGAGAGGTGTGCTCTACTTATAATGTTACTTATTGCTTTGATAAATCTTGTTACTGTAGGAGTTATAAATACCTACCTTTTCAATGTGAGTATAATGATAATGTTACCATATCTTCCTATGTTAAATGAAATTATGACTTTTATGATGTGGAACAAATTGAAGAATTTATTGCTTTCAAGGGTGCATTTTAACTTGCCATTTTGCTTGAAAATACTGATGATGCACCTTATGAATATCAGGTTTATGAGATACTTAAATTTTTCTTTGATAATTACAAGGAATAAAATGGCTATATTCTTGAATATTTTAATAGCTGCTTTCCACAAATGGAAGAGACTAATGCCTTGCAGGAGCCTATGGAAGAAGAAATTGCTGAAACTAAAAGCTCATTAGATGAAAAAGAGGAGGAGAGTGATGGTCAAGAGGAGGAATAATGGATCTACCCATGTCTACCTTCTAATGAGAGTAACTCTTTACCTCTTACATTATTTGATTGTCCCCCATACTTACCAAAGGAGGATGAATGTTATGTTCCCGTGGATTCTTTTGAGATACCTACTATGAGTAAAACTTGTGATAATAATTATGCTCCAGTTATATATGATAATCCTTTATTTGTGCCTTACTTTGAAATGCATGGTACTAAAGAGTTTTGCTTATAAAATGTTTATGATAAATCTCTAGATGATGGTCCTATATTGAATGATCAGTCACCTTGTTATAAAATTGTTAAAAGTGGGTTTGAAGGTTCTAAATCCACTATTTTTTAGCTTGATAGAAATTATGTGTTTATAGATCATGAAAAGCATGTTTTGTGTGATAGTTATATTTTTGAGTTTATTCATGATGCTACTAAAAATTATTATGAGAGAGGAAAATATGGTTGTAGAAGTTTTCATGGTACTGAAACACCTCTCTATGTGCTGAAAGTTTTGAAATCACTCCTATTTTATCTTCCTATGCTTGTCACTTTGTTCTTTGTGAATTTATTTGCTTACAATATTCCTATGAATAGGAAGTGGGTTAGACTTAAATGTGTTTTGAATTTGCTTCTTGATGCTCTCTTCTACTTCAATTCATATTTCTTATCTGAGCATCTCCTCAAAATATCAAGCCTAACTTAAAGGCAATAAAGAAAAGTACTTATTGGGAGATAACCCAAGAGTTTTCTTGAGTCTTGGAAGTTATTACTTTAGTAATGACCTCTACTTATCGTTTTTATTTTCTTTTTGTGCCAAGAATGACCTCTAATGAGAGGGAAGTAAGATTTGGGTAGTTGTTGTTCCGAAACACATTTCTATGCTCCACCGTAAAAATTTGTGAGGAATGATTGTAAGTCAGATTGATCTTATATTTTGTGTATAAATCCCCCAGTATGTTAGCTAATGTTCGTTAGTTCAACACTTTTTGATTTGAGCAACAAAAGGTCTTCGAAAAAATCGGTTTCTACCTGTTGGTCTGTTTTGACAGAGTTCTGCAATTATTTGCATTTGCTTCTTATTGATTCCTTTTAGGATTCTTTTTGGGAAATTGAGCTTTTTGAGGGAATTGCTACAGTAGATTGTGTTTTTAGTGAATGTTTTGCTGTTCTAAAGCTAAACCCGAGGGTCTATTATCTTTTGAATACACTAATATTGCTAATGAAGATTGTGTGAAGTTTTGTATGAAGGAAAATTTTCAGATGTAGAGAAAGAATGATTTAATGAGATGAAGAATGGACAAAAGCTCAAGCTTGTGGATGCCACCCCGGTGTCACCCCAAGAAATATCCAAGAGGTACAAGCGTCAAAGCTTGGGGATGCCCAAGGCATCCCCTTCTTCATCAATAAAAAGCTCAGGTCTTTCTAGACACTTCGTTTTTATTGTTTCATACACTATTGTGTTGTTCTTGGAGCGTCTTAGTTTTCGTTTGATTTTCTTAGTTTGTTTAGTTTGATTGAATAAAGTAGTTTGGACCCCCGTTCTCGCTGTGTTATTTCAAATAAGTCAATTGGTGTTGGAAATGATCAGTAGAAAGTTCTTGCTTGAAAAGTGCAAGAGGAGCTTGCTTTGACTATGACTTAAACTTTATCATGTCATGATAGGTGTTGTTTTGACCTTATGATTAGTGATTAGTGTTGTAGCATGACTTGTTCCAAACAATTGGGATTGCTTAGTGTGCCTTGAAGGAATCATGCGTTGTTTTAGCATGCAAAAGCATAATATTGTGGTATTCTCCTTTGATGCTTTGTTTCGGTTGACTTGGCACATGCTCACACCATGTTATGACTATGAACAAGTCACTATAGTCTCTATGATCATTTAGTCCTTGACTTGTAGTACCACTCTATGCTTTGAATAGTAATGTTTTGTCGCTCTGCATGATTATGGCCATTATTGCTCTCTTAGTTGGTTGCTCCCAGACTTTTGCTAGCCTCCACTTGTATGAGTAAGTTCAACTCATGCTTCCAACTCCAAAGAAACCAAGTTATTCTAAAGTGTCCACTATAAATTCCTATGCATGGTGTGTTACACCATTCCAAGTATATTCTTGTTTTCAACTATCTTCCAATTAAAAATTATTTGGTTTTGTGAAAACTTAGTGATTAAAGCTCTCACAAACTTGATGGCACACTTTATTTTTCTTTCCCCTAATAAACTTGAATCACTGTGTAATCTATGTTGTATATGCTTGCAATTATACATTGGAATTAGCAGAACCGTGCTGTCATGGGGAGTGCTTTCAACATTGCACTTGTACTTTGTACACAGTTGATATCGTTCTCTTTTGTCTATGGATGTCGTCGGTGTGAAATGAAAGGGGAGCTTGTAAGTCCATGGAGTTATGTATGTGTGTTAGAGAAACGCCTGGGCCGCTAGCCTAAGCCATGCCTAATCATGGTGGAAACTTGCAGCATCACCATAATGACATCTGATGGGGATATGCCTACCGGGGTATACCCAGCAGGACGTTTCCGACTGGCCCGAGAACCGGCGAGTGGGCCTGTAGGACGGCGAATGGATTGAAGCCCAGCGAGGAACCAAGCGACTGGAAGCTGAAGGCCCAGGCGAGTAGATAGGCCCAGTCGGATTAGGTTAAACGACTACCGAAGCTTTAACTGAATCGGTTGAGATATGTAAACCCTAGCGGAGGTGAGCCTATATAAACCTCCCTATAGGCGGTAGAGAATCGTTCCCCATACACCCAAGCGACTTCGCCTAACAGAGCTCGCCCATTGTAACACCTCCATAATACAATCTAGCAGGTAGGTCTTTACCCTCCGGGGGCGAACACAGGTAAAACCCTGTCTTTGCCCTCATCTCGCACCATGAGATGGCTGGCCTCTTGCCCCTCGTTCTACTACTCATTGCCGATTGCGATCTGCCGTGACTATTCCCACGGCGTGGCGCCCATCGTGGGGCCTGGCGGTCGGCGGTGTTCTGCGGCGAGATCAATCTGCACATCAGAGGCGGTCGCCACCGGCCGCATGATAGCGATCGAGATGCTCCAAATCTTGCCGAGCAGCTCGTCCGTGGCGCGACCCGTCACGCCTGACATGATCCTGCCGATCGGCACGATCGGCCTCTTCGTCGGCCTCACCGGCGTCATCGTCTCGGAGGATTCGGCTCGCATCCGCGATCGCCGCCGATCGGCTCTCCGAGAGCGGATCCGCCGATCCACCGCCTCGCCTCCAGTGCAATTACGGCCACAAGCGTGGCGAAAACTCAGCGACGCGGAAGGATGCGGCCCTCAATAACGCCGACTCGGCGACCAGCGTCACTCGCGGATCCATCACCGCGGCTTCATCCGCGGGCTCCATCGCCAGGTCTCCAGCGTGGGAGACTTGAGACCCTCCATCCTCGGGATCTTGAATTCGACTCGGGTCGGAGAACTCTGCCGACCTCCAGCGGAACGGTCGCCACGCCCGCGACCTACATGGCAGCGGCACCGATCTGCGGAGGATCCATTCTCCACCCAATCCTCCTAACGCCACGGAGGTCGAGGAACTCCTGGCTGGCGGAGGCGGTGCGCAGGAGCAAGCGGCGCAAAAATTTCGCCTCGAGCGGTGGCGCGAGCTATCACGCTACCACCAGCGGCGGATCGGTCACGCTGAACCCCACCGTTCAGGCGTGCCACGAACCGGCAACAACGACCGGCCCGCGTGGCCGTAGCGATCTGCGAGCAGCGCCACCGGGGAAGCGCCGGCCCGCCCGGATCAGCGGCGATGGCGCCCCACCTCCAACCGCACCCCTCGAGGACCATCCGGATAGTAGTCTCCTCACGGGCGAGCGCAAGCGGCCTCCCAGCATTTCTCCACCCGATGGACAATCTCGTGGCGAGCGAGCGCCCGGCGACATCACGGCCACGGCGGCGCCCTCGGATCAATACGTCGGGGGCCACCTCGCGAAGGCCATCGAGCGGCCTGAGGCGAGCGCCGACTTCAGGTCGAGTATACTCGCGTTCCTCGGGGCGAGCGACCTCCGGCCGCCCGGCGGCAAACACCCTCAGCGCCGCCACGAGCCACTGCAGCTCCAACACCGACCCGCGAGCGGCCTCTCCTGTGACCCGGGCGGCAACCAACCTCGTCGCCGCCAGCGGGCAACCATCGGCCGCGCACCCACATCATCAACAACCAAAGTTGGCGTGCACGCCAGCGACGACTGCGGCATACCCTAACCAATCGCGACGGCGAGCCCATGGGTCGCTCGATCGACTCAGACCAAGTGCTTCGGACCAATGATTGGCGAGAAGTACCCGCCAAACTTCAAAGGCGCCAAAAGAGATGAAAATGCGACTCCTCGTGCGACCCGCCCGTCTGGCTCGACACATACCTCATGGCGATGGGGATCGCAGGCCACCTTGACACCTGGCCGCCGTTACCTCCCTAATGATGGAGGGGCGTGCAGGCATGGATCAACACCCTCCCCGGGGCGATGTCGACTCACAGGAGGAGATCTGTGACATAGCCGTCGGGCACTTGAGTGCTCCTACAGCGCCACCACTATCGAGGACTGGGCGATCGTCCGGGGACCCAGCAGTCGACCATAGCTGGGTCCAGGTGGCAGAACTTTGGTACAGCGGTCGGCATTCACCCGGACACCGCGATCCATTGCTTCAAGACCTCGTGCCGCTCTGAGCCCTGGTCGCCAAGCTCAGCGACACTCCGCACACTCGACAACATCCCGACCTCCTCGAGATCGCCAAATGGTACACCGAGGAAGATCCAAACCAGGAAGCGGCGGCGAGTCGAGGTCAACACCTGGCGGCAGCGGCAGCGGACGCGGTCCGACGATACGGCTGGCACTCGCCTCACCGGCAAAGCGCCCACGGTGAGGCGAGTCGACTTCGCCAGCCAGCATCGCATGCGCGAGCAAAACTTCGCGCGACGGAGGACAACGCGCGACGGCGGCAACTACAAGGCAAGCCAAGGTTCGACCCAGCGGCTCTCCATAACCAACCATGTGCGTTTCATAGCAGGGAAGCCCGCAACACACACCGCCGCCGCGCCACACCCTCGGGAAATCGGCAGCGGCGCGGGAGGACCCGACAACGACCGTAAGCGGCGGAAAAATTCGGCAAAGTGGCGGCTCGCTCCACACCTTCACGAGCTTCAACGAAGCGAGAAGAAGGTCATCGCCCGTATTTATCGCCGTCAGCAGCTTGCAGTGGGCGTTCCCGGTTCCTAAACTAGTCGAGCAGCCCATCACAGAGCCGCCAAGACCACTCGCCACGCGCCAGTACCGGGGCGGTATACGGTGGTCAAGCCCAAGGTCGGCGACTCGGCTCCCCAAGACACTAATGGGCGGCGGCAGCTCCATCAACATCCTGTACCTCGACACCTTGGTAAGCGGCTCCCGCGATCGATGATCGAACGACCACACCACATTCCACAGCCGTCCCGGTTGGAAGGCGTACCCGATCGGCAAGGTCACGCTGCCTTCGGCACACCGGCAAACTTCCGCACCGGCGGATCGTCTTATTTGGTGCCCTTGACGGCCCTACCACTGCGTCACTGGGCGCGGGCGTTCGATAAATTCATGGCGGCCTCACTGGCGTATAACGCGATGAAGGTCCGGGCGTGCGGCGTCATCACCATCCACGGCGACCCGACATGGCGGCGAGTGCAAGGCCAAAGGCCGAGCTTCGGCAGCCGTCATCGGCGGAGACCAACCACGCCGATGAGCTCGCCAAGTAGGCCGGAGTCAACAACGGCGACCCCACCATACTCAAGCCCAACTCGGGCGCAAACACCTCAACCTTTGAGGCCACGCTTTTCCCGCACCGTCGAGCTGGTCCCGGCGACTCCGGCGGTGGTGGCGATCGGGATGGGCATGAGCCCGGCATAGGAAGCGCGCTTATCGAGTTCCTCCGTGAGAACAGGGACATCTTCGCATGGAAACCCTCGACATGCCGGTGTCCCTAGGGAGCTCGCGAGCACAAGCTAAGCGCCGACCCCAAAGTGCGACTGTCAGCGATCGCTGCGGCCTTCAATGAAGAACGCCCGTCGAGCAATCGCCGAGGAGGTGCGGCGTCTACTACTGGCCGGCTTCATCCGGCCAATCAAGTACTCAATTGGTGGCAAATCCAGTCTGGTCGAGAAGAAGAAGCGGGACACGGAGAATGTATCGACTACACAAACCTGAGCGGCGCTGCCCAAAGAAGCGATTCGTCCTCCTGGATCGACCGGATAATCGATTCAACCGCGGGCTCGAGTCTCTATGTTTCCTCGGCGCCTACTGGGTACAACCAGATCAAAATGGCTGTCGAAGGCGAGGAAAGACGGCGTTCATCACGCCATTGAACCTTACGCTACCTGCCATGACCTTGACCTCAAACGCGGGCGACCTACCAGCGGTGCATGCAAGAATGCCTCGCGAGCCAAATTGGCCGCAACATCACGTCTACATCGGCGACATGGTCGTAAAATCCGCTCGCCAAGGCGACCTACTCGCCGACTGGGAAACATTCGCCAACTGCGAAGATATAAGATAAAGCTCAACCGAGCAAATGCACCTTGGTGTACCTGGACAACTCTTTGGAATGCGTCGTCTCCAAGCGAGGATCGTCTGAACCCCACGAAGATCGACGATCGCCCGGCTCGGCAAACCCGAGTGCTGCGCGGCGTCGAAGCTGGCGGGCGATGGCGGCTCTCGGTCGCTTCATCCCCTTTGGCGAAAAGCGATGCCCTATACTGATGCGCCAGAACCCCACCTTCGATTGGGACAAGGAGGCGGCGGCGCTCGCGACCTCAAAAGGTGCTACTGCCGCACCATTACTCGCAGCCCGACAAATAACCCATGCTGGTTTACGTCGCGGCTTGAGCGTCGTCGCCCGTGATGGTCGTCGGCGACGAGGAAGGAAAGGAGCGCCCGATCCGGTGTACTACATCAGCGAGGTCCTCACCGAGTCGCGCCCAGCGGTACCTGATACCAAAAGCTAGTATCTGCGGTCTTGAGCTCGGTGGCGCCGCACTACTTCCGAGCACCCGATCACGGTCGTCTCCTCGGCACCACTGCAAGACATCATCCGCAACCGGGCGGGGAGTCGCCAAGTGGGCCGTCGAGATCGGCGTCCACAACATCAAATCTGAGCCACAGCGATCAAGTCGCGGTGGCAGACTTCATCGCCGATGGGAAGAGGCCCGGCGGAGAAGCTGCCGTACCTCCATTCTGGAGCACACGCCCACGGCTCCAAGAACAGACGGTGCAGGTGCGGGGATAGTGCTAACTTCACCAAAGGCGACAAGCTCCGCTACATCCTCTGCCTTGACTTTACACCTGTACCAACAACATGGCTGAGTCGAGGCCCTACTCCGCATGCGAGCATAAAGGAGATGAGCGTCAATCGCTGCTGCTACGGAGATTCCGACCTTGTCGCGGGCAAGTCGGCACTGCGGACGCCGTCTCCCTACCATGGCGGAATACCGCCAGCGGTGAACAAGTTGGCGGACACTTCACCGGCTACTCCGTCGAGTGGATCGACAGCGGAAGCGAGGCGGCGCACTCTCTCGCCGGGTCGGCTCGACTCGCACCACGCCGGCGTTTTCCTCGACACGATCACCAAGCCATCAGTCTCTCCCGAGGGAGATCGACGCCAGTCCCTCCAACCGGAGGCAGCCTTGGTCGCACTTCGTCCACGAGCGAACGACTAGACCAGGCCCTACGCCGCCTACAGGCGGCACCTGCCCGGGCGAAGACGGACGCTTCGGATGATGGCTCGTCGATGCAAGTCCTACACCATCATCGACGGCGAGCTCCACAAGCGCAGCGTCACGGCGTGTTCCAACGCTGCGTCCAACCGGTGAAGGCGCCAAGATCCTCCACGACATTCACTCCGGTGGCTGCGGCCTGCGCCGCGCCCGCTCCTGACCAAGGCTATGAGACATGGCTTTCTTGGCCCACCGCCGATCTTTGTCGATATCGTCCAGCGGTGCGCCCGATGCAATCGCCAACCAGGCGCGCGTCGAGCTCGGCGCTCAAAACAATCCCCATCACCTGGCCATTCGCTGTGTGGGGCATGGATATGGTAGGCCCCTTCAAGAATGCCCCCTCCGGCTACACCCACCTGCTAGTTGCCGTCGACAAATTCACGAAATGGGTGGAGGCCAAGCCGGTCCGAAATGCGACGGAAGACCGCCACTAAATTCCCTCGCGAGCTCATATATCGCTACGGGTTCCCAAACAGCATCATCACGGACAACGGCACCAACCGCCAAGGAGCCATGGCGGGTCTGCGAAGAGCACCACATCGGCTCGACCTCGCGTCGATCGCCCACCGAATCCAACGGCGGCGGAATGGGCCAACCAAAGCATCCTCCACGACCTGGCCGCGACTCCGTACCACTCGGCGCACCAGGTCTTTGGGTCGAGTTGCCCTGTCATCTGGGGATCCGCACCTCGATCAACAGATCGACGGGGTTCACTCCCTTCTTCATGGTCTCTGGCCGAGAAGCGTGTGCCCACCGACCTCGAACGACGACTTCGCGGGTCATCCACTATCTGGAGGCTGCGAATGAGCTTGCCCGCCAAGGCAGGATCGACCAACTCGATGAAGCACGTGACCTCGCTCGGTCACGCACCGCCATCTACCGGCGGGGACTCGCGCTACCACGGCGGGTGAAAGCTCGCACCTTCCAAGAAGGCGACACGGTTACGCCTCATCCGGACAAGAAGGGCATGCACAAGCTTTCCCCTCCGTGGGAAGGCCCATTCGCCATCGGTAGCGTGCTAAACAATGGCGCCTACTACCTCATCGGCGTCGCGGGCGGCGAACTTCGACATCAGCGACCATGGAATGTAAACCTCCTGAAGTTCTACTCCTAGAACCCCACATGTACTCTCCGGTCGCTATGAAATAAAAAAAGCAGTTACCCAATTGCCTACTCTCCATGACTTGTGCCACTACTTTTCGTAATAACAGCGTTACGCTAACGCAGAAGTCAACCTTTGGTACAGTGATCACGGCTAAGTAGTGCGGTGTAAAACCTTTGAGTCACCTCAGTCTTGCATCGTCCATGAAAAACGCCCACCGGAGCCCCATTGGAGTCGCCTAGCTCGGTGGTTCTCTGAGCCAAGACAACCCCTCGCTTCTCCACAGCGACCTTGGTCCTCCGCATCCTCGGCATAGCGACTCGAGCGGCTAAGTACCACGCCGGGCGAAGACCAGTTCATCGCGGCGGTGAAAACGCCAAGTAGGAGAGCATGCCCGGGACTGCATGCAGTGACCCACCAGCAGGCGGGGTGGCGCGCTCAAACCAGCGCTAAGTCCTCAACCACCCTCGAGTTGCGCCTAGAACAACCAAGTACCACGCTCGGGGACTCGGCCACCCGTTCGCGCAAGGAAAGCGGTAAAATACTGAGCACTTAAGGGAGTCGCCTAGCTGGCTCTTCGAGCTTCGGCGAGTCGACCAAAATAACAAAACACATAACAACAACACATATATTGCATACGAGGTAAACCCCACAAAAAAAGGGCAGACGCGCTCGGGGACTCGTTCAAAAATCAATCACAAGAACACAACAAATACCAAAATAGACACGATGTCTCATTCAATTGCATATCGCATTGTTTCATGCTACAAAATATATGCCGCATGGCGCAGACTGCTACTAACGCCACAAGGAAATTATCCTACTCTGCGAGCTTTGATGACGACTTCGCCAACATCCGGCGATTGCGGATGAGCGGCGTATGCGTGTTCGGATCGTCGTCGATTCACCCGCCATTGCGCGCGAAAAGGTTGCTCCACCTTGAAGTCACGATGTGGCGGTGGGGTCGTTCGCGACGACCGTCTCTGATGCGAAGGAGGTCGCCCATTGCCCATACACGTTACGAGTGCGTGGCGCGGTCCTACAACGAGAACCTCGGACAGCTCCGCGCCCGATCGGCGATGGATATCCACTCGTCACATCGATGTCGAAGTCTTGAGGAAGTGGAAAAGTCCAAGACTAAGCGTCGTTGGCGCTCCGCGCCAACGCCGACGGCGTCGCGAACTCAACGCGACATGGCGCCTTCTCCAAATACTTCCACACCTCAGCGGTCGCTGGGAATCACCTCCGGCGATATTTCTTGGAGATAGGCGCTGCTACCGTCGTGACAACGTTGCGAATCGGCGAGCATGCTTATGCAATGCCTCGCGTCGGCGAGCTTCGCCTCTTCCTCGCTATCGATGATGCGACCTGCGAGTAGAAGACAATAATAAGTCTGACGGACACCACAAAGACACAACCACGGAAAGGAGGATGTACTCACCAAGCTGGTGGCGGGCTTCCGTGATGAAGCATTGAGCGATGTATGGTGTCCTGAAGCCTGCAATAAGGACTTCCGACCTTGCGATCCTCCTCGGCTGCAATGGCGGCCTTAGCTCCCGTCGCCGAGCTCGCTTCTTCTTTGCCTCCAGTTCGGCGCTCGAGGTTGGCGATCCGTGTTCGGCGGCACTCAAAGCGTGCGCCACCAATTCACCGGAGGACAAGCCCCTGAGCTTCCTCGCCTTCGCGGCAACAGCCTTAAGCCCTTTGTTCGCTTCACGGGCGACGGCCAGCTCCTTCTCCAGCCTTGCCCGCGGCCAATCGGTCGCCGACTCAAGCTGCAGACCACCTGCGTCAACAAAAAGTTAATCAAAGCAAAATTCCTAAAGTGTCCACCGCTGAAATTCAGCGAGTGCGCCTCGAGGGTAGCGATCAAAAAATTCCTAAGTGCCCACCGCTGAAATTCAGCGAGTGCTTTCGAGGACCAGCGATCAAGAAATTCCTAAGTGCCCACCGCTAAAATTTAGCGTGCGCACAGGGGCTGGATCACGAAAAATAAAGTTAAGATATTATAAGAATCAGGCCGCTGCAAAACACCGACATGATCCTCGGGGACTGGATGTACCTGGATGGCTGCGCCAAGCATGCCATGGAGTTGTATCGCGTCCACAGACGCGCGGAGAGCCGGCGTATGTGTAACTACCTCGATATTACGCTCCTAGTTACAAGCACAGACGATCGGAAATGGTTAAAATAATGCGGTGGGGCCCAAATGCCACTCCGTAGACCTTTCGGCCGTCCTAACCATTTCCAAACATCGGGACAAGAGCAGGCGTGTCGGCGAAGGGATCAACTACATACACAAATGAGTATGTATGCAAGCCACCATACAAGTCCTCGAGCCATTCCATCTAAAAGAAATAGAAATATTGCAGCATACATACAAGATCCAAATATCCTAGATAGGTATATAGTTTAGGATATCTCCTCATACATCAAACATCGTGTCGGTGAGCGGAAAACAAGATCCAGTATGGATAAGAAGCAAATCGGCATAAGATGCCCCATAAATAAACACATCCCGCCCACAGATCTCACGGATCCCGTTCCGGAATCTCTACACGAATGATCGTTGCCCACATCGTCGTCTCCTCCACCCTATCCATCTTGTGAGTGTACATTCATCTGAATCAAATAATTTATCGTGTGAGACCCTAGGGTAATTTTCGGCAAGTCTTTATGCCTCTAAAGGGTACAACACAGGGTGACGCAATTTGCAAAAGATAATACCTAGCAATTCTATAGATACTCGCTAACCATCCAACTAACCAAAGATAGACGGATGTCCGTGAATTAATGACAACAGTTATAATAGTAATATTAACAGATCCATCCTCCTCGCTTACCAATGAGAAAGCGGACGAACAACCCCCCCATCCGTTGGCAGTTTTATTATCCATTCCATGAGTGTTGCACTATTTACTAGTCAGTTATTTAGTCAAGTTAAAGCGGTACTTTAGTTATGCTTGTCTATGATCGAAGCGTGCTCCAAGTCGTCCATAACCGGACTCGGCTTTTGAAGTTTTACCCTGCGAGGGTGCACAAATAACAACACACTCGATCAACCTCGGAAAAACCAAATCAAACCCAACGAGGCCTTCACGACAAAGCAATCACAAGATTGAAATATTTGAGGGGCCACCCCATCGAGTACACCATAGCGAAGTTAGCCGACTCGAGACGGACTCAAGGTTTGCGATGGTACAGACTGGGAACCCGAAAATGTGACTGGCTTGTCGATACTGAAAACACTCCGACCTAAGCGATGCAGTGCGATTACCTGCACAATTTTAAATAAAGCGATAAAGCATGGCATAAGTACAGGATAGTAAATAAAACCTCAAACTAGTTTGTGGCCCCAAGAAATAAGAATGAATCAAGCTCGCTCGGGGGTTCCATAATCCTCCGGATGTGGATAGCGCGAATATTCAAGGAACAGGAATCAAGTACTCGGGGTCCTCGGGACACAAGTGAGCAGGAAAAACCAAATAGAGATATTTCTCACGGTGCCACTTTTATTAGTTATCCCATTACTACTCGGTTAAGTTGTATAGGTACCTCATTATCCATCGACACTCACATACCCTACATGCTTCTCGACTCGCATGGCTCAAACAACTCTGTAGTAATGGCTGGTATGGAGGAACAAGCTTCGGTGGGGTTTAAAAGTAAAGGCTATGCAATACTTGGGATTCAGTTTAATGCAATCGCGACTCAATGATGCAAGAATAAGATAGAGGCAATAGGTACTATATGTATGAAAGCATGTGGTAGTGCTTGCCTGGCAGCTCGATTGAAGCGAGAGAAGGATCCGGTAGTGCTCACGGGTTTCTTGATATATCCACCTTTCGGCGTCTATTCGAAGAAGAACCAAACAAACAAGGCCAATATAAATAAAGTGCACAAGCATAGGAATTAAATGCGACAAGCAAACAATCATGCCATGATTAATGATGCACAATTTGCATGGCAATAGAGTAGCATGGCATGGGTGAGGTGTAGAATACAAGAAATAAACATTTTATTGAGTCTTAATCATATTTTATACTCAATTAAGTTGCTGTTTACATTATATTTATATGATGCATGCTGCAATTCAGAACATGGAATGCATAAACAGAAAGGTCTCGTCGAGCTGATCATTTTAGACATATCATTTGTTAAATTTGGAGTTATAAAACAAAAGTTATTAATTAATTAAGGGAGAAGGGCATTTTCTTGTAATTTTAGCCAACTTGAAATTTAAAGTGTTCAAAATATATTTTGGACAGCATATTTGGAATCCTCACATTTTCTGATTTGAAAACATATATTATTTGTATTATTTGGATTTGTATTTTAAAAGTTATTATAAATCGATTTGAAATTTGAATTTGAATTAATTTGAAAAGATTTGAATTAAAACAGAATTACGAAAAGCTTTTGTTACTCAGCATTCTAGCCATAGTCACAGCCAGTGGGCGCAGTCTTGACTCAGCAGCAGGTGGGCATGCCAGCTGAGCTTCTCACCGAGGAAACCTAGCCACAAAATCGACCAGTGGGCCGGTGGCTTAGGCCAGTGTGAGAGGTGAAAGGGCGTGGTGACAGGAGGGGTGGACGCGGGTTGAGGCTAAGGTTTTCACGGGTGCTCGTTGCAAAAAAATGAGGAGGCGACAGGTGGGTCTCGAGGCTTGGAGTTGGCGTAGGGTAAAGGGGCTATATGCAAAGCTACCATGGCCCTGTAGATCTTCTCTGAATGTCTTGTGGAAAAGACAGAGACGGCCAGCGGCGGGGTTCAAACCAGGACTGGGGCGCGCGTGCGGCGCGGTGACCACTGCGGTGGGCGGAAGGTGGTTGCGAGTTCGGCTACATAGCGAGGTAAGGCTTACGCCTGAGCGAGCATTTACAGCGAACTGCCGTGCAGAGCGTTAAATGCCGGCGCTTCGTCTAGGAAGCGAACAATGCGGGAGGTGTCGAGAGGTGCGATGGCTCACGGGAGTGCGCCGAAGGTGGTGGATCGGGCGGATGCGGCAGGCGGCGCGTTGCGCGCCGAGGAGCTAGGGTTTTGTGCCGGGCGGCGTCGGCACAGGGCTCTGGTCCTCCTCCTCCTCGCTGCCGTGTCTGGCCTTGATGGATCGGCCTCGACCTTCCGCCACCTCCTTGTGCAAGCTGGATCGTGAGGCGACGATGTCTTGGCGGCGGCCACGAGAGAAGCTGGTGGCGGTGGAGGGAAAGAGGCGAGGACCTGGGGTGGATCTGGGGAGGCGGTGGGCGAGAGGGGTAGATAAGGACGGGAGGGAGAGGGGTGCCGTGGGAGGTGGTGATGATAAGGTGGCTTGCCACCTTTTCCTCCCTCACGTGCTCGGTGGGAGCAGGCGGGCAGCTGGAGTGCGGCGGTGAGGCAGGAGGAGGGTGGCTCGGTGGTGGGACACGCTTGACGAGAGAAAGAAAGGAGAGAGGAGGAGAGGGTCGGGCTAGGTTAGGGGTAGCCTCGGGTTAGGGTTTGTTTAGGGTTGGGGTAGATGGGTTGTGGGACAGGAGAGGGTAGCGGATGGGGAAGCAAGGAGGGCTCGGCATGGAGAGGCCAAGGGAGGGTAAGGTGAGAGAGGGAGATGGGTGGTTTGGTTTAGCCAAACAAAGGGTAGGTTAGGGTTTTGGTTGAGCTAGATTAGAGAGGGAGAGGTGAGGGCTTAGGGTTTTAGTGCCCAAGACAAAGAGAGGAGGCCAAGATGTGAGGGTTTTAGGGTTTGAACAAGATCCACTCAAAAACCAAAGAAAACCCAAAGGAGATCAAAGGATGATGATGGTTGCATGGCCCATGCAAGCATTTAATGCCATGTGTTAATCTTGTGAAAACAAAAATAAAATCCCATGGCATTTATTTATGTGCATCCTCAAAAGATGGAGTAAGGTCCAAGCTAAGGATTGAAGGAATGTTCCATGTGGAGTGAATGAGGATGACCATATTTGAATAAAATGGGACATGCTAGTGTGTAGGTGCCACTAGATATTTTATAGTCCCAAATATCCCAACATGAGCATGAATCCATGATAATCCATATGAAAGCTAGGAAAAAGGAGCACTACTCATAATGCATGCAAAGGTGGCTCCACATATCAATAATGTGAAAACACATGATGCTAATATGAGAGCATGTGGAAATATAATTGGATCCATCCAAGCTCCCATGAGCTAGAGGTAAAACCCAATAAGGTGCAAAGCTCATATTTAGTTGGATGGTGGAATTATGGGGTGGTGACAAGAAAGGTGGTGGAGTGGAATGAAAGATATGCCCCCAACTCAACTTGGGCATTAAACAATATATCAATAACCAAATACAATATCAAGAGGCAAATACAATTAACAATGCATATGAGAGAAGAACAAAAACAAAAGGGTTTTATATGATGCTCAAATGCAAGGTGGCATGATGACATGAGCATGATATAATGATGATGCAACCATTATATATAGGAAGTAGCATTTATATAGACTAGGCTAGTAGCATTGCAATTGTTAGACAATTGGGATGCTACAGTATGTCCACGACGTTGGTCGACTTCAGCATCGGCGGTCCGGGAGGCGTGGCTTGAGGCGAAGTCCCACTCACCACGGCCGCCTTGGTCACGGCGTGGGAGATGGCGATAGAGGCACCTGCTCCAAGGAGGTCGGCTCCGCCCGGTCGAACAAGGAGCACCCTCCGTGAGCGCCGCTGCCTCCATCACGGGTCCGGCGGTGCGACCGCCGTGTCGTCGGAAATAGTGGCGTGTCGCCCTTGGCCTTCTTGCTGCCATCCGCCGGCGGCGACCTCATCCCTTCCTCTTGCGGGAAGGATCCTCCTATAAGCGACGGGCGGCACCTTAGCCAGTCGGGGTCGGATGGCCCATCCTTTTCACTCCGGTCCTGCATCAATCGTATGAGCAAAAACAATTGAAGTAATTATGACAGACAAGGAAGGGTGAGCGCTCACTTGGCGTGGAATAAGCGTAGCCCGTCGGAGGCCGGCTTGTTTTTCTAGTTCAGGGCCAAGTCGGCGACTGAGCCCCATCTCCAGGACGTCACGTGCCCAAGACACGGCCGGCTTCTTCGCTGTTGAGGCCGTAGCTGGAGCCTCTGGGATATCTTCGGCGAGAGCCTCTGGCGAAGCGCCGCCTTGGAACATCCCAGCCGAGGCAGGCGAATGGCGGAGGCATTGAAGCCATGGCACTTCCTCGATCGCCGCGTCCACGGCTGCCCGGTGTGGCGTCCTCACCGCGGGCTGGGAGCATCGAGCTGCTCGCCGGTGTGGCAGGCAGCCGATGGCGTCTTCTTTTCGGGGGCCCTTACCTCCCTTTCTTTCTTCTTCTTCTTGACGGAATGGCAGCGTGAAGTGGTCTCTGGGGCTCGTCGTCGTCATCATGGCGCTCGAGGCTTCACTTGCCGATCTCGCCTGTCGTTGTCCGGGTCTTTGGACCAGTGGCGACCTCCTCCTCGGACTCGTCGTCATCATCCTCGTCGCCCTTAGCGGGCGGCGACTCGCCTACGTCCTGGGCGGACGAGCTCGAGTTCTCGTCGTCCAAAAGTGGGAGCCACCCTTCCACCACTTGGAATAGCTGCGATGAGTACAAAGTAAAATCAGGATTACGCGTTGCATAAACTGCGCTGCGAGCAAAGTAAAGTGGTTACCGTTGGAGCTGGGCTGCGGTATAGCGACCCAGCCTGCGCATCCAGGTACACCGCCTGGGTAATCTTCTTCAGTGCTGGGAGATAGTCCTCCAGCTTCCACTCGTCGAGGCAGGCCTTCGTCGAGTCTCCCCGGCCCGTGTACTGGTACATGTAGTGGTCGCGCTGGGCGAGCGGGACGAGCCGCCGCCCGAGCCAGCAGTTGTACAGGTTTATCGTCTGGAGGCCCTTCTTTTTCAGACCGCGGATGGTCTGGAGCATCTCGTCGACGACCATCCGCTGATCGTTGGGGAGCTTGCCGACTTGGAGATGGCGCGGCTCGGACCGATTCGCGGAATACCGCGGGATCGCCACCTCGTCTTCCGGGGTCGCCTCGGCCACGTAGAACCATGACTTCTTCCAGTCGCTCGCTGCCTTGGCGGGCAGCATCAGATCGAAGAATGAAGCTTTGGACTTGAGCTGGAACGTCAGGCCGCCCGCGGCTAGCATTGGCACATTGCTTCTCGCTGATCCGTCCGTGGAAAGATCTTGCCACAAGGGAAGTAGGGCGGCAGCCCACATTCAGAGCCACGAAGATGGCGAGCTACTCGATCTTTGGGGACCCGGTCGAAGGCTGGATCCGTGGTAAGCGCCCGGAAGAACAGGGACGTAGGAAACCCTAGCCCCCGCTCGAGATGACTTGTGAAACAGATGAATTCCCTCTCTCGCGGGTTCGGGGTCGTCTCTCCGGCCGCGGGAATACGCCAACAACCGCTCGCAAAGAGATCTGGCCTCCTCGGAAGAGGCGATTCGCCCTCGTGCACTTGGATCTACCGGTTGGTGGAAAGGGCCATGGCGAGAGGTTTGTTGGGGTCGGGGATTTGGTTTGGATCGCGATGAGAGGAAGGAAAATCGTGCGATCGGAAGAAGTGGTGAGAAGGTGGCTCTTGATCGCTGTCATTCCCTTATATAGGGCGTTACCGCCAAATCGGGGACCGTTACAGCGATGATTACGCCAAAGTTACCGTTGGATTACCCCAGCAGCTAGTTTGACCACGCTTGGCGTTCCAACTTCAGCCACTCGCCGCCGACCCAATCACTATAGCGATGTTTCGCGACTCGATTCGCCAAAGCTGCGACACAGGTCACTGGTTTCCTCCTTTATCTGAGGAGCCCGCCCGATTATTTGGATGCCTACTGCGAGCCGTATACTCCGATTGCTAGCAGCCACCTCGCCTAATCGGCGGCCTCGGGGACTCTTGATGGGGATATGCCTACGGGTATACCGGCAGGCGTTCAGCCCGGCGAAACCGCGAGTGGGCTGCGGAATGGCGAATGGATTGAAGCCATGAGGAACCAAGCGATTTGGAAGTCGAGGCACAAAGTAGATAGCCGGTCGGATTAGGTTAAGCGACTACCAAGCTTTAATTGAATCGGTTGAGATATGTAAACCCTAGGGAGGTGAGCCTATATAAACCTCCTATAGGGCGAGTAGAGATCGTTCCCTCATACACCCAAGCGACTAACGCCCTGGTAGAGCTCGCCCATTGTAACACCTCCATAATACAATCTAGCGGGTAGGTCTTTACCCTCCGAGTCGAACACAGGTAAAACCACGTGTCTTTGCCCTCATCTACTTTTGCATGGATGGCCGCCTTGCCCTCGTTCTACTACTCTGCGTTGCAGCATACCATCATGACTATTCCCACGACAACATCTATGAAGCTTTCTTCTTATAAAAAAGAGACTTATTGAAAAGAGGAAAGAGAGAGAAAAGCACCATATTCCCGTGGTAAATAAGAAGATTGCTGAGATGCTCATTGTCTGCTTGCCTTGTCATTTTGATTATGAGATAGCTCCTGTATCATGTGCAAGGGGTACCCCGTTGGCGGTTCTTTATGATACACATGCACTTACTATGACAAGAACTTACAGGTGACTAAAGTTGAGTAGCATGAAGAGCGGCCCTCGTATTCAAGGGACATGAGATTGCCAACTTATACTTTGTCAAGCATATACTCAATAGTTTGTTCACTTTAACCTTAATCACTTCAAGATGCTTATGATAGGGGCAATGAGAGCTGAAAGCTAACAAGTACCATAATTTTTGGATGCTCTTTTTGAGACTTGAAATCCCTGCTTCCCTTTATGAAGGGCCTTTCTTACACCATTATATTGAGTCTCATCCTTCTACCTTTAGGCACCAATTAAGAGAGCATAGTTGTCATTCTTAGTTCTATGTGCATTGTCCCAAAACTTATTGATTAATGCATATTGTTGATATTACTTATTCTTGTGCTATTTGTATCTAGTCACTCTTATGAACTTTGAAGGTGTCCTATGCATCTATTTTCTACTCCATGAGGGACAAGATGAATGCCACTATGCCATGTTTTTACGTATGTGAAACAAACAAACAAACGTTTTTCAATGCATGTTATTCATGTTCTTTGTTTGTAGCCTTTCATGTTGCATGCATAGTTACTTTGTCTTACTGTTAGAACTCCATCTTTCATGTTCATGTTTAGAGTTCTTTAATCTCAGCTTTCAATGCTTGCAAATGGTTTGATCTTGATTTTGATGGTGCATGTCACCTCAAAAATTATTCTTTTTATCACTTACCTCCTCAAGGGCGGGAGTTAAGCTTGGGGATGCTTGATACGTCGGAAACGTATCTATAATTTTTGATGTTCCATGCTTGTTTAGTATCTACTTTGCTTTACTTTGTCTACACTTTGAGGTGTTTTTATATGTTTTCTGGTACTAACCTATTAACAAGATGCCAGAGTGCCAGATGCCTATTTTCTTCTGTTTTTGGTTCCAGAAAGGCAGAAAATTAATTTTATCATAATTGGACGGGACAAAAGCCAAAGTCAATATTTTACCGTGGGGAACACGGAGCCAGAGTACGCGACGGAGGGGAGGCACCAGGGGGCCACACCCCCTGGCGGCGTGGGCTAGGGTTAGCCGCGCTGGGCGGTGTGACCACCCTGGGCGCCCCTGCCTCGCCTCTTCGCCTATAAAGACCCCCCGGTGCCAAAACCCTAAGTACCCGATCAACGAAACCGTCTGTAGCCGCCACCACCATCGTCCCAAGATTGGGGGGATCTGAAGCTCTTCTCGGCATCCTGCCAGAGGGGAGATCATCCTGGAGGCCTTCTTCTTCATCATGCCAGCCTCCGGTATGAAGCGTGAGCAGTTCCACCTTGAACTACGGGTCCATGTAGTAGCTAGATGGTTGTATCTCCTCCCTTTTGCTATCATGTTTAGATCTTGTGAGCTCCGTTCATGATCAAGATCTCATCTATTTGTAATAATGCATGTTGTGTTTGCGGGGATCCGATGGATATTGAGATTACTATGTCAGATTGATTAATGATTTTGTCTTATTGATTTTATCATGTCTGTGTTGTTTGAGATCTTGCATGCTCTCCGTTTCTAGTAGCTATCTTGGCCAAGTAGATGCTAGTTACTCCAAGAGGGGGTATTTATGCTCGATAGTGGGTTCATGCCTCTATTTAATCTAAGGGAAGTGACAAAAATCTCTAAGGTTGTAGATGTGTTGTTGCCACTAGGGAGAAAACAATGGTCTATTGTTCATGGAACAAGTGGATTGTTTACCTTACACACTTTGCTTAAAGCAGTTATCTGTTGCTTGCTACTTAATACTGGAGGGGGTTCAAATGATAACCCGAAGGTGGATTTCTAGTCATAGATGTCGTTGGATGGAGGTCTATGTATCTTGTTGTATTGCCCAATCTAATTTCATAGGATCATGAATGTCTAGTATTGCATTGTTATGCCTTGCTCAGTCCTGTCAATTGCCCTGTTGTAATTTTCTACCCAGCATGCCATGTTTTTTTTATCTAAGGAGAACACCTCTAGTGAACTATGGACCCCGGTCCAATCTTTACCATTGATACATCTCCACATTTCTTGTTTACTTACGCAAACCACTACTACCTTCCACCATACAGTTAATCTTTTATTCTGACAAACCGGTGAGATTGACAACCTCACATTCGTTGGGGCAAAGTCTTGAGTTTGTGTTGTGCAGGTCTCCAAGTTGCTAGCAACACCTTTGAGTCATTCCTTCCTCCCTCTTGGTTCGATAACCTCGGTTTCTTACTAAGGAAAACTTGCTGGTGTGCTCATCACACCTTGCTCTTGGGGTCTCCCAACAAGGCGTCATCAACACGCCCATCATCGGCTCCCACTTATCGACAACCTGTCCGACTTATCGAAAACCTGTCCGACTCTGGCTAAAAGAGATACAGAGAGCTTCTTGCCATACCATGGATCCCGCTTGAGTGTGCCAGATGATCGCAAAGAGAATACATCAGGACTTTTCTGCAAGGGTCCTTCATGAGTGTTCATCACTCTAGGCGAAGTCGGCGTGTGCCCCAAAGGAGCGTGAAAAGGCTCGTCTGCTACAAATCATAAAGACAAGGAGGTGGCAGGTGAGGTGAACTCACGGTATAACCTAAGCTAAACCAAGACAGCGCAAGCACAGAGAGACACAACTGGCGTAATGCTGCAACAGTGGTGAAGGGAGACAATACTCACATCGAGTGGTTAGAAAGCATGAGTACATGCCAAAGAGATCGGTGGCACCTACCACTTTGCTGTTGTGACCCCTTCTGCGAAGAGCCAGGGAGCTCGATATTTGCATCCACCATTAACGGACC
The DNA here is from genome assembly GCA_030063025.1 of Avena longiglumis. NCBI lineage: Eukaryota > Viridiplantae > Streptophyta > Magnoliopsida > Poales > Poaceae > Avena > Avena longiglumis. The sequence goes on from CP125976.1 coordinate 538,777,743, forward strand.
ACAGTAGATGGTGGAGATGATCCGTGGCAGACTTAGACACAACAAAGCAAAAAAGAAACCTCGATGGGCAGATCCGCGGATCTGCAGAGCAGTCCCTTGGACACAATGAGTCTAATGTGCTGGAACTGCCGAGGACTTGGCCGGACTTGGTGGTTGGCGAGCTCCGCTATCTTGTGCGGACTTATGGACCCTCTTTCCTCTCCCTTTGCGGGACGAATATGAAAGACACTAAAGCTCAAAATTTTATGTGGTCTTTGGGCTATGCTGGAAGTTTCGCTGTTAGTAGTGCCGAGCTCAATGGGGGCCTCGCATTTTTCTGGTTGCCACAGTACATGGTTGAGCTTAAAGGTTTTAACACTCATTGTATTGATGTGGCTATCTCCTTGGAGAATGAGGCAGCGTGGCGGGCAACCTTTGTGTATGTAGAGCCTAAGAGAGATCAGAGGCATGAGTTTTGGGACATGATTCGTTGCTTACGAACTGAATGGAATGGCCCATGGATTTGTTGTGGGGATTTCAATGAAGCTCTTAGCCATGACGGGCATGTTGGTGCTCGGGATAGATCGGAGGCACAAATGACTTTGTTTCGTGACTGCCTAGATGATTGCAGCTTGTTTGACCTCGGTTTCTTAGGCACAAAATTCACATGGAATAACAGACGGCGTGAAGAAGATCATGTCAAGATTAGGCTGGACCGGGCTGTGGTTAATGGGGATTTCGCTACACGTTTTGATGACTGCAATGTCGAGAATATTATTACCACATCCTCGGATCACCTAGCCATTCTTATCAATCTCTCCTCAATGCATGATGCTCGCCGAACAACCCCAGTTCAACAGGGTTTCTGTTTTGAAGCTGCATAGTTACGGGCCTCATAAAGAGTTTTGGAGAAAGTTTGGATAGAAGGCTGGAAATGACACATCTCTCCAGTCCACATGGTCCACATTACACCAAGTCGCTGGCTCTTTGCAATCTTGGAGCCATGAGACTTTTGGTGCGATTCGCCACAAGATCCACAAGATGGAGCGTAAAATTCATTATCTCCGGACGTCTGCGACAGATGGCTGTGTTGAGGAGATCCGTACACTTGAGAAGGAACTTTATGAGATTTTTGTACGTGAGGAAGTAATGGCGCGCCAGAGGTCTCATGTTGAATGGCTGCACGAGGGATATCGTAATACACTTTTCTTCCATGCTCGTCCATCGGCGCGGAGTAAAGCTAACAAGATCAATTCTTTGCGCATAGATGATGGCTCGCAGTGTACGGATGCGACTGAACTGAAAGGTATGGTTCGGCATTTTTACGGAAATTTATTCTCCTCTGAACCTACCGTTTCTATGAAGGCCGTACTTGATGTTATACCTCGTAAAGTGACTAATGAGATGAATGCAGATATATTGAAAGAGTACACTGATGATAAAATCAAGACTGCCTTATTTCAGATGGGACCGACAAAAACACCGGGTACTAACGGTTTCCCAGCTCTGTTCTATCAAACACACTGGGATTTTTTGCAGGAAGCAATTTGTCAAGCAGTAAGAGGATTTCTGGATGGGAGCCCTCTCCCTGATGGTTATTGTGATTCTATAATTATGCCGATACCGAAGATTACAAAACCTGATGAGTTGAGGAATTTTCGGCCTATCAACCTGTGTAACGTACTTTACAAGATCGCATCTAAAGTTTTAGCGAATCGACTAAAACTCATTTTTCCGATGGTTTTGTTTGAACATCAGAGTGCCTTTGTCCCTGAAAGGTTAATTACAGATAATGCACTACTGATTGCTTACGAGTGTTTGCATACTATCAGACAACAACATGACAAGCGGTCCTATTTTACTCTGGCGGTGGATATGATGAAAGCCTACGATTGTTTTGAATGGAACTACCTTTTAGGTTGCCTTCAGAGGTTGGGTTTTGATCATAATTGGATCAACACCGTGATGAGATGCGTCATTGCTGTTAGATATGCGGTTCGGGTGAATGGTGATCTAACCGAACTGGTGATCCCTACGAGAGGGGTTAGGCAAGGGGACCCCATTAGCCTATATCTCTTTTTTCTCTGCACGGAAGGTTTATCCTGTCTTCTGCAACAAAGGGAGGTCCAAGGTGAACTAAAAGTTCTATGTAATGGCAGACTTGGGCCCCCTATTTCCCACCTATTGTTTGCAGACGACAATATATTCTTTGACCGGAGTGATGAAAGAAGTGTAGATGCCTTGCAGAGGACCATGTAGCTCTATTGTGGTGGTTCTGGACAAAGGATCAATCTTGATAAATCCTCTATTTTTTCTGGTTCTCGTTGCTGATGCTGTCAAAAATCGTGTGAAACAGAAGCTTGGTGTTCAGTCTGAGGCCCTGCATGTAACTTACCTTGGAATGCCAACGGAGGTTGGGAGATCCCCGGTCTGCACATTCAAGTTTCTTCTTCACCGAATATGGCAGCGTATGAACAGTTGTTTGGATCGTCCCCTCTCTCGGGCGGGGACTGAAACTTTTCTAAAGTCCATTATTCAGGCTATACCGACGTATGTGATGAGCTTCTTCCAACTACCCGTTTCCACATGCGACTCTATGCGCAGATCGATTGCGAATCAGTGGTGGGGATTTGAGAATGGAACAAAAGAAAATTCATTGGCGTTCTTGGGAGTGGCTATCAACTCCTAAAGCTTTGGGAGGGCTGGGTTTTCGTGACCTAGAGTTGTTCAACCAAGTCATGCTAGGCCGACAGTGTTGGCGACTACTGACAGATCCTACATCCCTCTGCGCTCGTGTCCTTAAAGGACGATGTTACCCGGAGTGTGATTTCTAGGATGCTCCAAAACCTCGGTCCTCATCGTACACTTGGAGGAGTTTACAGTATGAAATGTTACTGTTGAAGAATGGAATCCGATGGGGCATTAGAAATGGTGAAAAGATAAAAATCTTGACTGACAAATGGATTCCTGATGTTCCTCCGTATACGTTGCGTGCTCAGGTACCTCTCCTCCCGACCAGACTGTCAGCACACTAATGTTGGATGGTGGCCGTGCATGGGATGCAGATCTTATTCGTTCCATTTTCAATGAGGACGTGGCTGTCAAAATCTTGCAACTACCGATTAGTAGACATGGGGGTGAAGATTTTTCCTCTTGGCCCTTGTCTCGCTTTGGCCATTATTCAGTCCGGTCGGCTTATAACTGGCTAGGTCTGATCGTGCAGCTATGAATCGGAGCAACACTGGTCAGGGATCCTCATATGTCATTACTGATAATTCCAAGCTATGGAAGAAATTGTGGGCTAGCAAGTCACCCGGGAAAATGAAGATTACATTGTGGCGCTTCGCCCAGGATTGTCTCCCTAATATGAAAATGTCGAACACACCTTGCTATTCTGTCCTTTTTCCACGGAGGTTTGGCAAGAAGTTAAAGGTGAGAACGATCCATCTCCGTCGTAAGGGTTTCACATCGCCTAGAGTGTGGACTCTTGATTTCTTAGATAAGTGTTCAGATGCTGAAGCTACCATTTTGATGGTTGCTTTCTGGCACATCTGGGATGCTAGAAACAAATGCCGCGAGGAAGGATGCTTACCGAATCCCAAGGCTGTTGCTGCTAAGATCAAAGCGTACATCGAGTTGATCTTCACATCTTTACAAGTCACTTACTACCAGGCGTGAACCCCTGCTTCAACTCCAAAATGGGTTCCGCCCGAAAATGCGGTTTTAATCAATGTCGATGCAGCTATATTTTCTGCTACAAGGCAGATGGACACAGGAGTAGTTATGCGTGATCATCGGCAACTTTATTGCTGCTGCCTGTGGCGGATTGATGAGGTTATGTAACTACCTCGGTGAATTACGCTCCTAGATACAAGCTGGATGAGCGGTAGTGGTTGAAATAATGCGGTGGGGCCCAAAGCCACTCACGGGTAGACCTTCGGCCGTCCCAACCACTACCATCTCAGCGGTACTGTCTGGGCGGCGTGTCGGCGGCGAAGGATCAAATACATACACAAATGAGTATGTATGCAAGCCACCATACAAGAGTACATCAGAGCCATACCATCTAGAAAGAAAGGAAATATAACAACGCCATACGGCAAGATTCAAATGACCTAGATAGATCTAATATTTTAGGATACTTCCTCATACAACACATCGAGTATCATGCGGGCGGCAAACAATTCGATACGGATAAGAAGCAAATCGGCATAAGATGCCATAGAAATAAGCACATCCCAACCACAGATCTCACGGATCCCGTTCCGGAATCTCTACACGAGCGATCGTTGCCCACATCATCGACTTCTTCCACCCGGTATCCCACGAGAGGGTACATTCATCTGAACCAATAATTTATCGTGTGAGACCCTAAGGGTACTCGGCAAGTCTTAATGCCTCTAAAGGGGACACAAGCGGGGTGGCGCAATTGCAGCGAAAGATAAACCCTAGCAGTTCTACAGATAAACGCTAACCATCCGCCTAACCAATGATAGACGGATGTCCGTGAATTAGGGACAACAGTTATAATAGTAATTTCATCAGATCCATCCTCGTCCTCGTTTACCAACGAGGAAGCGGACGAACAACCCCCCCATCCGTTGGCAATTTTATTAACCATTCCATGCGTGTTGCACTATTTACTAGTCAAATTACTTAGTCAGGTTAAAGCGGTACTTTAGTTATGCTTGTCTATGATCGAGAAACTGTGCTCCAAGTCGTCCATAACCGCGGACACGGCTTTCAGAAAGTTTTACCGGCGGTGTGCACCAATAGCAACACCGCTCGATCAACCTCGGAAAAACCAAATCAAAACCCAACGAGGCCTTCACGACAAAGCAATCACAGATTCGAAATTATTTGAGGCCACCTTGGAGTCTTCCATAGCAGTAAGCAAGCTCGAGACGGACTCAAGGTTTGGGTATCGGTACGTGAGCATTGGGAACCCAAAGCTGGGCTTGACACAGCGGAATCGTGTCCCGATCCTAAGCAGTGTGCTCCTCGCACAAGCGTAAATACATAAGTAGCATGGCATAAGTACAGGATAGTAAAATAAAACCTCAAACTATTTTGTGGCCCCAAGAAATAAAATGGATCAAGCTACGGCTCGAGGGGTCCCATATACCTCTCGGATGTGCATAGCGCGATAAAACAAGGAACATGAATCAAGTACTCGGGGTCTTACGGGACACAAGTGAGCAGGAAAAACCAAATAGCAGATGTTGCTCGCCGATGCCACTTTCATTAGTTATCCCATTACTACTCAGATTAAGTTGTTTAGGTACTTCGTTATCCAACAGACTCTCACATACCCTACACATGCTGTTCTACGACTCGCATGGCTCAAGCAACTCCTGTAGTAATGGCTCATGGGATAGGGGAACAAGCTTGGTGGGGTTTAAAAGTAAAGGCTATGCATACTTGGGATTCAATTTAATGCAATCGCGACTCAATGATGCAAGAATAAGATAGAGGCAATAGGTACTGTATGTATGCAAGCATGTGGAAGTGCTTGCAGCAACTCGATTGAAGCGAAGGCGGATCTAGGTAGTGCTCTGGTTCTCTTGATATATCCACCTTTCGGTGTCTATCTGAGAAAAACCAAACAAACAAGGCCAACATGAATATAGAGCACAAGCATATGAATAAGATCGTCAAGCAAACAATCATGCCATGATGAATGATGCACAATTTGCATGGCATTAAAGTAGCATGGCATGGGTGAGGGTGATGGACAAGAAATAACATTTTAATGGGGTTTTTGGATCACCTTTGTTGCCATAATAGTTGCTGTACCCTATATTTTTATATGATGCATGCTGCAATTGAAGTCATGGATAGCATAAACAGAAAGGTCTCGTCGAGCTGATCATTTTAGACATATCATTTGCTAAATTTGGAATTATAAAACAAAAGTTATTAATTATTTAAATTCCAGTGGTAATTTAATTCAACTTGGAATTTTAAATGTGCAAAAGGTAATTTGAATAGCATATTTGAAATCCTCACATTTTTGATTCAAACATATATTGTTTGTATTATTTGGATTAATATTTGAAAAGTTATTTAAAAGCTGAATTATATTTGAATTTTTAAATAATCGAAAAAGATTGAATTAAACGAACAGTAACATTTTACACTCAGTTAAACCTAGCCCTAGTCGCCACAGTGGGACCCAGCGCCCCATGCAGTGGTGAGAGGAGGAGGATGCGGGTGGATTTGGAAAAAGTTAAGGAGCCTTTTGAAAACTACCACCGGCCTGCTAGTGGGCTGGGCTGGACCCATGATTGAGCTGCCAAAAGAAGAGGGGCCTAAGTGCAATCTGCCAGAAGTGCTCCGATCCAAGTCTGACGAAACTGAACGCGTGCTCGCAAAAATGGCTAGCTGACCCCGATCTTGCGATGAAGATGCCGACTAAACTGCTAGGAATTCCTTGATGCCGCAAAAATGAAAGTTGTAGAGGGATGTACCGGCTACACGTCTCGTTTAGGGCGCATCTACGGGGGAGGGCTGTAGCAGCCGGGGCGAGGTGAAGAACAGGGCGCGCTCGGACGGTTTACTGCGACTGCTGCCGTTAGCCTTGGCCAGCAGCGTCTTGAGCCTTGGCGCGAGCTGGCGAGCTAGCGGCGTGAGCTAGAGGAGAGGTCGGCGGCAGCTCACCGAGAGGTCTGGTGCGGTGGTGAGTGCCGGAGCACCGAGCGGCAGCGAAGATGGTGAGCGGCGAGCGCGAGTGACGGTGTGGCGCTCCCGGACGTGATCGATTCGGCGACGGGGGCAGATCGTGGCGGTCCTGGCTCCTCCTGCTGCAGTCCCGAAGAGGCGGCAGCGGTACTCCTTCTCCTCCTCGGTGCTTCCCTCACCGGACTTGACGGATGGGGACAAAGCGAAGGAGGAAGGAAGAGGATGGCGGCGGGATGCGAGAGGGAGGCTAGGGTTGATAAAGGAGGGGTTCACGAGTGGGCGTGAGGCGAGGATCACGCCTACGCCTACGCCCGTCGTGCTCCGTTCTGCCTTGAGAGAGAGAGCTGAACGCGTCGGGCTAGAGAAGAAGAGACGACGGCCGAAGCGGTCTTGGGCGGGAGACGAAGTTGGGCCGGGGAAGATTGGTCTGACGGGCTGCTCTTCCCTCTTGGGCTGCTGCGGCTGCTCCTCTCTCTCCTTTTCTTTTTCCCTCTTATTTATTGTTTTATTTGTCTTTTAGACATTGTTTGTTATTTTATTCTGTTTCAATTTTCAAAACTAGTTTTATAATTTCAAAAACCTTTGGAACATCTTTGCCAGGAGGTTTTGTCTAGGGGGATTGGTTAAGAGGAGAGGCAAGAAGAGGCCAAGATACATAAGAGCAAACAAACATGATCACATGTGCATGCATGTATGTGGATGGAGATTAGGGTAGGTTTAGATTAAGAGGGGGGTTTTGGTGGGGTATGGGTTTAGCTAGATTGGGGTATGGGGGTGGCTTAGGGTTGGTTTTTGAGAGGGAGAGGATAGTTGCTAGGGTTCTTTGGGCAAGACCAAACCATGCACTAGACAAGCTCTAACAAGATCAAGACAAGAAGAGAGAGAGAGAGAGAGAGAGAGAGAGAGAGAGAGAGAGAGAGATGTGGTGGTAGAATTTTGAGCAAGAACAACATGGTTCAAGCCAAGAGAAAAAGATAGAGCTAGGGATTTTTGAATCATGCATGTTCCATTCAAAGACCAAGCAAGATCAAAAAGAAGAGAGGTAGGGAGAGGGATGGAGTTTTAGGCTTATGCTCACACATGATCACATGTGTATGCATGGAGCATGGTGATTAGGGTTTTAGCTATAGGGGGATAGAGAGGTAGATGGTGTGGTGAAGAATTCTACAAGCCAAAACAAGATTAAGCAAAGGAGAGGTAATCCATGCAAGCAAAACCAAATAACATTCAAAAGTCAAGAAAAAGGTGGCACTTGCATGGCCCATGCAAACAATAATTGCCATGTAATTATATTGTGAAAACAACATTAAATCATGTGGCCTTATTCCCTGCATTCCCAAAAGGTGGGCAAAGGCCAAGCATAAGATTATGGGGTCCAACCAACCAACATGAGCTAGAGGTAAACTCAATAAAATGCCAAGCTCATATTTAGTTGGATGGTGGAATTAAAGGTGGTGAAAGAAAGGTGGTGGAGTTATTAAGAGATATGCCCCCAAATCAACTTGGGCATTTAACAATGTATTAAGAACCAAATACAATATCAAGAGGCAACTACAATTAATAATGCACATGAGATAAGAACCAAAGCAAAGAGGGGTTTTGTATGATGCTCAAATGCAAGGTGACATGATGACATGAGCATGATATGATGATGATGCAGCAATTATATGTTGGAAGTGGCCCTTTTATTACTAGAACAAGTAGCATTACAGGTGTTAGACAACTGGGATGCTACAACTCTCCCCCACTAAACATGAATCTCGCCCCGAGATTCTAGGAAGAAGAAGAAGACACAAAGGGAGAAGGATGGTTGGCACGGAGTTCATCTTCACGCTCCCATGTGGCTTCATCAACAGAATGGTGTGACCACTGCACCTTGCAGAACTTGATGGACTTGTTGCGAGTCCTTTCTGCGGTCTCAAGGATTTTGGTGGGGTGTTCTTGATAAGACAAGTCTTCTTGGAGATCGATTAACTCATGATCCACGGTCCTGCCGGGATCTTTGAAGCACTTCTTGAGCTGAGAGATGTGGAAAACATCATGGACTTTGAGTTTTTCAGGAAGCTCAAGTGCATAAGCAACTTCTCCTCTTCTACCACGAATCTTGAATGGACCGATGTATCTAGGAGCCAACTTTCCTTTGATACCAAAACGGTGTGTTCCTCTCATGGGAGTGACACGAAGGTACACGAGATCACCAGGAACATACACCATGTCCGTGTGCTTCCTGTCATAATTGCTCTTCTGGCGACTTTGAGCAATATTCAGGTTCTCCAGAATGATATGCACCTTCTCCTCTGCTTGAGTTACAATGTCAGGGCCAAACCAGATTCTTTCTCCTGCACCTGACCAACCAATCGGAGTTCTGCACTTGCGACCATAGAGGGCCTCAAATGGTGCCATCTTCAGACTCTTTTGGAAGCTGTTGTTGTAGGAGAATTTAGCATATGGAAGGCATTCCTCCCACTTCATGCCAAACGAGATGACGCAAGCCCGAAGCATATCCTCCAGAATCTGATTGATCCTTTCCACTTGTCCTTGCGGTTGAGGGTAAGCAGTCTTTGAAGTTCAACTTTGTTCCCAAAGCATTTTGGAAACTTTCCGAACTTTGAGGTGAAGATGCTCCCACAGTGCGAACTGATTTCAAGTGGAACCCCATACGGAGAGACAATTGTTGATATAGAGCTCACCAATGAATTCCGAAATTGTTTCTTTGGTGGGAAGAAATGAGCCACTTTAGAAAGCACATCGATGACAACAAAATTGCATTGTTGCCCTTCTGCGACCTTGGAAAGCCGTGATGAAATCCATCTCTACTTTCTCCCATTTCCATTAGGAGGTTTCAATGGCTGTAGAAGACCGAATGGTTTCGATGGGCGGACAGCCTTCACTCTGCAGACATCACATTACGAGACATACTTGGCACAATACCGTTTCAACCAGGCCACCAGATTGTGTTTTCAAGTCCATGTACATCTTTGTCTTTGTCGGGATGGATAGAAAGAACCGAATCATGCGCCTCCTTGAGAACTTGGTCTCTCGACGGTAGTTTGGAACAAACATCCGGTGTTCAAAGAAAAGCGTGCCTTGATCATCAACGTGGAAGGACTCATACTTGAAGCTCAAGTTTAGAGATGAGCTTTTTGGTGTGCGGATCACCAAGATGACGAGCGAATCTTTTCTTCCAATAGAGGAGTAGCCGGAAGGTTCGGAGATGCCCTTGTTCCACAATTTCGGTTGGTGACGGAATTCCTCGCACAAGAGAGGTTGTTGCTCTTCCACCATGAGGTTGTTGACATAAGCTTTGACTAAGCGCATCTGCCATGACATTTGCTTTGCTGGAGTGTAGTTGATGGTCACATCAAAGTCATTGATTGCTTCAATCCATCTCCTCTGCCAAGGTTGAGATCCGTTGTGTGAAGATATACTTCAAACTCTTGTGGTCGAAAAGATCTCTAGCGGTTACCAAGCAAGTAGTGCCTCCATAGCTTCAAAGCAAAGACAAGCTGCTGCTAGCTCGAGGTCATGTGTGGGATAGTTGATCTCATGCGTCTTCAATCGGCGAGAGGCATAAGCAACCACTGTTTCTCTTGCATAAGGACCGCACCCAATCCTTGCAAAGAGGCGTCGCAGAATATCTGGAAAGGCTTAGAGGTATCCGGAGGAACCAAGGCTGGTGTGGAAGTGAGCTTCTCTTTGAGTGTCTCAAAACTTGCTTGACACGCAGGAGTCCACAGGTATTTCTTGCCTTTCTTGAGAAGATCGGTAAGAGGCTTCGCTATCTTCGAAGTTACGAGCAAGCGGCAATAACTAGCCAAACCGAGAAACTCCGCACTTCCTTGACATTAACGGAGGAAGCCATTCAACAATTGTCTTCAGTTTCGGGTTGACTGCAATACCCTTGGCGAGATAACATGACCAAGATAGGTTACTTGAGCAGCCAAAACTCACACTTTGAGAACTTTGCATACAAGCGGTTCACGAAGCTTGTTTAGGACACACCGCAGGTGTTCTTCATGCTCCTCCTTAGACTTGGAATAGACCAGAATGTCATCCAGATAGACCACGACAAACTTATCAAGGTACTCCATGAAAACGGAGTTCATCAGCCTCGAGAAGGTAGCAGGTGCGTTGGTGAGACCGAAAGACATAACCGTGTACTCATACAGGCCATAGCGGGTGGTGAAAGCTGTTTTGGGCACATCTTCCTTGCGAATCCTGATTTGGTGATAACCACTTCTCAAGTCCAGCTTAGAGAACACCACAGCTCCAGCTAGCTGATCAAAAAGATCATTAATCCGCGGGAGGGGATATTTGTTCTTGATGGTTTTAGCATTTAGAGCCCGGTAGTCAACACAGAGTCTATCGGTTCTGTCACGCTTCTTCACAAAGATTGTTGGGCTACCCCAAGAAGAAGTGCTGTGTTGAATGAAACCCAACTTCTCTTGTTCATCAAGTTGTCGTTTGAGTTCAGCCAACTCAGAAGGACCCATTTTATAAGGCCGCTTGGAGATAGGAGCCGTTCCAGGTTCAAGCTCAATCACAAACTCAACCTCACGATCCGGAGGCATACCTGGCAACTCTTCAGGAAAGACATCTGGGAACTCACAGACCACTGGTACACTCTGAATAGCTTCCATAGCATCATCATTGAGCCGCCAAGGAAAAGAGCTGGACAGCAGAGTCGGACTTGGAGAAAAGACTATATGGCCTTGAGGAATCTTGAGCGGCGTTGACACAATCAATCACAAATGCATTTGCGTTAACCAATCCATGTCCAAGACGACATCAATGTCAGAATTGCCCAGAACAATTAAAGAAGCCAAGAATGAAGAGCCACCAATCTCAATTTGATTGCCATGACTGATCTTAGATGCTATCATATTTGCTCCAGGCAAAAGAACCATTAACCGCTAAAGAATAGGCTCCATTGCTAAGTCATTCTCATTTGCAAACTTGAGACACAAAAGAATGCGATGCACCGAATCAAAGAGAACTCGTCAGGGGTGAGTGAGCAAGCATACCCATCACAACTCCAGTGCGAGCTCGGCTTGAGGCGTTGGCCGAGTTAGCACGAACCTTGAACCGGGCTTGGTGTTGATGTTGAGAGCCCGGTGGTGGTGCCTGAACCGAAGGAGAGCTTGTTGCGAGATCTTGGCGGGGTTGAGGAGAGCTTTGTTCTTCATCGGACGTTCCGGAAGATGTCGAGGATCTCCACACGTGAAGCGAGCACTAGGTGGGCGTGGAGCGAGTAGCGGGGACTCACTTGAGCGCTCGAGGTAGTGGTGGTTGTAGCCCTGAAGCGCGTGGTGAAGTTTGGTGGCCTTGGCGCGTAACTTGCAGTCTTGGTGGGCCGGAGCGGTGGGGTGTTAGGGCAAAAGACACGCCCGCTTAGAAGGAGCTGCCATAAGCAGAGAGCTTGATGCATCCTGTTGTGTTTCTTGGACTCCTCAAACACTTGCACCTTGCCTCCTCTTGCGGTGATGTGTGTTGTAGTTCGAGGAAAGTTGCGGTCTTGCATGTGTGATTGCATACTTGATCGACATTGAGCCCTTGCACGAACCTCTTACGCTTCTTCTTGTCATCGATACCTCATCACCACCATAACGAGAGAGATTCATGAAGTTCACGATATAGGTGTTGGCGTTATCATTTCTTTGCTTGGTTGAGGAAAGCCTCCTTCATCCTTTCCATTACGATCTCACGAGAAAGCGCTCTTTGAGCGCTCGTGAACCTTTCCCAAGTTGGGCTGGAACCAGCCTTGCCTTCAAGTAGTTCTCCACCAGAGCTGCATCTCCTTCATAAGGTGAGTAGCACACTTGACCCACTCGCTCGGAACATCGCGGTCTCGAGCAACCTTGAGATCTCACGCAGCCAATCATCCGCGTCAGGTCGGTCGAAACATCAAGCGGCGAGGTTGAATTTGAGGAAGCTCTTGATGTCTCCTCGCTTGGGAGGTGGAGGAAGTGGAGCAAACTCGTTTCTTGACACTATCCTCAAAGCGGCTGCTGGTTACTGCATTGCTTTGCCAAAGCATTAGCGATGTTTGACGGTCTGGAGCCGATTCGGAGGTATGTCCTCATCGATCTGACGTGGTGGAGCCATCCATCATTGATATAAAACTCAAGTCGATACTATAATGGAGAATGATAATAATCCAAAATAGTACCAAGATGGAATTAACCAAGATTAAAGGATACAATTTCTTGAGATGATATTAAAATATCAACAAAGTTCATAGCACCTAAAAGATATTAAGCATATCGCACCACGGTGAAAAGTGTGGTACACAAATATATCAAAGAAAATTTTCCACAAATTTCGGCATTACAATACCAATAGATCATAAAACTACTTATGAATCAAGATTAGTGACTCTACCGATTCAATATACAAAAGCGAATGATAAAAGTAGTGGTATGGTCGACTCCATCCGCACTCAAATCATTAATCCGCACATGAACAAGTGGAACACATATCCTAACCCCTTCTTCTCATGTTGAACCTAAAGATTGGTAACTACGGAAACGAACACCCCAAACAAGATAACGTCGGATACAAAGAGGAAGATAGATTGCGTCGGTTTGCAAAAGCATCGGTATGGAATGTACCAACAGTTGATAACCAAAGGCGGATAAGATAACAACTTGGATGCAGATAGACAAGGGATTACACACACATACACACACACACAACCTATGGTACTACGAGCCGAACACGTGAATCCTAGTTTGAATTTTTAGAAGAGGTAAGCGTTGCACTTCCTTACGAGAAAAGGGTGGGTGGGTGGGTAAGAAGAAAAGTGGAAGCAGTCCTACTCTCGCGTTTTGTTTTCCCCTAGTATACATAACTACCAAAATATTTGCTAGACCGACAACGACCGTTTGGCTGAAACCCTGAAGGTCGGGATGGCTCTGATACCAATTGTAACTACCTCGGTGAATTACGCTCCTAGATACAAGCACGGATGAGCGGTAGTGGTTGAAATAATGCGGTGGGGCCCCAAAAGCCACTCACGGGTAGACCTTTAGTCCCAACCACTACCATCTCAGCGGGACTGTCTGAGGCGTGTCGGCGAAGGGATCAAATACATACACAAATGAGTATGTATGCAAGCCACCATACAAGAGTACATCGAGCCATACCATCTAGAAAGAAAGGAAATATAGCAGCCATACGGCAAGATTCAAATGACCTAGATAGATCTAATATTTTAGGATACTTCCTCATCTGACACACATCAGTATCATGCGGCGGCAAACAAGTCCGAGTGCGGATAAGAATCAAATCGGCATAAGATGCCATAGAAATAAGCACATCCCAACCACGGATCTCACGGATCCCGTTCCCGGAATCTCTACACGAGCGATCGTTGCCCACATCGACTTCTTCCACCCGATGTCCGTCACGAGAGGTACTGTTCATCGAACCAATAATTTATCGTGTGAGACCCTAAGGGTACTCGGCAAGTCTTAATGCCTCTAAAGGGGACACAACACAGGGTGGCAATTGCAGCGAAAGATAAACCCTAGCAGTTCTCTGAGATAAGCGCTAACCATCCGCCTAACCAATGATGAGCGGATGTCCGTGAATTAAGGACAACAATTATAATAGTAATTTCATCAGATCCATCCTCCTCCTCGCTTACCAACGAGGAAGCGGACGAACAACCCCCCCATCCGTTGGCAATTTTATTAACCATTCCATGCGTGTTGCACTATTTACTAGTCAAATTACTTAGTCAGGTTAAAGCGGTACTTTAGTTATGCTTGTCTATGATCGAAGCGTGCTCCAAGTCGTCCATAACCGCGGACACGGCTTTGAGAAAGTTTTACCGGCCGGGTGCACCAATAGCAACACACGCTCGATCAACCTCGGAAAAACCAAATCAAAACCCAGAGGCCTTCACGACAAAGCAATCACAGGATTGAGAATTATTTGGGGCCACCCTTGAGTCTTCCATAGAAGTAAGCAAGCTCAAAGACGGACTCAAGGTTTGGGTATCTGTTTGTGAGCATTGGGAACCCAAAACTAGGCTTGTCGACACGCGGAATCGTGTCCGATCCTAACGATGCGTGTGCTCCTCGCACAACGTAAATACATAAGTAGCATGGCATAAGTGCAGGATAGTAAAATAAAACCTCAAACTAGTTTGTGGCCCCAAGAAATAAAATGGATCAAGCTACGGCTCGGGGTCCCATATACCTCCGGATGTGGATAGCGCGATAAATCAAGGCAGGAATCAAGTACTCGGGGTCTTCACAGGACACAAGTGAGCGGAAAAACCAAATAGCGGATGTTGCTCACGATGCCACTTTCATTAGTTATCCCATTACTACTCGGGTTAAGTTGTTTAGGTACCTCGTTATCCAACAGACTCTCACATACCCTACACATCTTTGTTCTCGACTGCATGGCTCAAACAACTCCTGTAGTAATGGCTCATGGGATAGGGAACAAGCTTGGGGGTTTAAAAGTAAAGGCTATGCATACTTAGGATTCAATTTAATGCAATCGCGACTCAATGATGCAAGAATAAGATAGAGGCAATAGGTCTTGTATGTATGCAAGCATGTGAAAGTGCTTGCACAGCAACTCGGTTGAAGCGAGGGGCGGATGGGTAGTGCTCTGGTTCTCTTGATATATCCACCTTTCGATGTCTGTCAGAAAAACCAAACAAACAAGGCCAACATGAATATAGAGCACAAGCATATGAATAAGACGCGTCAAGCAAACAATCATGCCATGATGAATGATGCACAATTTGCATGGCATTAAAGTAGCATGGCATGGGTGAGGGGTGATTGACAAGAAATAACATTTTAATGGGGTTTTTGGATCACCTTTGTTGCCATAATAGTTGCTGTACCCTATATTTTTATATGATGCATGCTGCAATTGAAGTCATGGATAGCATAAACAGAAAGGTCTCGTCGAGCTGATCATTTTAGACATATCATTTGCTAAATTTGGAATTATAAAACAAAAGTTATTAATTATTTAAATTCCAGTGGCATTTGTGGTAATTTAATTCAACTTGGAATTTTAAATGTGCAAAAGGTAATTTGAATAGCATATTTGAAATCCTCACATTTTCTGATTCAGAAACATATATTGTTTGTATTATTTGGATTAATATTTGAAAAGTTATTTAAAAGCTGAATTATATTTGAATTTTAAATAATCGAAAAAGATTGAATTGAACAGAACCATAACATTTTACACTCAGTTAAACCTAGCCCTAGTCATGCCCAGGTGGGACCGAGCGCTACAGGCCCACATGCCAGTAATTTGAGAGGAGGAGGAATCTGGTGGATTTGGAAAATGTTAAGGAGCCTTTTAGAAAACTACCACCACGCCTGCTAGTGGGCTGACATTTGGACCCGGTTGAGCTGCCAAAGAAGAGGGGCCTAAGTGCAATGCGAAGTGCTCGATCCAAGTCAGCCAACTGAGCAGCGTGCTTCGCAAAATGGCTAGTGACCCGATCTTGCGATGAAGATGCCTAAACTAAGCTAGGAATTCCTTGATGCCGCAAAATGAAAGTTGTAGAGGATGTACCGCTACGTCTCGTTTAGGGCGCATCTGAGGAGGCTGTAGCAGCCGGCGAGTGAAAGCAGGCGCTCGGACGTTTCTGCGGCTTGTCGTTGTGCAGCAGCGGCGGCGTCTTGCGAGCCTTGGCGCGAGCCTTGAGCGAGGCGGGCGAGCTAGCGGCGGCGTGAGCTAGAGGGAGGTCGGCGGCTCACCGAGGAGGTGCTGGTGGCGGTGGTGAGGTGCGGAGAGCACAGGAGCGGCAGAGGAGATGGTGGCAGCGCGGTAGTGATGGCTTCGGGCGTGATCGATTCGACGAGGCGGATCGTGGCGGTCTGGCTCCTCCTGCTTGATCCAGGCGGCAGCGGTACTCCTTCTCCTCCTTGGTGCTTCCCTCACCGGACTTCGACGGGATGGGGACAGAGAACGAAGGGAGGAAGGAAAGAGGGTGGCGGCGCGGGATGCAGAGAGGGGAGGCTAGGGTTGATAAAGGAGGGGGGGTTCACGAGTGGGGCGTGAGGCTGACGAGGATCACGGCCACAACGCCTACCTGCGGTACTGGGCCGGGGAGGACGAGTTGGGCCGGGGAAGATTGGTCTGACGGGCTGCTCTTCCCTCTTGGGCTGCTGCGGCTGCTCCTCTCTCTCCTTTTCTTTTTCCCTCTTATTTATTGTTTTATTTGTCTTTTAGACATTGTTTGTTATTTTATTCTGTTTCAATTTTCAAAACTAGTTAACCGATGCCACTTTCATTAGTTATCCCATTACTACTCAGGTTAAGTTGTTTAGGTACCTCGTTATCCAACAGACTCTCACATACCCTACACATCTTTGTTCTCTGACTACATGGCTCAAACAACTCTGTAGTAATGGCTCATGGGATAGGGGAACAAGCTTGGTGGGTTTAAAAGTAAAGGCTATGCATACTTGGGATTCAATTTAATGCAATCGACTCAATGATGCAAGAATAAGATAGAGGCAATAGGTCTTGTATGTATGCAAGCATGTGGAAGTGCTTGCTGGCTCAGTTGAAGCGAGGGACGGATCTGGGTAGTGCTCCTGGTTCTCTTGATATATCCCCTGCTCAGTGTCTATCCGAGAAAAACCAAACAAACAAGGCCAACATGAATATAGAGCACAAGCATATGAATAAGACGCGTCAAGCAAACAATCATGCCATGATGAATGATGCACAATTTGCATGGCATTAAAGTAGCATGGCATGGGTGAGGGGTGATGGACAAGAAATAACATTTTAATGGGGTTTTTGGATCACCTTTGTTGCCATAATAGTTGCTGTACCCTATATTTTTATATGATGCATGCTGCAATTGAAGTCATGGATAGCATAAACAGAAAGGTCTCGTCGAGCTGATCATTTTAGACATATCATTTGCTAAATTTGGAATTATAAAACAAAAGTTATTAATTATTTAAATTCCAGTGGCATTTGTGGTAATTTAATTCAACTTGGAATTTTAAATGTGCAAAAGGTAATTTGAATAGCATATTTGAAATCCTCACATTTTCTGATTCAAACATATATTGTTTGTATTATTTGGATTAATATTTGAAAAGTTATTTAAAAGCGAATTATATTTGAATTTTAAATAATCGAAAAAGATTGAATTGAAACGAACACGGTAACATTTTACACTCAGTTAAACCTAGCCTAGTCGCCAGGTGGGACCAGCGCACAGGCCCACATGCAGTGTGAGAGAGGAGGAGAATGGGTGGATTTGGAAAATGTTAAGGAGCCTTTTGAAAACTACCACCAAGCTGCTAGTGGGCTGGGCTGGACCGCGGTTGAGTGCCAAAAGAAGAGGGCCTAAGTGCAATCTGCCGGAAGTGCTCGATCCAAGTCTGGCCGAGCAGCGTGCTGTAAAAATGGCTAAATGACCCGATCTTGCGATGAAGATGCGACTAAACTGCTAGGAATTCCTTGATGCATAAAAATGAAAGTTGTAGAGGATGTACCGGCTACCGTCTCGTTTAGGGCGCATCTATGAGGCTGTAGCCGGGCGAGGTGAAGAACGAGGCGCTCGGACGGTTTCTGCTATTCTGCCGTTCGCAGCAGCAGTGGCCAGCGTCGCCAGCCTTGGCGCGAAATGCGAGCTAGCGAGGCGGCGTGAGCTAGAGGTCGGCGGCGGCTCACCGAGGAGTCTTGGTGGCGGTGGTAAGGTGCGGAAACCGAGGCAGCGAGAGATGGTGGCGGCGCGAGTAACGGTGTGGCGCTTCGGACGTGATCGATTCGGCGGAGGCGGATCGTGGCGGTCTGGCTCCTCCTGCTGCGATCCGAAGCGGCGGCGGTACTCCTCTCTCCTCCTTGGTGCTTCCCTCACGGACTTGACAGGATGGGGACGAGAGCGAAGGGAGGAAGGAAGAGGTGGCGGCGAGATGCGAGAGGGAGGCTAGGGTTGATAAAGGAGGGGTTCACGAGTGGGGCGTGAGGGCGGCGAGGATCACGGCCTAACGCCTACCTGCCCGTCGTGCTCTGTTTTCTATGAGAGAGAGGCGAGCAGCGTCGGTGACTAGAGAGAAGAAGCAGGCCTTGACAGTGAAGCAGTCTTGGGCGGGGAGGACGAGTTGGGCCGGGGAAGATTGGTCTGACGGGCTGCTCTTCCCTCTTGGGATGCTGCGGCTGCTCCTCTCTCTCCTTTTCTTTTTCCCTCTTATTTATTGTTTTATTTGTCTTTTAGACATTGTTTGTTATTTTATTCATTTCAATTTTCAAAACTAGTTTTATAATTTCAAAACCTTTGGAACATCTTTGCCAGGAGGTTTTGTCTAGGGGGATTGGTTAAGAGGAGAGGCAAGAAGAGGCCAAGATACATAAGAGCAAACACACATGATCACATGTGCATGCATGTATGTGGATGGAGATTAGGGTAGGTTTAGATTAAGAGGGGGGTTTTGGTGGGGTATGGGTTTAGCTAGATTGGGGTATGGGGGTGGCTTAGGGTTGGTTTTTGAGAGGGAGAGGATAGTTGCTAGGGTTCTTTGGGCAAGACCAAACCATGCACTAGACAAGCTCTAACAAGATCAAGACAAGAAGAGAGAGAGAGAGAGAGAGAGAGAGAGAGAGAGAGAGATGTGGTGGTAGAATTTTGAGCAAGAACAACATGGTTCAAGCCAAGAGAAAAAGATAGAGCTAGGGATTTTTGAATCATGCATGTTCCATTCAAAGACCAAGCAAGATCAAAAAGAAGAGAGGTAGGGAGAGGGATGGAGTTTTAGGCTTATGCTCACACATGATCACATGTGTATGCATGGAGCATGGTGATTAGGGTTTTAGCTATAGGGGGATAGAGAGGTAGATGGTGTGGTGAAGAATTCTACAAGCCAAAACAAGATTAAGCAAAGGAGAGGTAATCCATGCAAGCAAAACCAAATAACATTCAAAAGTCAAGAAAAAGGTGGCACTTGCATGGCCCATGCAAACAATAATTGCCATGTAATTATATTGTGAAAACAACATTAAATCATGTGGCCTTATTCCCTGCATTCCCAAAAGGTGGGCAAAGGCCAAGCATAAGATTATGGTGGGGTCCAACCAACCAACATGAGCTAGAGGTAAACTCAATAAAATGCCAAGCTCATATTTAGTTGGATGGTGGAATTAAAAGGTGGTGAAAGAAAGGTGGTGGAGTTATTAAGAGATATGCCCCCAAATCAACTTGGGCATTTAACAATGTATTAAGAACCAAATACAATATCAAGAGGCAACTACAATTAATAATGCACATGAGGTAAGAACCAAAGCAAAGAGGGGTTTTGTATGATGCTCAAATGCAAGGTGACATGATGACATGAGCATGATATGATGATGATGCAGCAATTATATGTTGGAAGTGGCCCTTTTATTACTAGAACAAGTAGCATTACGGTGTTGAACAAGCGGGATGCTACAACTCTCCCACTAAACATGAATCTCGCCGAGATTTTAGGAAGAAGAAGAAGACACAAAGGAGAAGGATGGTTGGTACGGAGTTCATCTTCACGCTCCCATGTGGCTTCATCATAATGGTGTGACCACGCACCTTGCGAACTTGATGGACTTGTTGCGAGTCCTTCTTCTGCGGTCTCAAGGATTTTGGTGGGATGTTCTTGATAAGACAAGTCTTCTTGGAGATCAATTAGCTCATGATCCACGGTCTGCGGGATCTTTGAAGCACTTCTTGAGGTGAGAGATGTGGAAAACATCATGGACTTTGAGTTTTTGATGGCTCAAGTGCATAAGCAACTTCTCCTCTTCTACCACGAATCTTGAATGGACTGATGTATCTAGGAGCCAACTTTCCTTTGATACCAAAACGATGTGTTCCTCTCATGGGAGTGACACGAAGGTACACGAGATCACCAGGAACATACACCATGTCCGTGTGCTTCCTGTTATAATTGCTCTTCTGGCGACTTTGAGCAATCTTCAGATTCTCCAGAATGATATGTACCTTCTCCTCTCCTTGAGTTACAATGTCAGGGCCAAACCAGATTCTTTCTCCTGCACCTGACCAACCAATCGGAGTTCTGCACTTGCGACCATAGAGGGCCTCAAATGGTGCCATCTTCAGACTCTTTTGGAAGCTGTTGTTGTAGGAGAATTCAGCATATGGAAGGTATTCCTCCCACTTCATGCCAAACGAGATGACGCAAGCCCGAAGCATATCCTTCAGAATCTGATTGATCCTTTCCACTTGTCCTTGCGACTGAGGGTGGTAGCGATCTTTGAAGTTCAACTTTGTTCCCAAAGCATTTTGGAAACTTTCCCGAACTTTGAGGTGAAGATGCTCCAGTGCAACTGATTTCAAGTGGAACCCCATACTGAGAGACAATTACATTGATATAGAGCTCACCAACTAAATTCAGAAATTGTTTCTTTGACTGGGAAGAAATGAGCCACTTTAGAAAGCCTGTCGATGACAACAAAAATTGCATTGGTGCCCTTCTGCGACCTTGGAAAGCCAGTGATGAAATACCATAAAATTTTCAAGGAAATATAAAATATTTCAGATATCTGTACTAATGTGCAGATCCTGCACTTACAGGTCTGTAATGATGTGATAAGCATGTCTAGTTGTTGATAAAACTAAGGAATAGGTCACAGTAAAATCTTTTATAGACTGAGTTTATGCAGAATTTTTGGCCCTTTTTCCTTGTTTCATTGGCTAAGAAACCAGGCTGGCAGGTTCAACTCAGGCAAAAGGTTGATCTGGGCTAGGCTGAGGAGCAACGTGAGATTTCCCACACTTCTGCTCATGCAGGTTGCGATAATGATGATACAAAGGAGTGATTGTTTCATATTGTTAGGTCACACTAGAGTAAACAAACAGGGTGGGTCAGGTTAACATGCAAGTTTCCAACAGAAAACATATATGATGTGCACCCTAGCTAGTCGGTTTCGAAGGTGAACGAAAAGCTAAAAAGTTCATTGGCAACAGTGTAAAAAATGAAACATACTACTAAGCAAGAGTCCAAAAGATAACACTATATATTGATGATTAGACGAGCATAATTACCAGAAATGTACTTGGGGAAGCCGCATGGACAGCAAAACGTGACGGTATAGAAAGGTTTGGCCAAAATCGGGACTAATGCTTTCAGAGCAGCATGTTTCAGGTCAATAGTGAATATCCAGGCCGTGCTATCTTCGTTCTTCAGCTTGGCCATCATGTAAAGAAGATTGTCTTCGTGCATGCTCAGGGTGGGGATAAGGATATCCAGTTCCCTCAGCTCTAGTAGTTGGGTTTCCTCATTCAACAACTCAGGCAACAAAGAAGAATAACTTTGGTCAACAGATATCTCATCAACATCGACAGTGTATCCCTTGTGCCAATCATCCCAAGAGATGTCTCTGTTCCACGTGATGGCTTTCCACCTGTTACCATTTGTCCTCCGGTCAGGTTCATCGAAATCTAACTCCACAAATCTGATTATACTGCCGCAGCAGATGACATCGCAGAAATATTCCGGGGCATAGTAAGGGTCATTATCGGTGTCAGTGATGCAAACCCTTGATTTGGGGAGTGCTATGAATTCGACGACTGGAAGATGGCTAGAGAGGTGGCGTACAAGAAGTATACCAAACATGAGGTCAACCCAGCCAACCGAGTCTACTCCCACGGTGATCTGCTTGTAGCTTTCGTGGCCATAAATTTTAAAATACTCCTGGTCCGACACAGACAGGTGCAACAATGCTGCCTTGCTTCTCCTCCACGCCGTCGTCTTGGACGAGTACACATAGGCATAATACTGAATATCGTGATCGGTGGATTCTGCCCATTCGGTATGGAGAAAGGTCACCTGGTAGTGTACGCTGCTGCTGATGCAAGGCAAGAGGCCGAATTGCTGCGTCCTGAAGGACGCGAGTACCTTGTGATCTGGTTCCGGAAGCCGGTGCAGTGACGGCTCCGCGCTGGCGGCGTAGACGAAGAAGTGTTCGGACCCGTGGAGGGTGACGCAGAAGAGGACGAAGGGTCCCTCGGCGCAGAGGATGAAGGGCGGCGGGTCGGAGACTTGGAGGCCGGGGGAGCGGACAGAGAAGCAGGAGACGTCCGGCGGGTGGACGAGACAGAAGGTCACCTCGACGTCCTCGCTCCGGCTCCTCCCCTCCGAGCTTGCGCCGTACTTGGCCGTAGTCTCGTTGGCGTCCTTGGAGATCCGCGCGGTCTTGTTGAGCAGGACCCAGTCAGGAGAGCCGGCGTCGGCCTCGACGGATTGGGACTTCGTCGGGCGGCGGCACGCCTCGAATCGAAAGGTCGTGGGACCGGATGTGCCTTTTACTGAGGAGGGCGGCATGGATTCGAAGATTGAGGTTGTTGGGGCAGGACCGGGGGCATACTTTTTTGAGGAGGGCGCCATGGATGCGGAGATTGAGGTTGGGGCAGGACCGGGGCGATCCCTTTTAGAGGAGAGCGCCGCCATGGATTTGGAGATTGACGTTAGGGCAGGAGGACTGCGGGGAATTTCTTCTCCCGTGGTGGCGCGGGGCTGGGGCCGCGTGTGTGAGCCCGGTCGGTTTATGTGAACGGGGAGAACCGGTCTAGTGAGCACGTGGCATCATCCAACCCTAACTCAAATACAAATTACCTAGTAGAAGAAAGAATATATCTATTTGTTTGAACTATATCAGAGTTCACCTGTTCGTTCCTCTTTGCAGAAAAAAAGTTCCACTGCTGGTGTTGCATGCAGGAAAATTTAGCAATGTTGCTTTAAATGGAAAAACAAATTAGAATATGTATCATAATTTGCCAATTGCTTGCGTAGGCAACATATATTCACCTGATTTTCTATAAATAACAAACATACATTGCGTATTGGTCGCCATCAGCCGCGAAGACCAGAGTTAAGAAACACAAGGTGATTGGAGCACAATTTCCCTTTTGAGTTTTTTTGTTTTGAGATTTGATTGGAGTGGAGCACATCTGGTGATGAAACAGCAGCCCGAGCTATGAAGGTTCAAACTTAGAGAAGTTTAAATTTGAAGAGTCTAGAGCATGGATTGTTTTGAAACGGAGGGAGTAACACTCACCTCCGTGTGCACTTGTAGGCCGGCCCCAGCAATAGCCATAGTTGGCTCATTTCTGCTGCCCGTGGGGTGTATTAGATGTGAAAAGTCAGCTGCATGTGAAGAACTGAAGATAAAACTGAACATGTCCATCTCAACTCTGTTCCGCTCTTCATCATGTGTAAAAAAAGAAACCCTCCCCAATTCCCACCCCAAAGATCCGTGAGAAACCGTCCCGCCGTTGCCCCTTCCTATTCCTGCTCTCCACCTGCTCCATCAATCCACTCCCACCGGCATCACATCCATGTTTAGGACACGGAGCAAGGAGGCTAGACGGACGGCGATTTGGAGCAGGACTACAGGCATTTATCTAAATTCTCATACTCCTTATCACGGTAGAGGATACAGTCATTAATGCATGCATGTATCTTCTGCATATCTAATTCTAGAGGGCAGAGAATTTTCTTTGCTTCGTACGTACTCTCGGGAAATTCGTTATTCTTTGAAAACTTCGGCTTCATTATTTTCAGCATCTTTTCAAATGCGGAGTCAGTTAGACCACACTCTGCCTTCCATCGCCGCAATTCCAGTATGGTACTGAGCTTTGTGCTGCCATCTTCGCAATTTGGGTACAATAATTTCTTGTGATCTTCTAACATGCCCTCCAACTTCAACTTCTCTTTTTCTGTTTCACAGTCTCGCTTTGCATAAGAAATAACCTTACCAAGTTCATCAGCGGGCTCATCTGATGCCCGTTCTTCACCTCCTTCCTCTTCATTATCTTTCATTGCGGTATCCGTATTCGGAAACATATGATGATAGTTGTTATCATCATCCTCTTTTTCTTCATTGTCTTTCATCATAACCCCTCTTCCCCGTGCTTGGTCCAGCAATTATAGCTAGGAATGAAACTTTTCATAACCAGGTGGCCGCGAACGATTTTCGAGAAAGAGTACTCTTTGTTGTTCTGACATTGAATACATGCACAACACATAAAACCATTTTCTTTATTTGCCATAGCCACATCGATAAATTTATTCACGCCTTTAATGTACCCGGGTTCACGCCGGTCACCGTACATCCATTCCCGACCGTTCATCTGCATCATATAATTAAGTTTATCAAAAACCATTACAGAACATCATAAATAGTGAAATGACCAATTCACATCGACACATGCATTGTATCAATGACAGATGAAAAGATAAGATTGCTAACCTCGATCGAGGAGGAAAGAAAGAGAAGAAAACTCAAGTGCGTCTCGGGCACCTCCTATATTTTTGTTTTGTGAGAAATTGAATGGGATCATTCACGCAAACATTCCATCAAACACCTCGCATGCATGAATAGGAAAAAAATAAACTAGCACACCTCTCACACCTTCTACCAAGAAAAAACAGAGAGGAGGCAGAGGGCTGAGGCATCGTATTTATAGAGGGTTGGCTTATACGTACAACCGGGACTAAAGGTGTGTGGCAGACCACGTGTTTGGCCCACTTTAGTTCGGTTTGTGTTACAAACCGGCGCATGCTCCTCACAACCGGGGCATGCCTCCGCCCTCGTCTTGGCGGGCGGTCCGCTCGCCGGGGCGCATGCTAGCATTAGTTCGGTTCGTGGTGGAAGCGGACTAATCACGTTGTGTGACGAGCAGATGGCATGTTTTCTACTAGTGTGGTGGCAAGGCAGAGGAGCCGGCGAGCGCTCCATGGAGGAGCGCCGTCAGTGACACCCGGCCGAGCTGTGGAGCTCTAGAGGAAGCGGAGGAGAGTAGCAATGTCGATATATCGCGAAGCGGCCACCTGGCGGGGTGAGATCTTTGGGCGGCGGAGAGATACTCCCCTAGATCGGCGAGGATCATGTCGACCGTGGCCGTCGGCCACGCCGGCAGGATCAAGGAAGCGTCAAAGCGGAGGCGGATCGGGGTATCTACAGACGATGTCTCCATGAGTGCGAGCTGGCCAGCGTCGAGGCGGATCTGCGCCCTCTAGGTGCAAGCTCTCCAGCGTAGAGGCGAGATCGTCCTCCATGAGTGCAAGATCGCCCCTTGGTAGCGAGGAGAGAACAAGGTTTCCATCCACGCCGCTCGTGGCCTACGTGTTGTTGGAATTTTTGCCTAATTAGGTCTATCCCATTCATTATATGCCAATAAATTTCTGAAATCCTAGGCCCAGCCCATTTATTATATGCCAATAAATTCCTGAAATCCTAGAGGCCCATTTGGCCCATTCATGCAAGGCAAGAGCTGGGACAAATGTTCAGTCACACATTGCTAGTTGAGTGGAAGTTGGACCAGCTTATAAGATGATCTCTCTTACCACTTGGTAAAAAGGATGAGAAGGAAAGGAGAGAGTTCCATGTGTGTGCTCCTCCTCCTCGCTCGCCTCGTCACGACGCGCGTCGCGGGTTGCTGGAATCTCGCCGAGCCGAGCTTTATTTTGCCACGCATGAATGGTATATGAACAGTCGTATAGAAGTTGAAATGTTTTGCTCAAGTGGACTTTTAATACGAGCTAACTGAGTGGAGGCTGTCCGGTGGGATGCCGCTTGTTCGCTTCAACTTCTGTCCGCCCGTTTCATCGCAGCCTGTCTGCCTACCCCTCTCTGTCTATATAAGAGAGAGGTCATGCCTCCTCTCAGACACACTGCCACACATCCTTTGCACCTCCAGTTTCAGAGCACTGCGCTACCTAGATCTTCCTTATCCCGTCTTGCGGTGTGGCATCCCGCAAAACCACTACTAGAAAATCGCGTTGAATTTGTGCATTGCATCGTCATCATCATGCATTGTTTGCCAAAACTATTTTCGCAACGCCCGTTTTGTTTTCTAAAACGCCCGTAATCAAATATCAAACCCGGGGCTCGGATTATTTTGTTTGGCGCTATCGGATTGCATACGGCCGTTTAAAACAAATAAAAATTATATTATTTTAGTGGGCGGTCGAGCGGGCGGATCGACCCGACGACCACCCAGGTTTTTGAATCGGTCCAAGCACCCGCTTTTAAATCCTAAAGTTACCCACTAGTCTACCCACACCTGGCCACCTCACCTCCAATCCTGGGCGCCACATCCACACCCCTTCCCTAGCCAACCAGGCGGACACTTGTCCCAACCTCTCTCTCTCCCTCTTTCCCCGCCCCACACCAACTCCTCCACCCCCACCACACAACCCACAGCACACACACCACCCCTCACGCACGCGCTCACGCCCAGTTTCCACCCCACCTACCGCCACCCGCCAGGCCCCACCCTTTCCTGGCGCGTTCACCACACGCGCCCACTCCCCGCCACTCTCCACTCAGCGCGTGGACCCTGTCCCCCAGCCCCCGCATCCTGGCCACCCCCGCCTTCCCCTCATGACGCGTCCGCTCCACCGCCCCTTTCTCCCTCCTCTCCGGCCACGCCTTTGAACGCTCCGCCAGCCCCGTCGCCGGCCACCCCGTTGCTCCGCCCCGCCCTCAAGCTCCTGTGCTCCCTCCACCTCCCCTGCGCGCCCGCGCCCCCCGGCGTCGCTGGCCGGCGCGCCTCCCTCGCTGCCCCACCTCCTTCCGTGTCGCCCCGGTTCCGCCGGCCGCAGGCCCCTGCAGCCTCCTTCCGCCTCCCCTTCTCTCCCTCTGCGCCGCCTCGTCCTCCGCAGCGGCCGCCCGCTCTGGCGCCTCAGTCTCCTGGCGCTCCTCAGCAAGCCCCGCCGGCGCGCCCCTCCCTTCCCGTCGCCCTTCGCCAGCGACGCTCCTCCCCTGCTTGCGCACGCCTTCAGCCGCTCCCACCAACCGCTCGTCCGCTCGCTAGCTCACCTCCGCGTTCCCGCCCCGCTCGCCTCCGCCTCAGCGCGCCGGCATGCGCGGACCCTTCTGCGCGCCTCCCTCACCGAGCTCGCCCGGCGCCCCGACCACGGCGGTGCAGCCACCTCCCTGCAACTCGAGCCGCCGGGCCTGCGACTCCCGCCGCCCTCGCTGGCCGCCGCCTGACGCATGGCGTAAGTGCTTCCCTGACGCGAATCCGAAACCCGTGCCGAAGGCCGTCGGCCGCGGAACCCCAAGATCTCCACAGGTAGCGAGATCTTCTCCTCGCAACGCCATGATTGTCTACGGAACCGAGGGCGCCTTGACCGGACGCCAAGTTCTTCCCCGAACCCGAGGCCGATCCATTACCGGTGCGCGTCAAGATCGCCTTCTCGGACCCGTTGGCGCGGGTTCTTCGCCCGTGAAACAAGACCTCCGACAAGACCAGAGCGCCAAGTGTTCACCGGACCGAGTCGCCGAGAACCCGTTGCGACAAGTGCTTCCCGAGCGCCATGACCGTCAGCGTGACCGAGACCCCGGATGCGACCAGAACTCCCCGCTACGAGAACGTTCGCGAGTCAATCCGAACCCTGAGACCGACCCCGAACCCCGGAACCCAAGATCGTCGAGCCCCCTCTGATGTGTGACCCCTTTCCTCGAACCCTATTTTATAACATAATAACAACTTGTTGCATATTGAATTGTCATACTCGCATGCATGTCTGTGGTTTGGGGCCTTATGCCGATTCATCTAATAATTAAATATGGGGCCCATATGCGGGCAAATCTAGCCTTATATTGGCCTCATTTAAACTTGTGTAGAGAACCGGTATCTTATCTTGCCTTGTTAAAACAACATTTAATTTGCGGGGGGTTCTAAATAACATGAACCATTTAATTAATTGTCGGGACCCCGGTTCCGCTTAATATGATCTAATTGCACCGCACCTTGCCATGCCATACCTCATACATGCATCATGCCGATCTTCTGCCGTGTATTAAATATTGCATCCGGTGTTTCTTCTAGTGTTTTGCTTCTTCGCGGATAAGGCCGTTGAGTTGATGTGAGCTTCGCCCCGATCTTCGGGTGAACCTTCGACAATGTTTTCAGGCGAGCATCTCCCCCTTTCTACCTATCTTACTTTTATAGTCTTTATTCCCTCCTGTTGATCTATTGCTATCTGTGTTGCGATGCTTTAGTTTCCGTACCTGTGATATACCGTGCAGCCCTATATTGCCTTGGACACATCCTATTGCCTGTTGTTTGGTAGATAGTTGGACTTGCGCGTCGTAGTTGCTTGCTCAAGTGCTGATATGTGTCATATGCCACGATTCTTGATGTATTGCCGCATGTTGATGATGGAGATGATTCTAGTTTTACTTATCGTCACTTTAATTTCTGTTTAACAACTAAAATTGAATAAGCGAGAGGCATCGGTGGGTGATAGAAAATATTTGGTTTCGAGCCCACTTGTGTCCCGTAAGACCCGAGTACTTGATACTGTTCCTTGATTTTTGCGCTATCCACATCCGGAGATATATGGGACCCCCAGGCGAGCTTGATTCATCTTATTTCTTGGGGCCACAAACTAGTTTGAGGTTTTATTTACGATCCACTTATGCCATGCTACTACGTATTTAAATTGTGCGAGGAGCACCTTTGTCTTGTTAGGATCATGGCACGATTCATGATGTCGACAAGCCCAGCCACACTTTGGGTTCCCGATCGTTCACAGTGAGTCCCCATAACCTTGAGGCCGTCTCGAGCTTGCTTACTCCGTTCAGATTCTACTTAAGGGTGGCCCCTGAAATATTTCTGAATCTTGTGATTGTTCGATCGTGAAAGCCTCGTTGGGTTTTGATTTGGTTTTCGAGGTTGATCGGCGTGTGTTGCTATTGGTGCACCCGTCGGGTAAAACTTTCTAAAGCCGTGTCAGCGGATATGGACGACTTGGAGCTGATATCTCGATCATAGACAAGCATAACTAAAGTTTATTGTTGTAAACTTGACTTATAATGACTAGTAATCAGCTTCACTATAATGGAATGGCTAATTAATACTGCCCACAATTGCTTGTTTGGTTGTCGCTTGCGACAATTGTACCTGACTAGTAAATCTTTCAAGTACAACGGAATGTCGTAACGAAAGTGCCAACAACTGCTGGGTTTTGGGTTTATCTCATGCTATCTGTATCTGATTAGTAATTGTTGCAACTATAACGGAATGGTTAACTAAATGTGCCCATTGCTTACTTTATCAGGACGATTATCTAAACCTGACTAGTAAAGTGCCGCAACTATAACTGAATAAGTAAAACTGCCAAAGGTGTGTGTTCCTCGGTTGACTTCCTCGACGGTCTCGAGGGGGAAACGCCAGGATGGGTTTGTTTGATGATAGTATCAGGTTGGATCCGAATAGGACTTTCTTATCCCTCTCTGATATCCTTGATTGTATCGAGTCTCTATAGGTTGTTTAGTGCATCTTTGCCGCTTGATCCACCATACCTATGTGGCGAGGACCGAATTCTAGCCTCGCCGTGTCTTGGCCTCGATCTTGGCGCTCCTTCTTTTTCCTTTGCCCTTTGTGGCACCCTTTTGTTTAAGCAGGTTGAGATCGGCGTCGTTAGCGTGGTTACCCTTCCTTGCTGGCGGGGTTATGGGCGCCATTGGTTATTCTTGGGGCTCTTAGCCCCATTTGCATCTTGTCCGTAGTGGACGCTCTATCGTTTTCAAGGTGATTTGGATCTTTGTATATTATATCTGTATTCTTGACTCTTTGAGTCGGGTATATATATATACATGGGTCCCATCGAGGACTGTTGTGTAATGTTATTACCGTTTTCCACCCTTGCGAAAGTGCTGGTGAGCACCTTTGAATCGTTTCTATCGGGTTTGGTGAATTTTGCCCAAATTTGCATAGGTCCGATCTGAGGGTGTTCTGAGTGGTATCGAGCTCGTGATTACGATACCCACAAGTCCGACTGTAGGATAACCTAGCTAACGGCGGTAGAATGTCAAAAACTATTTTGCAAACTCGGTTGGATAGTTACGGTTAGTCGATTTTACTCCTTACCCCTCTGCTGTTCTCCTCTTACCTCTACGTGTTTTGAATCCGCTCTCGTCTCTTTCTTCGAGTCCAGGAATTCTCGTGGTTGGGTTTCCGTCGTACCTTCAGGGTTTCGCTTCCTTCTTCGATAACGGTGTTCTGCCATCCGGTGTTCCAGCTGCCTGATGAATCCGTCTGCTGTGGTATCATTCTTAGTTCCTTGTTTGTGCTGTCCGGTGTTTTCCGACGCGACGACATCCTCTACGCCAGATCCGATGCAGATTCCGCATCACTCCTTTGTTCCGAACCTCGCTTGTCGAGATCTTCAGTCTGTTTCCAAGAATGGTTGCACGCTTTTCCACTGATTGTGCGAAGTAATAGTTTGTGTGCGTGATGGATTGGCCCCCATGCCGACTACCCTTTCTATTCGCTTGTGTACATTGAAGTGGACGAGAATGCATCGGTTCCCCCTCTTCCATCGGAAGCTAGAGGTGGCTTTACTTGGTGATACCTCTACCTTCGACCTTTTGTTTCCGGAGTGTTCTCTCGACGATCACGGACAACGACCTCTTGTTAGTGGTGTCGCGAGGATCTACATGAAGCCTTGAAGCATCGGACCGCCGACCTCCCTTCGGTACCATGAGGCGGATCTCGGCGAGATCCATTGTTAGTGGTGTCGGTGTGGCATCCCATAAAACCACTACTAGAAAATCGCGTTGAATTTGTGCATTGCATCGTCATCATCATGCATTGTTTGCCAAAACTATTTTATAGCGCCCGTTTTGTTTTCTAAAACGCTAACCGTAATCAAATATCAAACCGGGGCTCGGTTATTTTGTTTTGGCGCTATCGGATTGCATACGGCCGTTTAAAACAAATAAAAATTATATTATTTTAGTAGGCGATCGAGCAGGCGATCGACCCAGGACGACCCGGGTTTTGAATCGGTCCAGCGCACCGCTTTTAAATCCTAAAGTTACCCACTAGTCTACCCACCCCACCACCACCACCCTCCAATCACAGGCGCCACACCCCTTCCCTAGCCAGCAACCGAGCACACTTGTCCCAACCCTTCCTCTCTCTCTCCTCTCCCCAGCCCCACACCAACTCTGCCTCACACCCCACCAGCCACACACCACCCTCACGCACGCTCCATGATTTCCACCCCCTTTGCCAGTGCCACCACTTGAGTCCCACCCTTTCCCCGCTCCGCGTTCACACGCGCCAACTCCCTCCCCCTCTCCACTCCGCGTGGACCCTGTCCCCACAGCCCACCCGCATCCCAACTGCTTCCCGCCTTCCCCCTCGCGTCCGCTCCACGCCTCTCCCTCCTCTCCGGCCATGCCCCGCTCCCGCCAGCCCGTTGCAGCCACCCCGCTCCCGCCTCAAGCTCTGTGCTCCCTCCTCCCCTGCCCGAGCCCCCCGGCCGGCGCGCCTCTCGCTGCCCCACCTCCTTCCGATGTCGCCCGGTTCACGCCCGCAGCTCGCAGCCTCCTTAACCTCCCTTCTCTCCCCTCTGCGCCTGCGTCCTCCAGCTTGGCCGCCGCGCGCCCTCGCTCTGCGCCTCCTCTCCTCGGCGCTCCCCAGCAAGCCCGCCGCCCAGCCCGCCTCCCGCCCGCGTCGCCTCGCGGCCCGAACCGCTCCTCCCCCCACCGCCTTCCCGGCCGCCCTGCGCTAGCTCACCTCCGCGTTCCCGCCCTCGCCTCAGCCTTGACGCCGCCCGCCGGACCGCTCCGCGCGCCTCCCTCACCCGAAGCTCGCCCCGGCCCACCGACCACGCGGTGCGGCCACCTCCCTGCAACTCGAGCCCGCGGACCTGCGAGCTCCCGCCGCCCTCGCTGGCCGCGCCTGCGCCCGGCGTAAGTGCTTCCCTGGGGCGAATCCCGAAACCCGTAAGGCCGTCGACGCGGAACCCCAAGATCTCCTGGGTGGCGAGATCTTCTCCTCGCAACGCCATGATCGTCTACGGGACCGAGGGGCCGCGACCGGACGCCAAGTTCTTCCCCAAACCGAAGGCGATCCGTGCGGTGCAGCGTCAAGATCGCCTTCTCGGACCCCGTTGGCCTTGAGTTCTTCGTCGTGAGCAACAAGACCTCCGACAAGACCAGGAACGCCAAGTGTTCACCCCGGACACCGAGTCCGCCGAGAACCCCGTTGCGACAAGTGCTTCGTCCCGAACGCCATGACCGTCAACGTGACCGAACCGAATGCGACGAACTCCCCGCTACGAGAAGCGTTCCGCGAGTCAATCCGTCGAACCACAGAGACCGACCCGAACCGGAACCCAAGATCATCGAGCCCTACGATGTGTGACCCTTTTCCTCGAACCTTATTTTATAACATAATAACAACTTGCATATTGAATTGTCATTCTCGCATGCATATCTGTGGTTTGGGGGCCTTATGCCGATTCATCTAATAATTAAATATGGGGCCCATATGCGGGCAAATCTAGCCTTATATTGGCCTCATTTAAACTTGTGTAGAGAACCGGTATCTTATCTTGCCTTGTTAAAACAACATTTAATTTATGGGGTTCTAAATAACATGAACCATTTAATTAATTATCGGGACCCGGTTCGCTTAATATGATCTAATTCACCGCACCTTGCCATGCCATACCTCATACATGCATCATGCCGATCTTACGCGTGTATTAAATATTGCATCCGGTGTTTCTTCTAGTGTTTTGCTTCTTCGGATAAGGCCGTTGAGTTGATGTGAGCTTCGCCCGATCTTGGTGAACCTTCGACAATGTTTTCGGTGAGCATCTCCCCTTTCTACCTATCTTACTTTTATAGTCTTTATTCCCTCCTGTTGATCTATTGCTATACGTGTTGCGATGCTTTAGTTTCCGTACGTGATATACCGTGCAGCCCTATATTGCCTTGGACACATCCTATTGCTGTTGTTTGGTAGATAGTTGGACTTGCGCGTCGTAGTTGCTTGCTCAGTCTTATGTGTCGTCATATGCCACGATTCTTGATGTATTGCGCATGTTGATGATGGAGATGATTCTAGTTTTACTTATCGTCACTTTAATTCTGTTTAACAACTAAAATTGAATAAGCGAGAGGCATCGGTGGGTGATAGAAAATATTTGGTTTCGAGCGCCCACTTGTGTCCGTAAGACCCCGAGTACTTGATACTGTTCCTTGATTTTCGCGCTATCCACATCCAAGGTATATGGGACCCCAGGCGAGCTTGATTCATCTTATTTCTTGGGGCCACAAACTAGTTTGAGGTTTTATCTGATCCACTTATGCCATGCTACTTTACGTATTTAAATTGTGCGAGGAGCACTGTCTTGTTAGGATCATGGCACGATTCATGTGTCGACAAGCCCACACTTTCGGGTTCCGATCGTTCTGGCCGTCCCCATAACCTTGAGGCCGTCTCGAGCTTGCTTACTCCGTTGCGGATTCTACTTAAG
Source organism: Avena longiglumis (assembly GCA_030063025.1). Taxonomy (NCBI): domain Eukaryota; kingdom Viridiplantae; phylum Streptophyta; class Magnoliopsida; order Poales; family Poaceae; genus Avena; species Avena longiglumis. The sequence goes on from CP125976.1 coordinate 538,811,693, forward strand.
GGTGGCCCCTGAAATATTTGAATCTTGTGATTGTTCATCGTGAAAGCCTCATTGGGTTTTGATTTGGTTTTTCGAGGTTGATCGGCGTGTGTTGCTATTGGTGCACCCGGCGGGTAAAACTTTCTGAAAGCGTGTCGCGGATATGGGCGACTTGGAGCCGATATCTCGATCATAGACAAGCATAACTAAAGTTTATTGTTGTAAACTTGACTTATAATGACTAGTAATCAGCTTCACTATAATGGAATGGCTAATTACTGCCCACAATTGCTTGTTTGGTTGTCGCTTGCGACAATTGTACCTGACTAGTAAATCTTGCAACTTCTAGCGGAATGGCTGAGCGAAAGTACCAACAACCGCTTTGGGTTTTGGGTTTATCTCATGCTATCTCAGATGTCGATTAGTAATTGTTGCAACTATAACGGAATGGTTAACTAAATGTGCCCACTTTACTTTATCGGGACGATTATCTAAACCACGACTAGTAAAGTGCCGCAACTATAACTGAATAAGTAAAGCGCCAGCGGTGTGTGTTCCTCGGTTGACTTCCTCGGCGGTCTCGAGGGAAACGCCAGATGGGTTTGTTTGATGATAGTATCGGGTTGGATCCGATAGGACTTTCTTATCCTCTCTCGATATCCGCCATTGTATCGAGTCTCTATAGGTTGTTTAGTGCATGCCGCCGCTGCCGCTTGATCCACCATACCTATGTAGGCGAGGACCGCCGATTCTAGCCTCGCCGTGCGGCCTCGATCTTGGCGCTCCTTCTTTTCCTTTGCCCTTTGTCGGCACCCTTTTGTTTAAGCGGTTGAGATCGGCGTCGTTAGCGTGGTTACCCTTCCGGCTTGGCGGCAGGGTTATGGACGCCATTGGTTATTCCTCGGGGCTCTTAGCCCCATTTGCATCTTGTCCGTGAGGCGGACGCTCTATCGTTTTCAAGGTGATTTGGATCTTTGTATATTATATCTGTATTCTTGACTCTTTGAGTCATTGGTATATATATCTGCTCGTGGGTCCCATCGAGGACTGTGTAATGTTATTACTTCGTTTCCACCCATACGAAAGTGCCTGGTGGGCACCTTTGAATCGTTTATGCGGGTTTGGTGAATTTTGCCCAAATTTGCATAGGTCCGATTCTGAGGTGTTCTGATGGTATCGAGCTCGGCCACGATACCCACAAGTCCAAATGTAGGATAACCTAGCTAACGGCCGAAGTAGAATGTCAAAAACTATTTTTGCAAACTCGGTTGGATAGTTCTGGTTAGGTCTGATTTTACTCCTTACCCCTCTGCTGTTCTCCTCTTACCTCTATGTGTTTTGAATCCGCTCTCGTCTCTTTCTTCGAGTCCAGAATTCTCGTGGTTGGGTTTTCGTACCTTGGTTTCGCTTCCTTCTTCGATAACGGTGTTACGCCATCCGTTCCATACTGATGAATCCGTCTGCTGTGGTATCATTCTTAGTTCCTTGTTTGTGCTGTCCGGTGTTTTCCGACGCGACGACATCCTCTACGCCAGATCCGATGCAGATTCCGCATCACTCCTTTGTTCCGAACCTCGCTTGTCGAGATCTTCAGTCTGTTTCCGAGAATGGTTGCACGCTTTTCCACTGATTGTGCGAAGTAATAGTTTGTGTGCGTGATGGATTGGCCCCCATGCCGACTACCCTTTCTATTCGCTTGTGTACATTGAAGTGGACGAGAATGCATCGGTTCCCCCTCTTCCATCGGAAGCTAGAGGTGGCTTTACTTGGTGATACCTCTACCTTCGACCTTTTGTTTCCGGAGTGTTCTCTCGACGATCACGGACAACGACCTCTTGTTAGTGGTGTCGCGAGGATCTACATGAAGCGCGAAGCATCAGACCGCCGACCTCCCTTCCGGTACCATGAGGCGGATCTCGAGGGCGAGATCCATTGTTAGTGGTGTCGAATTGTGGCATCCCGCAAAACCACTACTAGAAAATCGCGTTGAATTTGTGCATTGCATCGTCATCATCATGCATTGTTTGCCAAAACTATTTTCGCAACGCCCGTTTTGTTTTCTAAAACGCCCCAACTGTAATCAAATATCAAACCCGGGGCTCCGGATTATTTTGTTTTGGCCGCTATCGGATTGCATACGGCCCGTTTAAAACAAATAAAAATTATATTATTTTTAGTGGGGGCAGTCGAACGGGCCAGATCGACCCGAACGACCACCCCCAGGTTTTTGAATCGGTCCAACTGCACCCGCTTTTAAATCCTAAAGTTACCCACTAGTCTACCCACACCCCCTGGCCACCTCACCCCCTCCAATCCTGGAGCGCCACATCAGCACACCCCTTCCCCCTAGCCAACCAGAAACTGACACTTGTCCCAACCCTTCCCTCTCTCTCTCCCCTCTTTTCCCCCTGGCCCCACACCAACTCTGCCTCACACCCCCACCACACAACCACAGCACACACCACCCTCACGCACGCCACGCCCGGTTCCACCCCACCTACGCCCCGCCACCCGCGGCCCCACCCACCTTCCCTCGGCGTTCACACGCGCACCCAACTCCCCTGCCCACTCTCCACTCAGCCCGCGTGGACCCCTGTCCCCCTGGCCCACCCCGCATCCCACCAACCGCGCCCCCGCACTTCCCCCTCGCGACGCGTCCGCTCACCGCGCCCCTTTCTCCCTCCTCTCCGGCGCCCATGGAAGCCTCGCCAGCCCTGCCGGCCACCCCGCCCTGTTCCGCCCGCCTCAAGCTCCTGTGCTCCTCCACCTCCCTGCCTGAGCCCCCGGCCGTTGGCTGGGCGGCCTCGCTGCCCCACCTCCTTCCGTGTCGCCTGGCTCCGCGGCCAGCCCCTCGCAGCCTCCTTCCGCCTCCCTTCTCTCCTCCCGCGCCGCCCTCCGAGTAGCCGCCTCCTGGCCGCCTCGCTCGCCTAGCGCTCCTCCCAGCAAGCCCGCCAAGGCCCTCCCCTTCTGGCCGCTGCCGCCGCTTCCTCGCCTCGCCACAGCGCTTCCCTTCGGCCGCTCCCACCAACCGCTCCGCCCCGCTCGCTAGCTCACCTGCGTTCCCCGCCCGCCTGCCAGCGCCGGGCCACGCCGCCGGACCCGCCCAAGGCGCCTCACCAGCGCCCGAGCTCCGCCCCGACGCCCACCGACCACGGCGGTGCCGGCCACCTCCCCTGCAACTCGAGCCCGCCGGACGCCTGCGAGCTCCCCGCCGCCCCTCTGCTAGCCGCCGCCTCGCCGGCCATGACGCCAAGTGCTTCCCTCGGACGCGAATCCCGAAACCCCGTACCCGAAGGCCGTCGACGCGGAACCCCAAGATCTCCTGGAGTGACGAGATCTTCTCCTCGCAACGCCATGATCGTCTACACGGAACCGAGGACGCCGCGACCCGGACGCCAAGTTCTTCCCCCGAACCCGAAGGCCGATCCCGTACCCGGTGCCGCGTCAAGATCGCCTTCTCGGACCCCGTTGACGCCAGGTTCTTCGCCGTAGAGCAACAAGACCTCCGACAAGACCAGGAACGCCAAGTGTTCACCCCGGACACCGAGTCCGCCGAGAACCCCGTTGCGACAAGTGCTTCGTCCCGAACGCCATGACCGTCAACGTGACCCGAAGACCCCGGATGCGACCAGAACTCCCCCGCTACCGAGAACGTTCCCGCCGAGTCCAATCCGTCGAACCCTGAGACCGACCCCGAACCCCGGAACCCAAGATCGTCGAGCCCCCTCTGATGTGTGACCCTTTTCCTCGAACCTTATTTTATAACATAATAACAACTTGTTGCATATTGAATTGTCATTCTCGCATGCATATCTGTGGTTTGGGGGCCTTATGCCGATTCATCTAATAATTAAATATGGGGCCCATATGCGGGCAAATCTAGCCTTATATTGGCCTCATTTAAACTTGTGTAGAGAACCGGTATCTTATCTTGCCTTGTTAAAACAACATTTAATTTGCGGGGGGTTCTAAATAACATGAACCATTTAATTAATTGTCGGGACCCCGGTTCCGCTTAATATGATCTAATTGCACCGCACCTTGCCATGCCATACCTCATACATGCATCATGCCGATCTTCTGCCGTGTATTAAATATTGCATCCGTGTTTCTTCTAGTGTTTTGCTTCTTCATGGATAAGGCCGTTGAGTTGATGTGAGCTTCGCCGATCTTCGGGTGAACCTTCGACAATGTTTTCAGCAGCATCTCCCCTTTCTACCTATCTTACTTTTATAGTCTTTATTCCCTCCTGTTGATCTATTGCTATCTGTGATGCGATGCTTTAGTTTTCCGTACCTGTGATATACCGTGCAGCCCTATATTGCCTTGGACACATCCTATTGCCTGTTGTTTGGTAGATAGTTGGACTTGCGCGTCGTAGTTGCTTGCTCAAGTGCTTTGATATGTGTCGTCATATGCCACTTCTTGATGTATTGCCGCATGTTGATGATGGAGATGATTCTAGTTTTACTTATCGTCACTTTAATTTCTGTTTAACAACTAAAATTGAATAAGCGGAGGCATCGTGGGTGATAGAAAATATTTGGTTTCGAACGCCCACTTGTGTCCCGTAAGACCCCGAGTACTTGATACTGCTCCTTGATTTTTGCGCTATCCACATCCGGGAGGTATATGGGACCCCCGAGCCGAGCTTGATTCATCTTATTTCTTGGGGCCACAAACTAGTTTGAGGTTTTATCTACGATCCTGTACTTATGCCATGCTACTGTATTTAAATTGTGCGAGGAGCACACTGCATTAGGATCATGGCACGATTCCGGTGTCGACAAGCCCAGCCACACTTCGGGTTCCCATGCTCACGGCCCCCATAACCTTGAGGCCGTCTCGGAGCTTGCTTACTCCGTTGCGGATTCTACTTAAGGGGTGGCCCCCTGAAATATTTCTGAATCTTGTGATTGTTCAGTCGTGAAAGCCTCGTTGGGTTTTGATTTGGTTTTTCCGAGGTTGATCGAGCGTGTGTTGCTATTGGTGCACCCCGGCCGGGTAAAACTTTCTGAAAGCCGTGTCCGCGGATATGGACGACTTGGAGCACAGTATCTCGATCATAGACAAGCATAACTAAAGTTTATTGTTGTAAACTTGACTTATAATGACTAGTAATCAGCTTCACTATAATGGAATGGCTAATTAATACTGCCCACAATTGCTTGTTTGGTTGTCGCTTGCGACAATTGTACCTGACTAGTAAATCTTGCAACTACAACGGAATGGCTGAACGAAAGTACCAACAACTGCTGGGTTTTGGGTTTATCTCATGCTATCTGTATCTGATTAGTAATTGTTGCAACTATAACGGAATGGTTAACTAAATGTGCCCACTGCTTACTTTATCAGGACGATTATCTAAACCTGACTAGTAAAGTGCCGCAACTATAACTGAATAAGTAAAACTGCCAACGGTGTGTGTTCCTCGGTTGACTTCCTCGACGGTCTCGAGGGGGAAACGCCAGGATGGGTTTGTTTGATGATAGTATCAGGTTGGATCCGAATAGGACTTTCTTATCCCTCTCTGATATCCGCCAGTTGTATCGAGTCTCTATAGGTTGTTTAGTGCATGCTGTCGCTGCCGCTTCAGTCCACCATACCTATGTAGGCGAGGACCGCCGAATTCTAGCCTCGCCGTGTACTGGCCTCAGTACTGACGCTCCTTCTTTTTCCTTTGCCCTTTGTCGGCACCCCTTTTGTTTAAGCAGGTTGAGATTGACGTCGTTAGCAGGGTTACCCTTCCGGCTTGGCCTGGGCAGGGTTATGGACGCCATTGGTTATTCTTCAGGGCTCTTAGCCCCATTTGCATCTTGTCCGTATCGACGCCTATCGCTTTTCAAGGTGATTTGGATCTTTGTATATTATATACGTATTCTTGACTCTTTGAGTCGCTGGTATATATATCTGCTGGGTCCCATCGAGGACTTGTGTAATGTTATTACTTCGTTTTCCACCCGCACGAAAGTCCCTGGTGGGCACCTTTGAATCGTTTCTATGCGGGTTTGGTGAATTTTGCCCAAATTTGCATAGGTCCGATTCTGAGGGTGTTACATGCGGCGTGCACCGCGAGCCAGGACTGTCGTGGTTTTGTCGACACGTACGCCATAGGGGTATCCCAACGGCGAGTTTAGAGACGTGGGGGGAAGACGGAGAGCGTCCGGGTCGACGTGATACAGTTTACCCAGGTTCAGATCTCACGACGGTGGCAAGATTCTATTCCTGCTATAAATCACTATAATGGCAATACGCCGAGTTACAGGATCGAGAGTTCGCTGTGTGCGGATAGTACTATGCACTTGTTATTCTTGTGTTGTTCGCGACGAAGACAAATCTCATATGTGTGGGCCGTCTATGACAAAGTTGTAGTATTTTCGCAACAACGAGAAGCTATCCATGACGGAGTTGGAGCAGCTCTATACGAAAACCAAGCCGGGCTGCTATTGGGTACGTAGCATGTCGGACGTTTCAACACGATGAGTTGAGGACGAAAGCTAATTTGAACCCGACAATAATCCAAGCATGTAGCTAAGCTTTGCCCAATACTTTTTCTCTTCGCGGTTGCACTTGTACCTTTTATTTTTTCCTCAAGACAGGGTCGTGTGGAGCCATGGCCAGGTTCCTTTGTCGTGACCGAATTGGTTTTCTGTTAAACACACAAATGCATGATCAAACGTGGAAAACAACGTGAAACAAGCTACAAACCAGTTAGCTGGCCGGCGAGTCGCGATCTGCACCATGACGGCTCCTGATTTTAGTTTAATAGGAACGCTCAATTTGGCTGATCGAAATCAAGACAAAAGTTGCATCAAAGTAACACAGAAGGTTGTGGATTGCTGGATCCATCAGCCCATCGGCGAGGAAAAACCTAGCATGACCACTACTGTTTTGCTTGATGAAGATTCCCATGACGCCGCCGATTTGGCCACACGCTCGAGAGGAGAGATGATAAATCGTCCTCAGACTCTCAAGAGCGATGAAGAAGTCGGCGCGTCGACGGAGATGCGATTTATCCGCCTTCGAAGACGGCGAGGGATCCCGCCCGGATCCGTGTTGTAAGCGCCTCTTGCCCCACGGTGGGCGCCAACTGTCGTGGTTTTGTCGACACGTATGCCATAGGGGTATCCCAAAGATGAGTTTAGAGACGTGGGGGGAGACGGAGAGCGTCCGGGTCGGCGTGACACAGTTTACCCAGGTTCAGATCTCACGACGGTGGCGAGATCCTACTCCTGCTATAAATCACTATAATGACAATACGTCGAGTTACATGATTGGGGGTTCGCTGTGTTCGGGTAGTGCTATGCACTTGTTGTTCTTGTGTTGTGCCCTAAAGGCTCTCGTAGGCCGGCTTATAAGAGCGCCAGGACCTAGGGTTACATGGAGAGTCCCAGCCGGATACGGTTACATAGTCCTAGACTAACACTAACTAGTCTTCGTGTCCTCCAAGGCTCCGGCTTCCATCTAAGGCGGTGGCACGTCGCCTTCCTTCATCCCTGCTGGACCTCCATCTTATCTATCAGCAACTGGGCCGCCCGGTTATGCCATAGGCCCAACCACCAACTGTGGGCCACCCGGGCTTGCCGGTATGAGACTATGCCGTAGGTATACCCATTTGGTATATCCACAACAGGGACAGTAGGCCTCCGAGATCCCGCTGCTTTGAGTCCTGTACGAGAGAAGGGCGATAAGGTTTTTGGGGAGCGCTACCGGCGCGACTAATGGCTTCATCACAGACTCCCTCTTGGATAGCGATTGCGCCGACGTCTTCCCCAACGAGGACTTCTTCCCTGACATCAGCACCCTCTTCCTCGACGACATGGCTAATGACGGTGCCAACACCAACACTGGCGGTTCCTCTTATGCTGTTGTCGTGTATGTTTTCTTTCTCAAACTTGTTCTGATCGCATCTCAAGATCTTTTTCTTGCAGTCTGTTTGGTTATATGCCTTAATATGTATTCGCTATTTCACATGATTAGGACATGTTTGATTCAAAGGATTTGTATAGGAAATTTGTAGGATTAAATCCTATAGGAAATTTTCCTTTGGTGGTTGTTTGATTTGTAGGATTGATTCCTATAGGAAACTTTCCTAGGATTGATTTGTAGGATTGACATCCACCCAAAGCTCTTTCTTAGAATCCTTTGATGGAATCAAACAAACTTTGTTGCATGTGGGTTCCTATAGGATTGAAGTGAACATGACATTGCAATCCTATGGTTTTCCTATTCCTTTGTTTTTCCTATCCTATGAATCAAACAAGCCCTTAGTATATTGCCTATTATTCTAATCATGTTTTTATCTAGCGTTTATTATCGATAATTCGCTTGGTAAATTGCTCTTTTATTCAACAATCCAAAAACCTTATTTCAGACAATTTACCCCAAGTGGCTTTGTTGCTTCTATGAAGCCACCTGTGTTCGAAGGTGTCAATTACAAACGATGGCGTACGAGAGCAGTGCTCTGGCTTCAGACCATGAGCTGCTATAACGCCATCTATGGCGCACCTAAGGGGAAACTTAATCCCGCTCAGGAAGAGGCGTTCCAAAAACTTGATACCACTTTCAAGGCTGCCTTGATCAGCATCCTTGGCGACAATATTGTCGATTCATATCTGTCATTTAGCAATGGCAAGGATATGTGGGATGCGCTCGAGAGAAAATTTGGAGTCTCCGATGTTGGCAGTGAACTGTATGTCATGGAACAATTCTATGACTATAAGATGGTTGATGACCGCCCCATTGTGGAGCAGGCTCATGAGATACAATCACTTGCCAGGGAGCTTGAGAACTTCACTTGTGTGTTACCGACAAGTTTGTTGTGGAGGCATTATTGCCAAACTTCATGGAGGAACTTTGCTACTTCTGCAAGCACAAGAGACAAGAGTTCTCCGTGATGATCTCATTGGGACTCTTGATGTGGAAGAGAAGGCGAGAGCAAAATACACACGTGTTCGAGGTACCGAGAGAGGTTCTAATGCCAATCTGGTATAAAAAAGGAACTTCCAGCCTCATAAGTTCAATAACAAAGGCAAGTTTGATGGCAAAGGTAAGATCGATGGAAAGAACAAGGCCTCACAGTCTACCAGCTTCAAGAAAAAGACTGATAAGAGGAAAGGTGCTTGTCATGTATGCGGTGATCCTGATCATTGGGCTCCTGCTTGTCCCAACCGCTTTGACAAGCGCCAGCATGGAAAGGGCAGCAAGACTACTAATGTTGGCATGGGCGACATTGAGATGAAAGATGTTGGGTATGGTATATTACCTACTGTTCTTTCATTATGTCATTATGTACACGGGTGCTAATGTACATGTCTGTTCTGATATTTCCATGTTTTCTTCATATCAGGTCAGAGGGACTCAAACCGTGCTGATGGGGAACGGCTCGCATGCTTCTGTTCATGGTGTTGGTACGGTCGATCTGAAGTTCACTTCAGGAAAGACCGTGCGCCTGAAGAACGTACATCATGTTCCCTCAATAAATAAAAATCTTGTTAGCGGATCTCTTTTGTGTCGAGATGGCTACAAGATTGTATTCGAGTCCAATAAACGAACTATGGAACCTTTGTTGGCAAAGGCTATGAGTGTGTAGGCTTGTTCCGCTTATCTCTGTCAGACATTTGTAATAAAGTTGTTAATCATATTTACACGAATTTTGAATCAAATGTCCGGCACTCTCGTCTTTGTCATATTAATTTTGGTTGTATGACGCGGCTAGCCAAAATGAATTTAATCCCTGATTTCACAACTGTTAAGGGATCTAAGTGCCAAGTCTGCGTGCAAGCTAAACAACCTCACAAGTCACATACATCGCAGTGAGAAATTTAACACCACTAGAGCTCATACATTCTGATCTTTGTGAGATGAATGGTGTGTTGAAAAAAGGTGGAAAGAAATATTTCATGACCTTGATCGATAACTCTACGAGATATTCATGTGTATCTTCTGAAATCAAAAGATGAGGCTTGGAGTTTCTTCAAAATCTATAAAGCTGAGGCAGAAAACCAACTTGATCGAAAGATTAAGAGGCTTAGGTCTGATCGTGGTGGAGAGTATTTTTCCAACGAGTTTGATTTCTTTTGTGCGGAACATGGCATAATTCATGAGAGGACGCCTACCTACTCACCCCAATAAAATGGAGTAGCCAAAAGAAAGAACCATACTCTAACAGATTTGGTTAACACCATGTTAGACACATCGGGTCTCTCTAAGGAATGGTGGGGGAGGCACTATTGACCGCGCGTCATGTCCTAAACCGAGTTCCCACAAAGAACAAAGAAATTACTCCATTCGAAGAAGGGGAGAAGAAAAGATTAAAACTCTCTTACTTACGTACTTGGGGTTGTTTGACAAAGGTTAATGTACCAATCCCCAAGAAGCGCAAGCTTGGACCAAAAACCATTGATTGTGTTTTTTTGGGCTATGCTTTTCATAGCATTGGTTATAAATTCTTGATAGTAAAATCTTAAGTGCCTGACATTCATGTCGGAACAATCATGGAGTTGACTGATGCGACTTTCTTTGAGGATATCTTTCCAATGAAGGATAAACCTAACTCATCAAATCCGGAGATACCTAGTTCATCTAATCAGGAATTTGCTACATTCTCTGAACCTACCATTCCAATTGAACACTCTGAAAGTCCTAAGGAAGATGATAATGAAATTCCTAAAAGGAGCAAGAGACAAAGGATTGCAAAGTTTTTGGTGATGATTTCATTGTGTACCTTGTGGATGGCACTCCCACTTCCATTTCAGAAGCATATGCATCTCCTGATGCTGACTACTGGAAGGAAGCCGTCCATAGTAAGATGAATTCCATCTTAGCTAATGGAACATGGGAGATCACTGATCACCCTTATGGGTGTAAACCTATAGGATGCAAGTGGGTGTTTAAGGAAAAGCTTAGACCTGATGGTACTATTGAGAAGTACAAGGCAGCCAGGCCAAGGGATATACTCAAAAATAAGGTGAAGACTTTTTGACACTTACTCACCGTTGCGGATGACCACCATTCGAGCATTACTCTCATTGGCTGCCTCTCATGGTCTTCTCGTTCATCAAATGGACGTTAAGACAGCTTTCCTTAATGGAGAGTTGGATGAGGAAATTTACATGGATCATCCAGATGGCTTTGTGGTAAATGGTCAAGAAGGAAAGGTGTGCAAGTTGTTGAATTCTTTATACGGTCTAAAACAAGCCCCTAAGCAGTGGCATGAGAAGTTCGAAAGAACTTTTACTACTAAAGGCTTTGTTGTAAATGAAGCTGATAAATGTGTGTACCATCGCCATGGTGGGGGTGAGGGAGTCATCCTTTGTTTGTATGTTGATGACATACTGATTTTCAGAACCAACCTTAATGCAATTAAGGAGGTCAAAGATTTCTTATCTCGTTCCTTTGAGATGAAGGATCTGGGAGTAGCTGATGTCATACTGAACATGAAGCTATTGAGAGATGATGATGGTGGGATTACATTGCTTCAGTCCCACTATGTGGAAAAGGTCTTGAGTCATTTCAGGTATAGCGACTTCAAGTTTTCTCCTACACCGTATGATCCTAGTGTATTGCTTCGAAAGAATCGAGGAAATGCTAGAGACCAACTGAGATACTCTCAAATTATTGGCTCGCTTATGTATTTAGCTAGTGCCACGAGGCCTGACATCGCCTTTGCTGTAAGCAAACTCAGTCGATTTGTTTCAAATCTAGGAGATGATCACTGGCATGCTCTTGAGAGAGTTATGCGATATCTAAAAGGCACTGCGAGCTATGTCATACATGATACCGGGTATCCGAGGGTACTAGAGGGTTATAGTGATTCAAATTGGATATCTGATGCTGACGAGATAAAGGCCACAAGTGGATATGTATTCACACTTGCTGGTGGCGCTGTTTCTTGGAAGTCTTGCAAGCAGACCATCTTAACGAGGTTAACTATGGAAGCAGAACTCACAACATTATACACAACCACTATTGAAGCAGAGTGGCTTCATGAACTCTTGATGAACTTACCTATGGTTGAAAAACCAATACCCGCAATCCTTATGAACTACGATAATCAAACTGTGATGTTCAAGGTAAATAGTTCTAAGGATAATATGAAGTCATCAAGACATGTGAAGAGGAGATTGAAATCTGTCAGGAAAATGAGAAACTCTGGATTTATTACATTGGATTATATCCAAACATCTAAAAACTTGGCCGATCCCTTCACAAAGGGTCTATCACGCAACGTGATAGAAAATGCATCGAAGGAGATGGGTATGAGACCCACAATTTGAGCTTTCCACAGTGGTAAACCACTCTATGTGATCGGAGATCCCGTGATTTAGAATTGAGAGACAAGTTGTTGGTTAGCTGAGAGGAAAGTATCCCTACTTTAATAAACACCACTCCATAAAGATTCAATACTTTCCTATTCTGCATGGCAGGTTGATTTATTATCTTAATGTGTTCTAAGTGGCTTATCCTAAGCAAAGATGTTGTCCCGCAGAACATCTTTTGAAGAACACACCTATATGAGTCTGACTGTTAAAACGTCGCAGTCTATGAGAGTAGGGTGCTCTCTAATAAACTCATGAAAGATCATGGAGTATGACGTATAAGCTCCACCCGCGGGGAAGTCTCACGGTAGCCTAGTATCGGTCAAGACTTTTTGTGAAGCTAGGTTCGCAGCAAACTTGCAGTTCAAGGCATAGTCCACTATACAAGTTGCATCCTAGTACAACATAAATCTCTAGGTGGAAGTTCAACTTAACAGTCTCCACTACAGTATCAATATATAAACAATGTTTTGGAACCAAATGCAAACTTCATCTGCCTCTGGGATCTGGTGGGGGATTGTTGGAATTTTTGCCTAATTAGACCCAGCCCATTCATTATATGCCAATAAATTCCTGAAATCCTAGGCCCAACCCATTCATTATATGCCAACAAATTCCTGAAATCCTAGAGGCCCATTTGGCCCATTCATGCAAGGCAAGAGCTGGGAAAAATGTTTAGTCCCACATTGTTATTTGAGTGGAAGTTGGACCAGCTTATAAGGTGAGCTCTCCTACCACTTGGTAAAAAGAATGAGAAGGAAAAGGAGAAGGAGAGAGTTCCACACGCGCGCTCCTCCTCCTCGCTCGCCTCGCCATTGTTGGAATTATGCCCTAGAGGCAATAATAAAGATGTTATTATTATAATTCTTGTTCATGATAATGTTTATATTCCATGCTAGAATTGTATTAAGCGGAAACTTTAATACTTGTGTGGTTTGTGAACAACACCGTGTCCCTAGTACGCCTCTATGGACTAGATCATTGATTAATGATGGTTAAGGTTTCCTAACCATGGACATGAGTTGTCGACATCAATGAGATCATATCATTGGGAGAATGATATGATGGATGACAAACTAAGCGGAGCAATTAGATCGTGTCATCGTGTTCATCTTTGCGAAGCTTTTCTTATGTCAAATATTGTATTCCTTAGACCATGAGATAATACAACTCCCTGGTATCGGAAGAAAGCTTTGAGGTCATCAAACGTCATCCTATGAGAGGGTGATCATAAAGGTGTCTCTCAGGTGATCGGAAAGTACCTGTTGGGTTGTATGTATCGAGATGGGATTTGTCCCTCCCAAGTCGGAGAGATATACTTCGGGCCCACTCGGTAATCGATATCAACACCGCTTGCAAGCATGTGGTTAAGGAGTTAATCACAAAGCGATATCGGATTACGGAACGAGTAAAGTACTTGCTGTGAACGAGATTGAACTAGGTATGACGGTACCGACGATCAAATCTCGGGCAAGTAAAATATTGCGAGACGAAGGGAATATATATATGGGATTGATTGAATCCTGGCATCGTGGTTCATCCGATATGATCATCGATGAATGTGTGGGAGTCAATATGGGTTTCTGCACTCACGTTGATTATTGATAGAAGATCATGTACGCATATTCTCGAACCCGCAGGGTCACACACTTAACGTGTCTCGACGCTAGGATAGATTGGATGATTGGTTTATGAGTTTTTGTTCGGAGTCTCGGATGGGATCCGGGACATTACGAGAGGTTCCGGAATGCTCCGGAGAATAAGATTCATATAAGGCAGTGTAGTTTTTGGAGTTCGGAATTGTTCCGTTATCGATTGCAATTGAAGCTTCTAGAACCTTCCGGAAGGGGACCAACGTGGCCCCACATTCCGGGAGTGGGCATGGGCCTATGAGGGAGTGCCCTGGCCGCATTGGGCCAGGGGCACAAGGCCCCATAGGGCCCAACCGGCCAGCAAGGGTAAAACCCTAGTTGGAGCTTCTAGAAGGGGGGGGTTCCTTGCCCCCCACTCCTCCTCCTTTGGCCGCCGGTTTTGGCTTGGGGGAGGTGCTAGGGCTGCCGCCCACCCCTCTATATAAAGAGGGCTGGGGGCGCACCACCCCCACACCTTCCCCTCAAGCCTAGTCGCCCTGCTGCCCTCTTCTCTCCTCCCGATCGCAGGCGGCCCCGCCGCAGAAACTCTCCACCAATTGCACCGCTACCGTCTAGTAGATCCAATCCGCTCTCCACCATACTTGCTGGACTAAGGAAGGAGGAGACGCCGAGGTGCCGCACGTGTGCATCTCACGGAGGCATCGCCACTTGGTGCTAGATCGGATCGATCGCGAGGAGGAGAAGCTATCACGACTACATCACCCACGCCCGATTTAACGCTCATTGCGGGTAATCTTCATCTAATCCAATCTCTCTCGTTGTTTGCATCTCCTAGATTAGATCTTGGCTTCCCTCTGTTTGCATCCGTATAAAATTTTGATTTACTATGCCGTGAAACCCTTCAGTGGTATCAGAGCTAGATCTATGCGTAGATGTGTTTCACGAGTAGAACGCAACATGGTTGTTGCTGGCGTTGATGTTTTCTGTTGCAAGCCGCTTGTTTGTGTTCTTCTTATGACGCGGGATAGTGAGATTGAAGCGGTCCAGGCCAACCTTATGCGACGCCGTTCGCGAGACTGGCTCCGCACTTGACGTGTGGCTTGTTCCACACATGCGGCTGGTGGATGCCAGTTTCTCTCACTATAGTTGTCATGGGATTAACACCGGAGTTTGGAAACCATAATATCACTGTTGTGGCTTTCCGTAGGTAAGAATCGTTCTTAGCATGCTACTCCCATAAGCCACGTAAAAAATGCAACAACAAAGTAGAGGCGTCTAACTTGTTTTTGCAGGGAGTATTTTCTGTGATATGGTATGGCCCAAGATGTGATGTGTATAATGTATGTGATGATCATGTTTTATAATGTTTCACGACTTGCATGTCGATGAGTACACAATCGGCAGGAGCCATATGGTTGTCTTTATAATTGTGTATGACCTGTGTGTCAACTTCTTATACGCCATGTAATAGTTTCACTTTATCGCTAAGTAGTTAGCAATAGTTGTAGTTGCTATTCCTGGTGGAGGCAATCATGGTGGAGTGATGGAGATCATGCCGGCACGCACAAGATGGAGATCATTGCGCGAAGATTGGCTATACCATGTCACATAAAGTTATATGCATGTGATGTTTATCCTTTTATGTATCTTATTATGCTTACATCGCGACAGTAGCATTATAAGATGATTCCTCACTTAAAGATCAAGATAAAACTGTGTTCTCCCCATGTATGCATCATTGCGAAAGTTCGTCGTGTCCAAGCATCATGTGATGATCGGGTGCTATAGACTCTACGTTCACATACAACGGGTGCAAGCCAGTTTTGCACACGCGGACATGGCCTCGGAACACATGAACCGAAAGGTTAAGCATGAGTCATATGAATGATATGATCGACACTTCGTTGTCCACCATTGAAACCACATCTCTTCTCGTGAAGATCGGATTAGGTGTGGTGAATTTGGATCGTGTTCACTAAACAACTTGAGGGATGTTGAATTTAGTGGGAGTTCATCTAGTAATTTGATTAAAAGTTGAACTAGTTATCATGAACATAGTCTAATTTGTACTTGCAAATACTGTAGATCAAATGGCTAAGTCCAACTTCAACTTCAACATTTTTCCAGAGAAGGAAAAGCTTAAAAACAATGGGTCTAACTTCACCAATTGGTTCCGCAATCTGAGAATCATTCTCTCTGGCGGTCAAAAGGACTATGTCCTTGAGAATGCGTTAGGTGACGCTTCCATCAAGCTACCAACGATGAGAAAGTTGTCTATCAACAAGAAAGATGATTATGGTGTGATTAAGAGCACCATGTTGTTTGCTATGGAATCGGACCTTCAAAATCGTTTTGAAGACTATCCCGGGCCCTTTGAGATTCTCGAGGAGCTGAAAACCATGTTTTAGACTCAGCCCGCTCGAGAGATATGAGATCTCGAGAAGTTCTTTAACGCAAGATGGAGGAAGGAGTTCCGCTAGTGAGCACGCCATTAAGATGTCGGGCTACACTCAACGCCTTGAGCAACCGGATCGCAAGATTCCAGAGGAGCTCAAGATTGATGTGGTTCTGCAATCACTCCTCTCGCCTACAAAAGTTTTGTAGTGACTCATAATCGATTGGTTCCACCGATACGATCACCGAAGCTCTTCGCAAAGTCAAGGTCATGGAGGTGGACATCAAGAAGGATAATCATGTGTTGATGGTCAACAAGCCCCCACCTTCAATAAAGGTAAGGGTGCAAAGAAGCCCTTCAAGAAAGGCGCCGCAAGCGCCACTGTTCTCATCGAGAAGAAGCTCAAGTCTGACCCAAGCCGACATCGAGTGCTTCTATTGCAAGGACAAGGGTCATGGAAGAATCGTCAAGTACTTAGCGACAAGAAGGTCGACACCATCAAAGGTATATTTGATATACATGTTATTGATGTTTTCCTTACTAGCCCTCGTAGTGCCCGGTATTTGATAATCGGGTTTCTAATATTTGTAACTCAAACAGAGCTACGAATAGACGGCGGCTTAGTAGGGATGAGGTGACGATGCGCGTTGGCAACGGATCAAGAGTTGATGTGATGGTCGCACGCTCTCCTTAGTTTTACCTTCGGATTAGTTTTAAACCTTAATAAGTGTTATTATGTGCCCGCTGAGCATGAACATTATTTCTGGATCTTGTTTATTGCAAGACGGTTATTCATTTCAATCGGAGAATAATGGTTGTTCTAATTATATGAGTAACATCTTTTATGGTCATGCACCTATTGTGAATGGTTTATTTCTTCTAAATCTCGAAAGGGATGAAACACACATCCATAACATTGAGGCTAAGAGAGGCAAAGTAGATAGTGATAATACTACTTATTTATGGCAATCGCCGTCAGGTCATATTGGTGTAAAACGATGAAGAAACTCCATTCGATGGACTTGAGTCTCTTGATTTTGAATCATTTGACACATGCGAACCATGCCTCATGGGCAAGATGATCAAAACCCTGTTCTCCGGTATGATGGAGCGAGCAACGGACTTGTTGGAAATCATACATACCGATGTATGCGGACCGATGAGTGTTTCGATGCGCAGTGGATATCGTTATTTTCTCACTTTTACCGATGACTTAAGTAGATATGGGTATATCTATTTAATGAAACATAAATCTGAAACATTTGAAAAGTTCAAAGAATTTCAGAATGAAGTGGAGAACCATCGTAATAGAAAGATTAAGTTTCTACGATCTGATCGTGGAGGTGAATATTTGAGTTATGATTTTCTCACGCATCTTAAAGGAAGTGGAATCGTTTCACAACTCACGCCACCCTAACAACAAGAATGGTGTGTCTGAACGAACCGAACCTTATTAGATATGGTCCGATCAATGATGTCTCTTCGATTTGCCGTTATCATTTTGGGGTTATGCATTAGAAATCGCTGCATTCACTTTAAATAGGGCACCATCTAAACTGCTGAGACGACACCGTATGAACTGTGGTTTGGTGCTAAACCTAAGTTGTCGCTTAAAGTTTGGGGATGCTTTACGCCAAGAATTTGATGCCGGACAAGCTCGAACCCAAAGCGGAGAAATGCGCCTTCATAGGATATCCTAAGAAAACTATTGGGTATACCTTCTATCACGTAACCGAAGGCAAAGTGTTTGTCAGAAGAATGGTTCCTTTCTTGAGAAGGAGTTTCTCTCGAAAGAAGTGAGTGGGAGGAAAGTAGAGCTAGACGAGGTTATCGAACCTTCTCTTGAATTGGAGAGTAGCGCAAGACCTGAAATTGTTCCAGGCTTCAGCACTATCAATAGAGGAAGCTAATGACAAGGATCATGAAGCTTGACGATGCCGCCATCAACGCCGCAGTCAACAAGGTCGCGTGCTCCTCCCGAGTGGTACGGCAACTCTGCCTTGACTGCCTTGTTAGTAGAAGACAAAGTGAACCCACGAACTATGAGGAAGCAATGATGAGCCCAGACTCGAGAAATGGCTAGAAGCCATGAAATCCAATTGGGATCCATGAGCGAAAACCAAGTATGGACTTTGGTGGACCCTCCTAGCGTAAAAAGGCCGTTGAGTGCAAATGGATCTTTAAGAAGAAAACGGACGCGATGGTAATGTTACCGTTTATAAAGCACGGCTTGTCGTGAAAGGTTTCGACAAGTTCAAGGTGTTGACTACGATGAGACTTTCTCTCCGTAGCGATGTTTAAGTCCATTCGGATTTTATTAGCAATTGCTGCTTTCATGATTATGAAATATGGCAGATGGATGTCAAGATCGCTGCTCCTCAATGGCAACATTGATGAAGAGTTGTATATGATGCAACCCAAGGTTTTATCGATCCTAAGGATGCCGATAAAGTATGAAAACTTCAGCGCTCCATTTATGGATCAAGCAAGCATCTCGAGTTGGAACCTTCATTTTGATCAAGTTATCGAGAGCTTTGGATTTGTTCCAAATTGCTACAAGCTTGTATCTACAAGAAAGTGAGTGGGAGCTCGGTGACATTTTGGTACTATATGTGGATGACATATTGATTATTGAAATGACATTAACATGCTTAACGATGTGAAGAGTTATTTGAACAAGTGTTTTTCAATGAAAGACCTAGGTGCTTATATATTGGGCATCAAAATCTATAGAGATAGACAAAGATGCCCGATAGCTTTAAGCCGAGTGCATACCTAGACAAAGTTCAAAAGGTTCAGAATGGGTAAGGCAAAGAAAGGTTCAAAGGCCTATGTTGTCGTAAGATATTGAGCAATGCTCGTTGTCCAGCTACGGTAAATGATAGGAAGCTATGAGCAAAGTGCCTTATGCCTCGCCATAGGTTCTATCATGTATGCCATGTGTGTACTAGACCGATGTGTCCAATGCTCTTAGTTCGACGAGCAGTATCAAAGTGATCCAGAGTGGAACATCGACACCGTGAAGAACATCCTAAAGTACCTAAATAGGACTAAAGAAATGTTCTTAGTCTATTGGGGTGATGAACAGATCGTCAGAAAAGGTTACGCCGACGCTTAGTTTCGATAATCGACATGGATGATTCTAAATCTCGTGATACGTGTATATTTTGAATGGAGGAGCCATGAGTCGAGAATCTAAGCAAAGCGTGATCGCGGGATCTACAAGAGAAGCGGAATACATGGTCAGCAGAAGCGCCAAGTGAAGGAGTTTGGATCAGAACTTCATCACCGAGCTTGGCGTGATTCCAAGTGCATTGGACCCACTAGAGATATTGTGTGACAACACCGCGCCATAGCACTCGCTAAGGAACCAAGATATCATCCAAAGACCAAGCATATCAACTGAAGTTTCATATAATCCGAGATTATATAGCGTATGGAGATCCAAGATTAGCAAAGTACATACAGATCCGAATGTCGCAGATCCATTGACTAAACCTCTTCCACGGTAAAACATGATCAGCACCTCGCCATGGGTGTGAGATTGTTGCCAGATGTAAACTAGATTATTGACTCTAGTTCAAGTGGGAGACTGTTGGAATTATGCCCTAGAGGCAATAATAAAGATGTTATTATTATAATTCTTGTTCATGATAATGTTTATATTCCATGCTAGAATTGTATTGAGCGGAAACTTTAATACTTGTGTGGTTTGTGAACAACACCGTGTCCCTAGTATGCCTCTATGGACTAGCTCATTGATTAATGATGGTTAAGGTTTCCTAACCATGGACATAAGTTGTCGACATCAATGAGATCATATCATTGGGAGAATGATATGATGGATGACCCAAACTAAGTTAAGCAATTAGATCGTGTCATCGTGTTCATCTTTGCAGCTTTTCTTATGTCAAATATTGTATTCCTTAGACCATGAGATAATACAACTCCTAATATCGGAAGAAAGCTTTGAGGTCATCAAACGTCATCCTATGAGAGGGTGATCATAAAGGTGTCTCGTGTGATCGGAAAGTACCGTTGGGTTGTATGTATCGAGATGGATTTGTCCTCCCAAGTCGGAGAGATATACTTCGGCCCACTCGGTAATCGATATCAACACCGCTTGCAAGCATGTGGTTAAGGAGTTAATCACAAAGTGATATCTAATTACGAACGAGTAAAGTACTGTCGTGAACGAGATTGAACTAGGTATGACGGCATCGATCAAATCTCGCAAGTAAAATATCGCGTGACTAAGGGAATATATATATGGGATTGATTGAATCCTGGCATCGTGGTTCATCCGATATGATCATCGATGAATGTGTGGGAGTCAATATGGGTTTCGCACTCGCTGTTGATTATTGATAGAAGATCATGTCCGATATTCTCAACTCACAGGGTCACACACTTAACGTGTCTCGACGCTAGGATAGATTGGATGATTGGTTTATGAGTTTTTGTTCGGAGTCTCGGATAGGATCCGGGACATCACAAGAGGTTTTGGAATAATCCGGAGAATAAGATTCATATAAGGCAGTGCAGTTTTTGGAGTTCGGAATTGTTCCGGGTTAATCAATATTGTACCGGAAGCTTCTAGAACCTTCCGGAAGGGGACCAACGTGGCCCCACCTTCCGGGAGGGGGCATGGGCCTATGAGGGAGTGCCCTGGCCACATTGGGCCAGGGGCACAAGGCCCCATAGGGCCCAACCGGCTAGCAAGGGTAAAACCCTAGTTGGAGCTTCTAGAAGGGGGGGTTTCCTTGCCCCCCCACTCCTCCTCCTTTGGCCGCCGGTTTTGGCTTGGGGGAGGGGATAGGGCTGCCAACCACCCCTCTATATAAAGAGGGCTGGGGGGCACCCCCCCCCACACCTTCCCCTCAAGCCTAGCCGCCCTGCTGCCCTCCTCTCTCTCCCTCCCGATCATGCAGGCGAAGCCCCGCAGAAACTCTCCACCAATTGCACTGCCGTCAAGGTTGTAGATCCAATCCTCTCCACCATACTTGCTGGACCGAGGAAGGAGGAGACGTTGAGGTGCTACACGTGCATCTCACGGAGGCATCGCCACTTGTGCTAGATCGGATCGGATCGCGAGGAGGAGAAGCCAGTACCACTACATCACCCACGCCCGATTTAATGTTCCTGTGCAAATCTTCAAGGGTATGAAGATCTAATCCAATCTCTCTCGTTGTTTGCATCTCCTATATTAGATCTTGGCTTGCCTGCTCGCATCCGTAGAAAATTTTGATTTACTATGTCGTGAAACCCTTCAACACGCCATCGCCTCGTCATTTGCTGCCACACAAGCTGGTTAAGTGGAATCTCACGAGCCAAGCTTTATTTTGCCACGCATGAATGATATATGAAAAGTCGCAGAAGTTGAAACGCTTTGCTCAAGTGGACTTTTAATACGAGATAAATAAATACTTAACCGAGTGGAGGTTGTCCGTGGCCGCCACTGCTCGCTTCAACTTCTATCTGTTTCATTTCATCTTCTCAAGGCAACCTGCCCGCTTACCCTCAGGTTCATATAAGAGAGAGGTCGCGCCTCTCGCACATACCGCCACACATCCTTTGCACCTCCGCCCTGAGCATCAAGCACTGCTACCTAGATCTTCCCATCCTGCCTTAAAGGCGGTAATCGCGAGCCGACAAGAGGGGCCTCCAGACCCCACGCTCGAGTCCAGACGGAGAAGGGCGATAAGATTTTTGGGTAGCTCTACCGGCGTGACTACTGGCTTCATCACGGACTTCCTCTCGGATAGCGATTGCGCCGACGTCTTCCCCAACGAGGACTTCTTGCCTGACATCAGCACCCTTCGATCTAACGACATTAACGGTGCTAACACCAACACCGCGTTCCTCTTCGGGCCGCTACCGGTATGTTTTTTCTCAAACTTGTTCTGATCACATCTCAAGATCTTTGTCTTGTAGTCTTTTGGTTATATGCCTTAATATGTATATTATTTCACATGATTAGTATATTGTCTATTATTCTAATCATGTTTTATCTAGCGCTTATTATGGATAACTAGTTGAATGTCTGCAAGCGCTGCTACAAGTTATCTTTTGTCCTGACACGTTGCACAAGAATTTACGTATGTAAATGAAAAATATACTTGATATGAACCAATGTCAATGATTCATTTAATTAAATTTTCTACTTATTGATTTTCTCCCATCTCCATGTGTTAAGAGCCGAATAGCACGTCCAGGTATTCTCTAGTTATTGAACTATTGCATGTTCTTTAAATTTCAAAGCATATATTCTGTCTCTTAAAATAAAAACATCTTTTTACCTCTTAGACCTTGTTTTCACAGGTGTTGTAACAATATCTTTTTTGCTTCTTGCTTGTTTTCACAGGAGGGTAGGATGCTCATCTCTTCCAAGATCAAAAATTCAAAATGGTAATGTCGTGGTGGTGGCACGGCAGATGCCATGGGTAGGCTAAAGTATGGGGCCAATGGATGCTAGAGGATCTAGGAGGAAGATGCTTGATCTCTACACACGTAAGACTAAGGCAAAGATCTTTATTTCCTTCCTTGGCTAAGTGCTCCTTGAGCTGTATTCAAGGAGAAAGGAAGAACTTTTACCACCTAACTAAGACTAAATGAGCCGATGTTCTCTCAGGTCCAAGCCTCCCCTTATAAAGGAGAGCCTTGGGTTCCTTTAGTTGACGGGGCAAGCATATTCGAGGAATATGCTTGTCCCTAATATAGTAGTTCAAGGGCCTCCTTTCCTGTCATCTTCTAATGACGGCAAGGCTCCAGAGGGCCCTTCCCAAGGCTCGGCTTCAGGATCACTCCGTGACCTCCTTCCTCGCTCCTCTCATCACTATGCGCCTTTTGTCCCTTGTGCTTCCGCCAGATTCTCCCTAGCCTGCGGCTATAGTTTGACTTTAGGCTTCTCCTTCTCTTGCAAGCTTTCAGATTATTCGCCCTGCCTCGCGTAACTTTCTTGTCCTTCACCCGCATTAAGATTAATCGGGCTAACCCGGCCGACTTATTCAAAGATCTCACCGGGTGACGCCATTATTATGAGGGTCGCCTTCCCTATCTCATGGAACTACAGGATTCGGCCGATTCATACTATAATTTAAACTAGACGGCAATCTCCTTTCATCTTTCCTGCCTTTACTCCTACCCGAGGTCATCTCCCCAACATAGTCCTTGAAGTCGGTATGGCCCCACAATAACTTCGGCCGGGCCAGACGCTTAAGAGATTTCTTTTGCCTTTGTTTCCGAAAGTTAATTTGCTCGTGCTATCATCCTATCTTCTCGCGCACGCCCGGCCCTACGCGGTCTTACTCATCATTGTATTTCTAGTTTTTGTTCCCCACAAGATTCATTGTCACCTACCGTTTACCGCTACCGTCTCGTCGGCCCGCGACGCCTCACGTCGCTTCCATCTGAGATCGCGGGCTGTTTTTCCCACCGTAGGCCGCCGGTGCGTTCCCCTCATAATCGCAAGGCTATGCTGGTGCTACATACACGATCTACGCGTTAATCGCCTCACGACGATCCCACTACTTTGCGTGTTACGCGGTTATAAAGAGGTGCGCATTGGGGGATTTTCCCTTTCGCCGCCTGCGTTCTTCTTCTTCCTCCGCCTCGCGCTTCGCCGCCCAGTTTGAATTTACCGCGGCGCCTGCTTATGCAGTTTTCAGCACGAACCGGCCGCACCGCACCATCAGCTTTATTGCTGTCACAGACATTCTGCCACCGTGAGTTTCTCCCGGTCCCATCGCCTGGATTTTCCTCTAGAGATCTCAACTCTCCTTTCCTCGCTGTCAAGGGGCTTTTTTCTCCGCCCCGCTTTTTAGATAGAATCACGACGGGCCTTGCGGTTCTAGATTTTCCTCCGCCGCCAGTTCTTCTTCCGCGATTTATCCCATGAGCCCATGTCTAGTCGCCGGTTCCCGATAGAGGATGACGACGCTGGCTGGGGCCCGAGCGAGGCTCGTGGCAGGTTCCTCACACGCCAGATCGAGTGGTTTATTCGACTCGCCGGATTCCCTCACGAGGTATCTTGTCGCTAATTCGCAACCAGTCCTCTCCGTACCTTAGGGAGGGAGAGTATGTAGTTTTCATGTCGATTTCGACAAGACTGCTTTTGGTCTTCCTTAGCTAATTTTGCTAGGGAGTTTCTTGATTATTTCGCCTTCACCGCATCATCTCCCCTACCAATGCCATTGCCTCTCTCGGCCTTCATCTCTTGAGAGATATCTTCGTCCGTGGTCAGTCTGCGTACGTCCGGTCAAGTTTTTCCGAATCCTCTAACGTTGTCCTGCATAAGTCTCGCACCTTCCAGAAGTTGCTTACCCAATGTGGAGCAAGATCCATTACACCTCGGAGGAAGTCCAGATTTCCTCGTGGTCACGGGCTAGAGTCGCAAGAAGTGTCACAAGTCCTTCTTCTATGTCAAGAACAGAACGGAGGACAAGATTCGCTCCCGCCTTCTCCATTGGCACACCTTCCAAGGAGAACGGACTTACAATCCGAGGAAGAGTCACGCTTGGCCGAGGCTTTGAGATTCGGCTTATGAACTGATCCGCGCCGTGGTTACGCGGGCGAGGATCCGATGGCTACCTTCACAAGAGTCAATCTGCCCATTCCAGAAACGCACGCACAAACTCTGCTACATGAGCGGTCCTCTTGACCCCAACCGAGTCTCGACCATGGAGCTGGACAACTATCTCATCTTTAAGCGTGTCCGAGCTATTTTTAAGACGGAGATGCCTGAGGATTGGGCTTGGGGATTGAAGCCGTTCACCCGCGAGCATCCCCCTCCTGAAGTAAGCTTAATCACTATTGCTTTGCTTTCCAATTGCTTTCAGAATCGCCTTTGCTAATCTTCCTTTGTCGCCTTTACGTAGGTTTGAGGAGCAGTAGGATGAGGACGCCGAGGTTTTATCACTCCTTGGCCATGGATCGGAATACCGGACATGGGAGCCGACTCCAAGAGTTCGCCCCCAAGTCGGATCCCGCCCCGCCCGTGTCAGGTGCAAGACCTCGGCCCACGAGGGAGGAAGGTGATTCGACGAGGTCCAAGTTCTAGAGGTAGTTGCCTCATGCCAATTTCTTATGCATTTCGGCTTCTACTTTCCTGCGCCTAAATTAACCTACCGCCGGCCGGGTTCACGACGCCGAGCCTATTGCTTCCCGGCCCCCTCGCTACCGCACTGGGAACGGGGTCTTCAACTGGGTGCCTCGAGGCTACTTCCCCCAAGAAACGTAATGAAGAAACTGGCCCGAATCCTCCCGGTGCGCAAGACCATGCCCGAGTGGCGGTGGTAAGTCTTTTACCGTGATTTTGTTTCTCTTTCGCTTTTAACCTCGATTTTTTATTTTCGGCCACAGCGTCCACTCTCTTCGTCATAAGCTCCAAGTGGCCATTCTAGCATGACGAAGTCGAGTGACTTTGCCAGGCAAATGCCTCCTCCACGCATTTCTACCGAAGATACTCGTGATATCTACCCACACGGCTACCGCATCTCCTCCAAAATTAATCGATGACACCACCTCGCCACGACGCCCCGAGATTCTCCTCCCGCTGATGTTGATTTCACCTCGGCCCATGATATTTCTACCGACCCTGCTGCCTTCTCTCGTGGAACCCTAATGTCTCTACCGAGCCTCTTTTCACTTCCGCGGTTTCCAGCAGTGCTGACTCCTTCCCCTGGCCGAGGCATGTGTCCATATCTCTCAAGGCCTGACCGTGTGGACCTCCGCCCTAAAGACGTCAGCTTCCCATTGCCGAGGTATCAATCTCCCAATCGATGCCTCCTTCTAAAATAAGAAAAGTCAGCCGCCACCAAAGCTTCCTCCTCCCGTAAAGGTCTCACCGCCGCTCTTTCTCAAACTTAAGCTATGTGCTGGCGTCACAAGGTAGGAACCGCCTCCGCCTAAAGCCTCCGTTACTCCCGACCGCCAGTACCCAAATGGGTTTCTTCATAAAGCTTTCGCGCGCAGCGGTGGTTACACAACACGTCCGAGGTAAAGTCCTAATCAGATGACGAGTGGGGAACAACCTCGTCACATCGTTGAATACGCCAATAATCGGAATCCGCCATCAGCTCGAGGGTAATCTGTGCAGCACAATTGCTTCATAAATCTTTCCGCCACATCAAGAAGTCGCTCGTCAAGCCGCCAAGATCGTTTCTTGATAGTAAACAAGATGAATGAGGTAATTGCTCTTTTATGGAGTTTTGATTAATTCTCCATGCTATTATATATTCTAGTCCCCTTGGAGCTTTCAGTGCTGTTTAACAACTTGTTATTCGCTTGGAAGTTTTATGATTCTCTCACTCATTGAATTTTTATCTTTGCAAATTTGAACCTCTATCCAAATTAGATCTTCCTTAAATTCCGCTTGATTTTTCTCTATCTGAATTTGGATTATCCACCACCCATAGGGTCCGATTTAAGCTTTTGTTGACTCGGATCTATTTTAGTCAATATCCAGCCACCTAGATCTCGGGGTTAAGTTTTGCTTCGACTCGGATCTTTTCTATCTTCTAATATCCAGCCGCTTAGATCCGGGTTAGGTTCACTTGACTCGGATCTTTTTATCTTCGAATATCTGTTTAGCTTCGCCCCAGATCCGGTTAAGTTTTGCTTGACCCGATCTCTGCTTTTATCTTCTCGAATATTCATTCATCATTTGCTCTATTGCTTAGGTTGCCCATGACCCAAGTGAATTCATCAAATTTCAAAGATTGCTTTTTCACGTAAAATTGGAAGAAAAATATGAGAAAGTTATTCCTGTGCAGTGAAAAAGCTGGTAAGTCGACAATCCTTTTCATCATCTCCCATATTCTTACTGTTTTGTATGCTAGATGTCGCCTCACTTTGTTGGTAAAATGTAATATCAAAATCTTAACATCCGGCTCTTGAGAAGAAAGTCAAGACCCTCGGAAGGTTAGTTGCCCTTTTTACTTTATACCTTCCCTTTAAAATGTGCGCTAAGTTTCTTTTATCTCTTTGATTTGGTAGCCGAGTTACGCAAACCTTGCAAAAGATCTCCCCAAGATTGCACACTCATGCCCGATGTGATGCTGCATTTTTTAGACCAAAGCGCCTACTCATTCGGCAAGTAGCTAAAAGAAAAAGATGATGAGATAGTGGTTTACACAGCTGCCTTTGAGGTGGAGGCCCTTAAGCCTCTCGTAAGTCCAATTAGAAAAAGTCGACCAGAGTTCTCCGAGGAGAAAATCGGCCAGCTCGCGAACCGCAGTAAAAATAAAGAGCCTCGAGGCTGCCGAACTGAAGACTTCCGGGAATGAGCGAGGGAGATCAAGCCGCTTGCTGAGAAGAGCAAGATTGATCAAGCTAAAGACCTTCGTATAATGTCACGTCGATTATATTCATCGTAAGCTTCTTAGCACGGCCGGATTATCTTTTTCTTTTTCCCACCGCCGATCGACGCAGCTTAGCCAGGTTTTGTGCGATCATTTTCCGTAAGCTTAAGCCCGTGAGCTCTAAAGCGGTTCTTAGTGCTCGCAGGTGCTACTCGGGAGGTTGCCCTGCTGACACCTTTACCTTGAGTACTGGATAGAAGATTTCGGTTGTCAACCGTTTTACATACCGCAGCTGGTCCGATGAAGATTATGGGCAGAGATTTGGTACAGGCAGCTATCCGAGCCTACCATGTTCTCTGGCCGAATACTTCTGGGACTCCTGATATTAATGAGGTCAAATTGCTGGTGGAAAGATTAATGGCATCCGAGAGGCAACTAAGTCTTTGGAGGAATCAAATTTATTTGACGAAGCTGGCTATGATATGGCACCACTCATCAAGTTTATCATGTCATAGTATGAAGATATTTCTCTTGGATATTTTGAGAAATTTATGATCGGGTTCCTGAAGGGTTGAGGACCCAACCTTTGTCGCCTTCTTCTAAGCAAGCTCACAGACTCTTTTCCAGCCTGCTGAGTATGCCGACGCAGCATACCTGGAACGAAGGTCCGAGTTTCCTTCCTAACCCTAAGACGAGGGTCGTGAGAGTTGAGGATGCGCTTGGATAACAACTCGGCTGAACAAGGAGAAGGTGAGGATGACTCGGCTACTGGGTGATTCCCAGCTCGAGCTCGGGATGGCAATGGCGACGCGCGATCCTCATCCAAAGGTACTCGCATATCTCTATCATGCGCAAATCGACGCTTCCTCAAGAGCCTCGGGCTTCCTCCTCAAGTCGCCTCCTGGTCTGGTGGGAGGGCGAGGCACCCGGCCTAAGTTCCACCTACCTCCTGAGTGCCCAGCCCCGACTCACTGTTATTGCCTCCCAAATTAGCTAAAACCTCTAAGTCATTTCTACTCCTTGGTATGTTTGGCAAGGATGATGTACGCGGAATATTTGTCCGTCTCAGATGGTATGAATTTCTTTTGCCGTAGTCGCTGAGACACATGTATGGTTGTAATTACATTACTTTGTTTATGGTCTTGTTCGTCTCTGAATCCTTGCTTCAAGTGGCGGCCTGCAATTTCTTGATTTGGGATATATATTTGCTTTGTACTCCCCGTGGTTTAGACTATTAATTTGGGGTGTGGACTTCGAATATCATACGAGATTGAGCTGTTTTACTTTGAGTGTCGAAGTTTGATACCTTCCTTTGTATCAAAGGCTAAACAGCACTGAACAATATATTGCAGTCCCCTTTAGTCACCGCCTCATGGCGCTCAAGTTTAGTATGTAAACCAAATGTCGTAAATAATATAAGACGGCCCAGTCATGCGAGTCAAGGTGCCGAGGTTTAATATACCACCCAAATATAGAAAGAACAGGAGACCGCTCAGTCATCGCTTTCACGGTGCCGAGGGGTTTAGTATTAAGGTGAATTAAGCTAGAATAAATCTGGGCAGTCCTCAGTCATCATTGCTCAGGTGCTGTGTTTCAATACATAACTAATCTTAAAAGTATCTCCAAAGTGCTGTAATTCCTGCCATTGCTCGAGGTGCCGAGGTTTAATACATAATATAAAATTGAAATAAACATACCGCATTCCCCGAGTCAGCAATACGTAA
>CP125976.1:539441102-539612798 GCA_030063025.1 Avena longiglumis
CGACATGGGGTTTGGCGTAAGATGTGAAGTTCAGGATTGTCGACAACAATCTATATACACTCCTTTTTTTGCCTTGGCGATTGGGAAAAGGTTATGGAGGGCGGTCCTTGGAACTTCAGAAATGCCTCGGTGAGTATTGAGACATATGATGGTTTTACTAAACTAAGCGCTATTAATCTTGATCTCTTGTGTGGGCTCAGATCCATGACCTTTCTAAAGCCTGGTTCATTTAATTCCATAAATTCATGGAATGGCCTGGATTACGGCCCAATCCAACCCGATCCAGCTCGGTCAGATATTTTTCTGGTCCACGAATATCGGGTTCTCGTTTACACGACATCGGAAAAGTTAGCCAAACCAAACCAGTCCATCTTCCATTCTCACGGTCTGGAAAAAATTCACCCGACCCGACCCATAGAAATAATCCACGATAATGACACCGAGAGAGCGAGGGACGGGCGACGCAGCAACAACGACGGCGGCGCCGACGGGCACGTGAAGCCATCTTCTCCACCGCCGAAGATGAAGACATAACGCTTCACCCAGATAACGCTTCAGTTTCGTCAGATAATCAGAGATAACGCTTCACCCAGTCAAGATACATCGACAGCCGAAGATGAAGACAATGAGTGGACGGTGGAGATGCAACCGGCGCCCTCTTACCTTCAGACAAGGACGCCAACTCATTTACTGTTTATCTTCTTGTATTAACAGACGCCATGTTTTAATTACTGCACACTATTGTAAGCTACTATATAAGCTCTCCCCCTGGAGAGGCTTGGGCTATCGAATGGAATATACCGAAGCTTTGCCTATATTCGTTCTTATTTTCTTAGATTTAGTGTAGAAATCCCCAAATTTATCGATTGGGTCTCCATCATAGGGAGTTATCTGGCTGGGTTCCATTTCAGGATCTAATAAATTGGTACCAGAGCAGCCGGTTCTCGACAGAATTTTTCTTTCTTTTCGCAACAAGAGTTCAGATTGGAGGCGAGTCGGCTCGGCGTGAGTGGCTGGTTGGGCTCTCCCATAAAATCCCACCCTCCTCACCCTTGTTGGCGGCGGCGGGAAAATTCGGGCACAAACTAAGGGAAGCCGCGGTTGCCAGAGATTATCCCCTCTCATAGTAAAATTCCGTGGGAGATCTTGGTTCGTGTGCCTCTTTGGTTAGCAAGGATCGCTGGTGGCAGAAGGGAATTGAGCCGTGACGAGGGTTCAAAGGCGAGTCCTTTGGTAAAATACCGGAGTCACTCATCTCGGTCCAGATGCCGAAGTTGAAGAACGACGATAAGGCAGACGCGGTAGACCTTGAAGCAGTACGCCTGGACGTCGAAGCTATGGGGGGCAAATTTGATGGCCTCCAAACCGAGGTAACATAAGTCAAATCTCAGCTCACTCGCATTGAAGAGATGATGAAACACATGGAAACACTCATCCTCAAATCCCCAACTCACCCTGTGGGTACTAATGGAGAACAACTGCCAGACAAGAATGCCATGACCACAACAACAGATACTCAACCCCAACCTGAATCTAGCAAGGCGGCAGAGAAGACAGGAGAACATACACCAGGTCCGCCAATACTGGATAGGGGAACTCCAGTCTGGCGCAAACTGGGACATCAGGAACAATACCAGCAACCCAGTTATGAATCGTATGAGGCATACAATGGAAATTATCACCGATAACAAGCATACTATGAAACTGGTGGACATGTGTTTATAGAGGACAAGAACACATAGTATAAAGGAGAACAACAACCTGACTACTGGTATGAAGATAATCACTATCAACACCACAACACCTAGACAGAACCCATGTATTTCCCAGAGCACCAAGTATAATACCAACAGTAGTGGCCACAACAACCATCTACTTATGATCATTTCCAGCAACCACAACCATATTACTACCCACCCCCATACGCACCACATCACCAACAACAGCCCCAACTACACACCACACCAACAACAACAGCCCCAACAACAACACCATCAAATGCTTAACACCTATGAGCACCAGCACTATCAACCACCCGGATAACACATGCAACCAATGCAATGTAACCCTGGCCCAGCTCATAGAAATTGGCGCCAGAACAGAGGCAATGATCAGGACAGAGACACCCAATTTTACAAATCAATTGCTAAACCTCCCAAATTGGATTTCCCAAGATTTGATGGAAGCAATCCAATGGAGTGGTTGAGAACTACAGAGAAATATTTTTCCATGGTGTATGTATCTGAAGAGGTGATACGTCGTAAACATATCTATAATTTTTTATGCTCCATGCTTGTTTTGTACTCTCTCTATCCCAGTTTATAAGACTTGCGCGTATACCTAGGTCGTCTGCATGAGCTATATAATATGAATTATATAATATAAAAATTATATCATTAGAAAATACAACATTTAAAGTTTCTAATAATATAGTTTTTATCTTATGTTCCTCATGCTAAGTTGGTTAATTTGTCAACATAGAAATACGCGTAAGTCTTATAAACTGAGACAGAGGTAGTACTAACTATCCTATGTTTTGTCTACACTTTGAGGCACTTTTATACATTTTCTGGAACTAACCTATTAACAAGATGTCACAGTGCCAGTTTCATGTTTTCTATTGTTTTTAGTTTCAGAAAAGCTAGTAAAGAAATATTCTTGGAATTGGACAGAACAAAAGCGGAAGTTAATATTTTACCATGATGAAGACGGAGTCCAGAGGGGGGACGAAGAGGCGCCACAGGGCGGCCGCACCACCCCATGGCGCGGGTCCATCCTGGGCCGCGCCAGGGCAGGGTGTGGGCCCCTGGCCCTCAACCAACCTTGCCCTTTGCCTATATAAACCTCCCAAGGCAGAAACCCTAAGGTACCCATCAGAAATCCACGAAAAAGTCCATAGTCGCCACCACCATCATCCCTAGATCGGGAGGGATCTAAAGCTCTTCCGGCACCCTTCCGGAGAGGGGAGATCACCCTGGAGGCCTTCTTTATCACCATGCCAGCCTCCGGAGTGATGCGTGAGTAGTTCATCCTTGGACTATGGGTCCATAGCATTAGCTAGATGGCCGTTTCTTCTCTTTTGTGCTATCATGTTTAGATCTTTTGAGCTGCCTATCATGATCAAGATCATCTATTTGTAATCCTACATGTTGTGTTTGTTGGGATCCGATGGATATTTAGTACTATGTCAAGATTGATTATTGATTTTATCATGTCTATGTTATTTGTGATATTGCATGCTCTCCGTTGCTAGTGGTTACTCTGGCCAAGTAGTTTCTTGTGACTCCAAGAGGGAGTATTATATTTATGCTCGATAGTAGGTTCATGCCTCTAGTAATCTAGGGGAGTGATAGGAACCTCTAAGGTTGTAGATGTGTTGTTGCTACTAAGGACAAAACAACAATCCTTTATCCAAGGCAATTATATTGTTTACTTTACACACTTCGCTTAATGCAATTATTTGTTGCTTACAACTTAATACTGGAAGGGGTTCAGATGATAACCTGGAGGTGGATTATTAGTCATATATGCAGTTGGATTACGGTATGTATATTATGTTGTAATGCCCAAACGAATCTCATAGAAATCATCATGACATGTACATTCATTGTTATGCATTCTCAATCTGTCAATTGCCCAACTGTAATTTGTTCACCCAACATGTTATTTATCTTATGGAGAAACACCTCTAGTGAACTGTGGATCCCGGTTCATTCTTCCCACTATATTCAATCTACTGTTTACTTTCTGTAATTTCTACAAGCAACTACTTTCTTCCACACTATACGTTTAATCATTTATTTTCAGCAAACCGGTGAGATTAACAACCTCACTGTAAGTTGGGGCAAAGTATTGTGGTTGTGTTGTGCAGGTTCCACGTTGCTAGCAACACCTTGAGATCTAGTTCTTTCTCCTACTGGTTTGATAACCTTGGTTTTTATAATTGAGGAAAACTTGCTACTATGCTCATCATACCTTTCACTTGGGGCTCCCAACGAGCTCTATATCATTTGAGCCATCAAGCAATTTTCTGGCGCCGTTGACGGGGAGACACGGGACAATTCTGCAAGGGGAGTCTCTCACAACCAATCTCTTGCTTTGTTTTTGTTTTGCTTAGTTTATTTTACTTTTTTGGTTTGTTTCTTTTTATCAAAAACACAAAAAAATAGTTCCTACCTTAGTTGCTATTTCTGTTGGTTTGTTTATTTTTATCAAAAAACACACAAAAAATATTAGTTCCTAATTCAATTTGCTTTTATGTCTAGTGTTGCTCTAGTCACTATGTCACCTGAGGAAATGATCTTCACTTTAAAACAAGGAAGTGAAGAGAGTTTTAGAGAAGCTTGGTCTAGAATTTTTGATTCTTATGAAAAACTAAACCTAAAATGACTCTAGGACTGCTTCTTAGCAGTTTCTACTTTGGTCTTGCTCTTTGTTATAGATATGCTTTGGATGTTGTAGTAGAAAGAGATTTCCTTCATTGTGATGGGGATGAAGATTTTAATGCTATAAAAAAGTTGATTGCAACATATAACTTGCCTAGTAAACTTGATCCATCCTTGACAAGCATTTATGCTAGGTTAAACACTCTTGAGACAAGTACATCTAGTTTAAAACAATGCTACAATATGCTTAGAGAGCATCATGATTATGTTTCAATAAATTCTGAACCATCAAAATGGTTCCCTACAGTAAAAGTTGCTATAAATGATGAAACTTTGCATGCTCGCTGTGATATTATGTCTGAGTTTTCTCTTATGCCTAAAGATATTTATGAATCTCTGAATCTTTGGAAACTTTCTGAGGGTGGAGAAGAAATATCTCTTACCAATAATTCCACTATATTACCCATTGAAATAGCTGAAGGAGTGTTTACAAAAATTCTAGGGAAAATGGTATCTGCTGATTATCTTGTTATTGAATGTGTAGGAGAAGGGCAAATTACACTTGGAAGATCCCTACTAAAACTCCTTGCTACAACAATAGATGTGGGAAAAGGCAATATGCATTTCACTTCTCCACCAAACAATCATACATTCCCTAAATGTAAGAATAAAGGTAAGAGAGGTAGACGTAAGAAAGTTGATATTGATGCTTCTTCATTTGAAAATAATTGATTCTTGCTTTCTATTCCTAGCTGAAAGGCGTTAAAGAAAAACACTCCTGGAAGATAACCCAATTTTTATCTCAATAAGTTTTTATTTTGTTGAGTCTTGGAAGTTATTGCCTCTGTAATAACCTCTACTTATCCTTTTTGTTTGGTTTTTGTCCAAGAATAGCCTCTAATGAGAGGGAAGTAAGATTTGGGGAAGTTGTTGTCCCGAAACAGATTTCTATGCTTTAGTGTAAAAATTCGTGAAAAATCCCAGTATGTCGGATTGATCTGTAATTTTTTGAGTGCATGACCTTGTTATTTACACAACTTTCGGTAGTTTTGCACTTTTTGATTTGAGCAACAGAAGATTTTCTAAAAAATCGATCTTTTTCTACTGGGCTGTTTTGATAGATTTATGCCATTATGTGCATGTGCCTCTTAATCGATTTCTTTTTGAGTTCTCTTTGATCACTTGAGCATTTGTCTATTACTTATACATAGTAGTAAAACTTGTCAATACAATTCAAATGTATTGAACCTTGTGGCTGCAACTTATTATGTTGCAGGTTTGTTTGATGTTAGTGAAGTGTGTTGATTAGGATTACAAGTCTACAACCAACATGACTGCCTGTGGCACTTTAGAGATGAAGGACTCTATGCTATATGGTTATTCTACTACATTGTAATGAGATAGCCAAATGAGCTATGTAAGATGTAATGCATTATTTTATTTCTGGTTATAAAGTTGTATTATGACCTTTGCTTCTTGATATTATATCTTAACTGTGGATGCTAGCTATTGATCCAGGGACTAGCATTGTAAACACAGGGATCTCTATCTTATTAAAGGTTGGGACCTCTACAGATGGTATCAGAGCATTGTGTTGCCTGTAGGATTTGTAACCCTAGGATTGGACAAAACCCCTTAGAAAAATAGGAGTTGTATTTGTTCCAAAACTTATTTACAAACAATCTTGTAAACTCTTTCCTCAAACTTTTTGGTTTTGATTCTACATCTCTTCCTTTTCAACTTGATGGACAAAGCCTCCACCATGAGCAAAGACTTCACCAACACCAATGACTTCAACTTTAGTTTCACCAAGGACTTCAACTTGGACATCACTAAGGACTACAAGTGAGAACCAATAGACATTAGATTGCCTACCAACTACCTAAGATATTGATAACATGTTAGTGTGTGGATCATACTGACCTATGATGTATGACTATACTAGGTTGATTGTTTAGGAAAACTTGTTGTTTCCTTCAACTCATGAGTTAAACTCATAAGTTGTTAAGTGATTAGTTGCTTGTTGGTTGTTTGATTGAACTTGTTTGTTTTGGGTTGTGTGTTAGAACTTATTTAGATCTATCTATCATTACTTATCCCTATTAAACCAATAGATGACTCCGAGACGTGTCAAAAACCTTTGGATTTCAATCATTGAACCCATAGCCAAGTGAACCATAAAATGAAACCCTACAAAATTTCCTTTTAAGGGTGGTAGCACCCAAGTTATTCTAAAACTCAACCTATTCTTTCTAGCCTTCTTGAATCTCGGGACGAGATTCCTTTTAAGGGTGGTAGCATGTCACATCCCAAAATTTTATAAATTTTGAAATGTAAAAAATATACAAACAAAATAAATAAAGAATGAAATTTAGGGGGAAAAGAAAACTTTTTGCTTCTAATTGGAAACATTAAAACCTTTTGAACTATTACAAAAGTTTTTCCCCAAATAAAGGTACTCCTTAAAATAAAAATAGCATTTAACAAAAACCCTAAGATCAAAACATCAAGATTATCCATATATCTCATCTACTTCAAAATTTTAATTTGCAAGGTTCCCCTTCAAAATCTTTTTCACAAACTTCATGTATTTGAAAATCTATTTTTAATCTTGAGGAATGTTCTCAACCAAAAACCATCTATACATCTCAACTACTTCATTTACATTTTTCAAACAACCTTTGTTTTGTTTTGAACCAAAAATAAAAGCAAAGAGTCTCGTTTTAAAATAAGCACCATAGCTTATGTGAGCTATTTTAAGATTTTATAAAATTATACGCTCATATTTTAAAACTTTAATTCATGGGTTATCCATTTAAGGTGGAACTAAATCGAATCAAATTCAAATAAGGAAAGAATCCAAGTCATTCCAAATATATTGCCCTGCAACTAGGCCAACATCGCACACATGCAATTGTACAATAATTAACTAATTAATAATTGAGAAAATTAAATATTTCCAAATATATCAAATTTATGTCCTAAAATATTGTCCATAAATTTACAAACCTGTAGAAATTTTAATCAATAAATTTGGAGCTCTAAATCAAAAGTTATGAAAGAATTAAGAAATAGGAAAAAATATAAAACGAAAAAAATGGCCGACCAGGCCAGCCAAAATGGGCAGGCCCAACCAGGCCGATCGACCAAGAGGCCACCACCTACACGTACAGGAAGGGAGCTGTTAGTCTTTCTTTCAATTGCATCTATTGATCTTAAATGACCCTCAGTTGTTCTCCTAAATTGCACTAAATGCCCCCTAATTCCTCTCCCTATTTAGTCTCCTTTAATCCAGTCCCCACCCCTCCTATATAAACCCCACTCGAGGAAAGTTCACAAGTTTTCAACTCATCATAGCCACATTTTCGTCTAAAATTCTCCCAATCTTCTCCACCCAAATAGACCTTCAAGACAACCTCGGATCGTGGGGGCTTAAAGACGAAAGTTGTTCCCCTCGTCAAGACGGTTCCATGCCCACTGGTTTCACCTCGTTTCGTTCATCAATCAGAGAGAGAAAGGCGGTCAAAGATTCAGATCTTAGAAGGTATAATCCATTTTACGCCCACCTCGTTGCTCCAAACACAATTTCCTTTGAACAGTAGATAGATCTAGTTGTTATCTACAACTTTCATGTAGAAAGTTTTTCCATCCGAGCAATTTTTTCTGTAGTCAAATCTGACATCATCATGACATCAGCGTAGTCAACATTCAACCCAGTCAGATCGGTCAAAGTCTATTTCAGTCAATTCCCGAGTTTGACTTTCCAGATTTTAGTACGAACTCGTATAATTCATAGAAAAAGATTTAAAAGTCCAAAAATTATAAATTTGGTATCCCTAAAAAGATGAGATTCTGTAGAATCCATTTCTGCAATAATATTACTTATTCTATGTACAAAAAATTGATTTATAAATTAAATGGTTTAATTGGTCATTTTCACCATAAACATTAGTATATCTTTAGTTCTGTATATCCAAATTTAGCAAATAATATGTCTATGGATTCACAAAAACGAGTAGAACATAGTGGAGCCATAATTAGGTATTTTTGAGTCTGTTAATATCACGTTTTATACAGAACCATTTGTGGAGTATTTCGAGTATAAAAATTGTTGTGTAAATTATTTTTAAGTGAATCCTTTTGCAAATGGTTGTAAATTGAACCCCTCTGTACAGTAAAACCAAAATATAATTTTATTCTAGTTTGCTACAATTGCACAAATGGTTGCATTTGTAATATTGAAAATATAAAATGTTTATAAATCATTTAGTAATGTTCAGAACCTTGTTATAAAAATGTGTACAATAAAAATTGCCATCTTGCATGTTTGCATACTTTGCATGATTTTTGTGTTGTCATTAGTGTTGATCTTGTGTATGTTTTGTCTTGGTTGTTTTGCTTGATAGATTGTGTTGATTGTCAAGTGTGTTATTGCGAAGAGTGTACCAACACCACCAACTACTAAGACAAGTGACACTATCATCCATGTCCTACTATTTTCATTATACTTAGTGAAATTTTTGTAGTTTGCATGATAGGGCTACTATGTTACTATGCTATGTTATGTCCTACATAGGATATCCTTTATATCTTCCTTAGTGAAAACATCATAGTTTTAGTATGCTTAGCCTTGCTATAGACTTGTGGTGGAATACCGTGTTATGATTATATGAAGTGTTGGAAAAATATATGTTTTATATAATAAAACAAGTACAAAATGAATCACCTGGGTGGAATGTGGATACTCAATTGTGGATAAGGTGGCAACGAAGGGAACCATATATATATGGCTATCTTTTTCGTATGTGCACTAGAAGAAAACCACCCAGGGACTTAGAGATTGAACATGTTTCTCGTACAGTGGCTTCCGTGTACAGCCACATGCTAAATGGACTCTGGCTTAGTCAATTACATAGTGGAAGACCCTTGCATTGGCACCTATTCAGGTTAACTAGAATTATGTATTGGAAACATATCCTTACATTGGTGCCTGGTAGACGTGCTAGCATTATGTATTGGGAGGACTTCTATGGAAAGACTTTGTCATATTCTCGATCTGCCGGTACTCCATTTGGTGTGTACTTATCCAGCGGCCACTGGAGGCATCAAGACGAGATTGTGTCATGTGGGTAAAGTGTACAACTTCTGTAGAAGATCAAATTCTAAGTACTTAGCCGTGTCCCCGGTTACGGACAACTCTTAGCAACTAAAGCCTGAAGCTATGGAAGATCTCGACATTCCAATTTCTCAAAGTAAAACTTGATGGTGTCAACAAGGGATTAGAATCACTTGGAGTTTTCCAAGGAGTTCAGAAAGATTGTCAAAAGATCAAAACTATTTTTAAAACATAGGATAAAACTATATTGCTTTCTGCAAATGAGCCTAAACCCTACTTAGCCAAATATGCATGTATTGATAGGATCCACTTACTTCTACATAGTAGTGAAACTTGCCAATACAATTCAAATGTATTCACCCTTGTGGCTGCAACTTATTATGTTGCAGGTTTGTTTGATGTTAGTGAAGTGTGTTGATTAGGATTACAAGTTTACAACCAACATGACTGCCAGTGGAACTTTGGAGATGAAGGACTCCATGCTATATGGTTATTCTGCTGCATTGTAATGAGATAGCCAAATGAGCTATGTAAGATGTAATGAATTATTTTATTCCTGGTTATAAAGTTGTACTATGACCTTTGCTTCTTGATATTACATCTTAATTGTGGATGCTAGCTATTGATCCAGGGACTAGCATTGTAAACACATGGATCTCTATCTTATTAAAGGTTGGGACCTCTACAGTTCGGATGATAACCTGAAGGTGGACTTCTAGTCATAGATGCAGTTGGATTATGGTCTGTGTATATTGTTGTATTGCCCAATCAACTTCATAGGATCTTTCTGGCTAGTAATTGCATTGTTATGCCTTGCTCAGTTCCTGTCAATTGTCCCGCTATAATTTGTTTACCCTTCATGCCATGTTGTTTATCTAAGGAGATCACCTCTAGTGAACTATGGACCCCGGTCCAATCTTTACCATTTATACATCTTCCACTGTTACTTGTTTACTTGTTGCAAACCATTACCTTCCACACCATACGTTTAATCCTTGTTACAGCAAACCGGTGAGCTTGACAACCTCACTAATTCGTTGGGATAGAGTCTTGAGTTTGTGTTGTGCGGGTCTCCACGTTGCTTCCAACACCTGTGTGACATTTCCTTCCTCCTTCTGGTTCGATAACCTCGGTTTCTACTTAGGGAAGACTTGCTGCCGTGCTGCTTCACACCTTGCTCTTAGGGTTTTGTTGGGGAGGTGACCCCGGATAGGGTCGAGACAGGGAAGCCAAAAGGAGTTTCCCCGGTCTTATGCCGAGTTACCATTTATATCGGCTGAATCATGTAAAGGTCGGCCGATATGAGCATGACCATGACATTTACAAAGAGGGGTTATACGTTACTTGGCCGACGTACGGGTTAAGTCGACCGGGAAAGTCCGACTAAACCATAATGCCGGTGAAGGCCGAGCCGAGTTAAGCGAGGCAGGTCCGAATAACATGAAGCTTGCAGGAGAAGGAGGAACCTAAAGTCAAACCCTAGCCTCGGGCTAGGAAGAATCTGAACAGATCCAAGCACAAAGGACAAGGTGCAGAGCAGCAGAAGAGCAGACAGAGGTCACGGAGGTGACAGTCCTGGAACCCGAGGCATGCAGGTGGGGCTCTCTGGAACCTTGCCGTCATTTGAAGGGGGACACGGAAAGGAGCTCGCCGAGTTACTATATTGGGACAAGCATATTCCTTGAATATGCTTGCCACATCAGCCCTAGAGGAGCAAAGGCACCCCTTTATAAGGGGAAGCTTGGACCCTTGAGGGGGGATCGGCTCATTCAACACCGTTAGGCTTGTAAAGTTCATCTTCTCTTACTGCATACAGCTCAAGGAGCACTTGTTGTCCAAGAGAGGAGAAATAAAGATCTGTATGTTAGTCATCCGCGTGCATAAATAACTACATCTTCCCTCCCCATATCCCACTAGCATCCATTGGCCCCATACTTTAGCCTACCCATGGCATCTGCCGTGCCACCACGACAGTTGGCGCCATCAGCAATGGGTGCTAGCTGGAGTCATGATCCGGACGGGAAACTTCGTCCACAC
Organism: Avena longiglumis; assembly: GCA_030063025.1. Lineage (NCBI taxonomy): Eukaryota > Viridiplantae > Streptophyta > Magnoliopsida > Poales > Poaceae > Avena > Avena longiglumis. Next base: position 539,452,641 of record CP125976.1, read on the forward strand.
TGGCGAGCGCGTTGTCTCTGTATTAGTCCGGAGATTTGATCTCTGTGACTATGTCAGCGATAACGCAGGCAACTTCAGGGGAAAAACTCCTCCGCGCAATGGCGTCTTCATCAACTTGGGCATGCACCAGATCTACGTCGGCGTCGACACCTCCGGCGTTTATCCTCACCAAGTTATTGTTGCAGGAGAGCCCCCCTTAACGCCGCAAACGGTCTGCGTGGAGAACGCCCCATCAGCAGCGTTGAGGTGATGGTCGCAGCCGGAGTGCAGACGGGAGCAGCAGGTGCTGGATCAAGCAAAGATCCGACGACGGGAGTACAGGTGACCACAAAGCAGGAAGCTCCATCGCCTACCGAGGTAGATCCTTCAGCAGCCAACCCAGCGGAGGTGCAGGAGACGACCCTGAAGGCATCAAGGGTAAGATGGCCACCTCTGGAAAAACCAGAAAATATTCTCCAGGCAACTATAGATAATCTGACTACACCTGTAGCACCGATACGTGATCCGGCTAATGCTCAGGCAGAATTAGAAGAAACCAGACAAAAAGTACTAGTAGAGGCAAAAAAGGTGTCGGCATTGCGGGAATCCTTAAACAGGACCCTGCGAGAATATGCTAAGGCAAATAAGCTTGATGTCGCCCCCGAGCGGGTTGATGAATTAAGATTGAGAGGGAAGAACCTCATGGATGATATCAATAAAGAGCATGAGACTAATAAGGCAGATTCAGTCGATCTAGTCTTGCCGAGGTATAGCACCCCGGCAAAGAACCTAAGGGCAGCAAATGCCGCTGCACTAGAGTTGGAAGGACTGACCGGCGAAGCCCGACAGAAACAGCAAGAAAGAGTGAATGAGCTAGTGCGCATTGCGAACCAGCAGAATGAAGAAATGCTTAGGGCGGACCCGACAAGGACTGGTGCCTCACGCATGGTTCATTCGGCTGGTGCAGCACCCGCCCTATCCGTGGCAGCAACATCCTCACCCGGAAACAATGCACAGAAAGACAGAGCAGTAACTTCGGGAAAAAGAAATAAGCAAATTGTTCCATATGATCCGGTAGTAGCCGGAAAGGCAAATGAAAACATAGGCAATGGGAGCCGAGGTAACAGTGGCGAAAGAAATCCCGGCCGTGCCAACAAAGGCAATGGAAGCCGAGGTAATGGAGACCCCGGAAGAGGATGTCATGAGAAAAATGACCCGGCGGAAAGGAGGAGAGACCTACCGCCTAATCCTCAGCCTAGGAATGAACCTCGACAAGAACGATAAGTGAGACCGGCTCACCATAATCAAGCAAATGAGAGGTACAATGATGGTTACTCAGATATGGAGTATGCAGGGCACGGTGGGAATAACAATTATGGAATACAGGAAAGAATCATTTACAGAAACTTGCCGTCGAATGACGCAAGATCAAAATTGGACAGGTTGTACCGGTCCGAGTTGTTAGAGGAGCAAGGTCCGCCGGGTCCGGCGTGTTTCGGAGCCCGAATCATGGGCGATCCGCCTGTGCCGAACTTTCAGCTGGCGAGGGGAACGAAACATACAATGGAAGCACCAAACCACAAGACTGGTTAATTGACTATGCCACTGCAGTAAAAATAGCTGGCGGAAACTTGTGATGGGCAGTAAGATATGTCCCGCAAATGCTGGAAGGACCGGCTAGAGTATGGTTGAATAATCTGCCAGCGGGCAGTATCAACTTCTGGCTAGATTTTGAAGAGATGTTTGTCAGCAACTTTACCAGCACTTACAAGATACCAAACAGGCCACAGCAGCTTGCAATGTGCAAGCAAAGGCTGAATGAGACAGATAGAGAATTCTTGACTCGGTGGTGTAACCTCAGGAATTCATGCGAGGGAGTTATAGAATCACAAGCGATAGCTTGGTTCGCTCAAGGATGCCGTTATGCCAGTGTCCTGTGGCAGCGACTGCAAAGAGATATGCCAACCACTTTGGCAGAAACCATCAGGATAGCGGATTCGTATGCATTGGGAGATCCGACGCAACCAGAGCTGATGTCGGCAGACCATCGGGAGCATCAAGATCAATATGCAAGAGATGCTGCCGGATCATCGAGGCGTAATGAGTTCAGAAGTAGAAGAAGAGAGGAAAGTCCGGATTACAGATATGCCTCCAATCAGGTGGCAGCGGTAGTGCAAGATCAGCCGAGTCACGGAACAAATAATGGCGGAAGAATGGTCCTCAGCAATGGACACCGAGGAATGAAGGGAAGAGACAGTGGACACCAGAACAGAAGAAGCAATGGCAGGAAACACCGAAGAACACGTTTGAATCCATGTTGGATCAACCGTGTAAGTTTCACACTCCAAACCCGGCCAAGCCGGCCAATCATACAACTCAGCAATGCGCCTGGATGAAAAATGCAATGGGGAACCCGGCGGGCATGCAAGCACCTTCCCATCCGGTGCATCAGCAGCAGCAGCCACAGTTGATTGGAGCGAATGCACAACAACTAATGTTACCCCCTCCTCCCCCGAGGTATGATAACTCGGACCGGAGAGATGCAGTTCATCAAGTGATAAATCAGGGTCAGGATGGAATGACAAACCCCGGAAATAATGGACGCAATGATTACAGGGAACATCATCACCATATTATGGTTCACAACAGTAAACAAGTAAAGTATACAAAGACCGACATATGGAAGTAAATGCGCGATTATGCCGATAGTACCAAGATATGTGGCTTGGTCGATCAGAAGTAACTTGGAGCATAAGGATCTCCCAAAATAATGCTCAATCCGGGTCAGACGCATTTCGTACTAGATCCGACATTTGTCAGGCCCAGCATTAATGTGAAATTTTCAAAAGTACTCATTGACAATGGGAGCAGTATCAATATCATATACAAAGATACAATGCATAAACTCAGGATATTGCAGAATATGCTGCAATCTACGAGAACCACGTTCCATGGGATAGTGCCAGGACTTTCATGCGAACCCATAGGAAAGGTTCGAGTAGATGTGTTATTCGGCACAAGAGATAACTGCAGGACGGAAAATTTGGAGTTTGAGGTGGTGGATCTAGAGAGTTGCTATCATGCTTTACTCGGACGGGTAGCATTGGCCAAATTCATGAGCAGTTGCCACATCACTTATTTGAAAATGAAGCTACCCAGACCACAAGGCGTGATAACAGTAGCAGGAGACTACAGGAAGTCAATGGAATGTGCCTCAGCCGGATCAAACCTGGCCGAGTCATTGGTGATCGCAAGAGAAAAAAAGAAGGATTCAAGAGGTAGCGGCTCGCCACCGTCAAGAACCGAATATGCCGGCATTGGCCAACCCGCATGGAAGCGTTTCTTTCTAGCCGACTAAAGAAACGAAAAAGGTCCAGATAGATGAGCAGTTCCCAGAACGCACCATCACCATTGGTGTCGGCCTAGATGCCAAATAGGAAGGCGAGCTCACCAACTTCCTTCGTGAGAATCGGGACATCTTTGCATGGTCAACTCAAGACCTGCAAGGTGTGCCGAGGGAGTTGGCTGAGCACTCTCTGCATGTAAGGCCAGGAGCAAGGCCGGTGAAGCAACCTCTCCGCCGCTTCGCCGAAGACAGGAGAAAAATAATAGGGGATGAGATAGCTCGGCTCCTTGCGGCCGGGTTCATCATGGAAGTACTTTATCCGGATTGGCTATCAAACCCGGTGTTAGTAGAAAAGAAAAAGGATGATCCAAATGTAGCCATCGTATGGCGAATGTGTATGATTACACGAACCTGAACAAGGCGTGTCCCAAAGATCGTTTTCCTTTACCTAGAATAGAACAAGTCATTGATTCGACCGCTGGTTGTGAGCTGTTATCATTTGTAGACGCGTACTCTGGTTTTCACCAGATACCATTAAATCCGGCTGATCAAATAAAGACTGCGTTTATTACCCCGTACGGGGCTTATTGTTATCGCACCATGCCATTCGGCCTGCATAACGCAGGGGCAACGTACCAGAGATGTATGCAAAAATATCTACATGACCAGATAGGAAAAAATGTACAAGTATATGTAGATGATGTGGTTATCAAAACCAAAGAGAGCAAAACGCTACTGGATGATATTCGGCAGACATTCGCGAACTTGAGAAGGTTCCAAATGAAGCTTAACCCGGAAAAATGCACCTTCGGTGTACCAGTTGGAAAACTACTTGATTTTCTCGTATCTAGCCGAGGTATAGAGGCCAACCCAACTAAGATAAGAGCGGTAGAAAGGATGGAATTGCCCAGATGTCTAAATGACATACAGAAGTTCACGGGTTGCCTAGCCTCGCTTAGCCGATTTGTATGTCGGCTAGGAGAGAAGGCACTACCATTATATCAACTGATGAAAAAATCTGATAAGTTCATTTGGACACCACGAGCAGATAATGCATTTCATGAACTGAAGAAGATGTTGGTCACAGCACCAATCCTGGCCTCTCCATTGTCAAAAGAGCCTATGTTACTTTACATAGCCGCCACGAACAAGGTGGTAAGTGCGATGATCGTTGTGGAACGAATTGAAGATGATAAATCAGTACACAGGCCAGTATATTACCTAAGCGAGGTACTTTCAGCCTCAAAACAAAATTACCCACATTATCAGAAGATGGCATATGGAGTATACATGTCGGCAAAGAAACTTAAACATTACTTTGAAGAGCACTCGATCAAAGTTATATGTGAAGCGCCCATAGCCGACATATTGAGCAACAAAGATGCAAGTGGCCGAATAGCAAAATGGGCAATTGAACTGTCACCTTATGCTCCGCAATTCGATAGGCGAGATGCAATCAAATCTCAGGCGGTGGCCGACTTCTTTGTGGATTGGGCCGAGGTACAATATGAGCCACCATTACCAGATCCGAATTATTGGACAATGCACTTCGACGGTTCCAAGCTCAGGAATGGCTTGGGGGCAGGGATAGTGTTAACTTCGCCAAAAAGAGATCAGCTGAAATATGTGCTGCAAATACATTTTGCCGCATCAAACAATGTAGCCGAATACGAAGCACTCGTCCATGGATTGAAGGTAGGAAAAGAGATTGGGATACGCCAGATCATATGCTACAGAGATTCATATCTAGTAGTACAACAAGTATCAGGCAATTGGGATGTGCTAGATGCCAATATGGCATTATATAGATTCCATGTGCAAAAACTCAGTGGATACTTCGATGGATGTGAATTTCATCATATACCTCGGGCAGAAAATGACGCTGCAGACACGCTGTCAAAACTCGGATCAACCAGGCAATCAATTCCCCTGGGTATCGCCCTAGAGCACCTGATAAAACCATCAATAACACCATCACCAGAGTCTGAATCCATCTTTATCCCGGCGGAATCAAGAGAAGATAGTATGCCGATGGAAGTTGACAAAGAATGTAACCCGAAATTCTCAAAAATGAACCCGGCCAATGCACAGATGGATCTGGAAAAATCCGAAGTGGTTATGTTGGCGGAGAATATGGAAATAGACAGTGAAATTGTCCCAGAAAAAATCATGCCAACATGGGCGCAACCCATATTTTTCTTCCTTAAGGATGCAACTTTGCCGAATAACGAGGTACTGGCTAAACAGACATTGAGAAGAGCTAAAGCTTATACAATCGTAAACAATGAGCTGTATAAAAGGAGCGTCACAAGTGTGCTGCAAAGATGTGTGGATTCGGCGGAAGGCCAGGAGATTCTCCTAGATATACATCAAGGAGAATGCGGGCATCACGCCTCGTCCAGAGCTTTAGTGGCCAAAGCATTCAGGCATGGATTTTATTGGCCAACAGCGTTGAAGGAGGCCAAAGAGTTGGTGGAAAAATGTAATGGTTGCCAGAGATATGCCAGCAAAATACATATGCCATCGTCCGAGTTAAAAACGATACCAATTACTTGGCCGTTTTCTGTATGGTGCTTAGATATGGTGGGACCATTCAAGCCGGCCCAGGGCGGGATGACCCACATTTTAGTCATGGTCGACAAATTCACAAAGTGGATTGAAGTGAAACCAATAAAAAAATGTGATGGACCAACAACAGTAAAATTCCTCAAAGATATTATCTTGAGGTATGGTTACCCACACAGTGTTATTACGGACAATGGCACAAACTTTGCTGAAGGGGCCTTTGCTAGATTCTGCCAAGGAAAACACATAAGATTGGATGTCGCCTCGGTGGCTCACCCAGCATCTAATGGGCAAGTAGAAAGATCTAATGGACTAGTATTGTCCGGAATGAAACCACGACTCGTCGAACCACTGCAAAGGTCGGTAGGGTGCTAGATCAAGGAACTACCAGCGGTACTATGGAGCCTCAGAACTACCCCAAATAGGTCAACAGGGTATACCCATTTTTTCTGGTATATGGAGCAGAAGCCGTGCTTCCAGCCGACATAATACATGACTCGCCAAGATTCACCCAATATACAACCGCTGAGGTAAATGAGGTAGCTCGACAAGATGATGTCGATCTGCTAGAAGAAGCCAGGGAGTTGGCACTATCAAGATCAACTATTTATCAGCAAGACTTACGACGATATCACAGCAAGAAAGTCAATCCGAGAGTGTTTAAAGAAGGAGATTTGGTCCTTCGGCTAGTGCAACGCACAACCGGCATGCACAAACTATCACCCCCATGGGAGGGACCATTCATCGTGAGCAAAGCATTGCACAATGATGCATATTAACCTAATTGATGCTCAGTCACCAGAAAAGAACAAGGCAAACAAAACCGGCGAAGAATCGAAAAGACCATGGAACATAGCTTTACTTTGTCCATTTTACTCGTAGGAGTCATCTATGGTACGTTGTAACGTGACGCTTCAAGTCGAAGTATCGACTATGTATTAAACCTCGGCACCTTGAGCAGTGACTCGGGGACTGCCCTACGTTATTTGTCATTTTGGATTATGTATTAAACCTCGGCACCTTGAGCAGTCACTCGGGGACTTCCCTATGTTATTTCTCAGTTTGGGTTATGTATTAAACCTCGGCACCTCGAGCAATGACTCGGGGACTGCCCTATGTTATTTAGCATTTTGAGTGATGTATTAAACCTCGGCACCTTGAGCAGTAACTCGGGGACTTCCCTATATTGTTTCACATTTTGAGGTATGTACTAAACCTCGGCACTTTGAGTTATGCACTTGGAGCAGTGACTCGGGGACTGCCCAACATCATTTTTTCCGGAATTATGTGTTAAGCTTCAGGACCTCGAGCAGGGAACTCGGGGACTATGACGTATTATCCCTTATCTCGAATTAGGCATTAAAACCTCGATTTCTAGAGCATTGACTAGGGAATTGCCCCATGATTGTCTCCTGTTACAAAAATAGGTATTAAACTTCGGCACCCCGAACGATAGGTCAGAAGCTACCTTGAACGATATTATTTCGCTTTCCTCAAATATGGGCTTCGGGATTTATAGATCGGATAAAGATCAAGAACACAATGGTAGAGCCATTGAATTTATACAGGCCAGGCAATATTAACGCCGAACTAAGATGGCTCAAATGAAAACACACAATCCAAACTTATGAGATTGAAGGCCACCAAAGCAAAGATTTAAACCAACAAGATCTGTTTAGACAGACAAATAACAGTCACCATCATAGGTGCCTCAGCAACAAAAGACAAAAGAGAGTTCATACCACGCAGAGAGTCGGACAATTGTTTCACACACAGCATACGCCCGGCATACCGGGGATAAGAAATAACTTAAAGTTTTTTGAACCTAAGGGGCAGCGACTTGGTCAGGCACTAGGCGCTCCGAGGTAGACGGCACCTCGGCTCAAGTTGCTTCGCCCTCCATAGAACCAAGAGCGACTTCGGGGGAAGCCCGGGGCTGTTGAGAAACGTTAGGTTGAGCTTGAGAGTGCCCAGTCCCTTTGGAAGATGATCGCACATCGCCCTCCCCATCCGAGATGGCGCTAGAATCACCAGAGTTGTCCGAGCCGCCCTCACTCTCGCCCTGATCGGCCGAACTATTACCAGAAGCATCTTCAACTTCGACGTCATCCGCTGGGTTAGGAAGGAAACTCGGCCCTTCAATCCAGTTATGCACGTCAGCATACTCAACAAGCTGGAAGGCACGAGCTTGTTGGCGAGCGACGAATTCTGGATCCTCAACCAACGGGAGCCAGTGCGCAAGTTTATCAAGGTATCGAGCGAAATATCCTCGTACCATGACATAATGACTGTGAGCGCCATATCAGCACCAACTCGTCCAGCGGATTCCCTCCAGAGATTTAACTGGTTCTGCGATGCCATTAATCTTTCCACCAGTATCTTGATCTCATCAATATCAAGAGTTCCAGAAGTATTCGGCCAGAGAACATGGTAGGCCCGAATGGCTGCTTGCACCAAATCCCTGCCATAATCTTCATCGGACCAACGACAGCGCCAACGACAACCAAGAAGTCTTCCATCGAGTATTCTGGGCTCGCATCTGCGGGAACACCTCGACGCACGCGAGCATTAATCACCGCTCTAGAGCTCACGGGCTTAGCTTCCGGAAAATGGTCTGCGCAAAATAAAAGTATATCACTCAAAAGTAAGAAAGAGAAGAAGATAACTCGGACACGGTCAGAGACTTACGATGAATATAGCTCAGCATTTTCTGAAGATCTTGAGCCCAATCAACCTTGGTCTTCTCAAAGCGAGTGATCTCCTCGCTCATCGCCCGTGTCTAAGTTCGGTAGCCTCGAGGAGTTCTTTATTTTTCTGCAATTGCAGAGCTAGTCGATTCTTCTCTTCAGAGAACTCCTGATCAACTTTCTCTAACTCAGACTTCTGAGAGAGCTTGAGGGACTCCACCTCGGCGCGCAAGCGAATTATCTCGTCATCTTTATCTTTCATCTGCGCCGAGTGAGTAGCGGCTTGCTCTAAAAAATGCAGCATCATATCAGGCATGGGTATGCATTCTTGATGTGGCGCTGCAAGAGTTTGTAACTCGGCTATACCAAAGCCAAAAGGTTAAAAGGATCCCAGGATAAATGTCGAACGGAAATCAGTAAAGAGAAAGGATAACTAACCTTCCAGGGCCTTGACTTTCTTCTCAAGACGGATATTAAGATTGTTGATATTACCTGTTTACCAACAAAATGAGCTAACACCTCAAGTCGAAAATATTAAGAACTTTAGGGACAATACAAAAGTTTGTTAAATTACCAGATTTCTTCACCACGGGAACAACTTTTTCATACTTCTCTTGCAATTTCTTATGTGCGAAAAGAAGCCTTTGGAATTCGGTGGTCCGCCGATCATGGGAAACCTAAGAGACAAAATAAATTGCAGTGAGATATTCGAAGCTAAGACATATCCGAATCAAGCAAAGCTTAACTCAGACCTAGGTGGCTAGATATTCGAAGCTAAGACAAATCCGAATCAAGCAAATCTTAACTCAGATCTAGGTGGCTGCATATTTGAACACTAGGACAGATCCGAATCAAGCAAAGCATAACTCAGATCTAGATGACTGGATATTCGAACACTAAGACAAATCCGAATTAGGCAAAGCCTAATAAAACTTCTAAACGAATAACAAGTTATTCGGTTGCAAGCTTCGGGGACTAGAGTATATATAATATCATTCGAATAACTAATCAAACATCAATAAAAACAATTACCTCGTTCATCTTATCGCTGTCAAGCACGATCTTGGCAGCTAGATGCAAGCGACTGCTGATGTCGGAGAGTTGAAATGGTTGACTTCTTGGATTGCCCTCGAGCTGATCAGCAGCGTTCCAATTATTGGCATACTCAACCAACGAGCCGAGGCTGTTCCCACTCTCAGTACGAGTCAGGACTTTACCTCAGACGCATTGTGTAACCATCGTCGCCGCGGGACTCTTGTGAAGAGTGAGCTGAGTATCAGCGGCCGGGGTGACAACGGTCTTAGCAGAGGAAACCCCCTTGCGGAGTGCATCAGCAATCGTAGGTTGAGAAGAGCTGGCAAGTCCTTTATGAGATAAGGGAGGTTTGGTGACGACGAACTTTTTAGCCTTAGAAGAGGCGTCGGCAGCAGCCGTTACCTCAACACTAGGGGTGGTGTCCTTGGAAACATGAGGAACTATAGTTTCTGAGGGCGCCGATATGGTGATATCCTCGGCTGGAGTTGGAGTTGTGGTTGAAACTGCGCGGGCCAAAGGAGTCTCGGGGGAAACTCCGGGGTTCACAATGGGGTCAGCGGGTTCGGTAGGAGGATCTACTGTCCGGGTTACGTTGGCATCAGCAACGGAAACCACGGGTGCATCTTGCCGAGGTAATGTTTGACCCAGAGAAGGAGGAGAGTCCACGCGAGCAGGACTAGGAACTCTGGTATCTTCAGGAGGCGGATGAGAAGGCAGCCGAGTAGTATGACTCGTCATGCTTGGACCACTGGGCTTAACAGAAAGAGGAGCGCTGCAAAAGCACAGAAAGTCAAATCAAAAGACGGAAAAAGAGAAACAAGAAATACAAATGAAAATGAGCATACCCAGTAACTCCGGGAATAGTTTTACGCTTCAGAAGGTGCTGGGATGACTTTTTAGTTCGCTTCTTGGGAGAGGCTTCGGAGGCACCTGTTGGAGCGGCACGCTTCCGCAAGGTAGCAGGAGGTTGGGAGGCGAGAGGCTCGGCGTCGTGCACCTGACCGGCCTGATTAGCTGGGGAAGTAGAAGCCGGAAATGCATAAGAGATAGGCATTGCGGCGACTACCTCAAGAATTTGGACGTCGTCCGAATCACCTTCCTCCCCGTGAGCCGAGGTCTTGCCACATGCGCGAGCCGGAGCGAGGTCTAACTTGGGAACAAACTCCTCCGAGTCAGGCTCCCCGCTATCCGGGGTGTTCCGATCTGCGGTCCACGGAAGGGCCAGAACCTCGGCATCTTCAATCTTCTGCTCCGCAAATCTCTGCAAGAAAAGAGACAAAGAGGAATTAGCAAAAAGAATCACAAACGCAATTGGGGGAAAAACATAAGTGCATGAACTTACCTCGGGAGGGGGATTCCCGCAGGTGAACGGCTTCAGTCCCCAGGTCCAATCCTCCGGAATCTCCATCTTAAAGATAGCTCGGACACGCTTGAAAATAAGATAATTATCGAGCTCAACCATTGAGACTCGGTTGGGATCAAGGGGACCGCTCATATAGCAGAGCTTGTGCATGCGTTGCTGAAAAGGGCAGATCCGGCTACTAACGAAGGTGGTCATCAGATCCTCGCCACGTAACCCGGCGCGGGTCAGCTCCTTCAGCCGAATCTCAAAGGCCTCGACCAGAGCATGGCTCTTCCTGGGGTTGTAGGTCCAGTTCCTCTTGGAAGGGGGGCTGATGGAGAAAGCGGGGAGCCGAATCTTGTCTTCTTTTCCAGTATTCTTGACATAGAAAAACGATCTATGCCACTTCTTGCAAGACTCGAGACCGGCGACACGAGGAAACTCAGATTTTCTCCGAGGAGTGATGGACGCGGCCCCACACTGAGTAAGTAACTTCTCAGAGGGCTGGAGGGATTTTTTTGGGACGACGTTTGAGCGGATCTGGAAGAATTTGGACCATACGTGCACCGACGGCCAGAGGCCGAAGTATCCTTCCGAGGCCGAGATAAAGGCAGATAAGGAAGCAATGGAATTAGCCGGAAGATGATGCGGCTGAAGGCTGAAGTAATCGAGAAATTCCCTAGCGAAATCTCTAAGGGGAAGACTGAAACCCCGGGCAAAGTGAGACATAAAGACGACATATTCGCCATCATTGAGTACGGGGGACGATTCGCTGCTGGGTAAGCGACAGCTTACCTCTGCAGGAATCCGGCGAGTTCTAATTAGCCACTCAATCTCACGACGAGTGACCGAGGAACCCTGCCAGGAGCCCCGCTCTGTACCAGACGCTACGTCGTCGTCCTAGACTAGCGCGCCGCTAAATGAACTCGACATGGGGTCGCCGGAGGAATCCATAGAAGAAGAACTAGCGGCGGAGCAAAGCTTGGAGGTATGGGGCCCCGTCGTGGCTCTAAGCAAGAACGGCGGCGGAGCGGAAAGGAACTGCCACAAGATGTCTAGAAAATGGCAGATGCGTCTGGAGAAAAATCTAGGTAACGGGGCCGCAGAAAAACTCACCTGCGACGGTGCCGGAGCAAATGCAAGGGGGCGGGGTCGACGGAGTAGAGAAGCCGTGCCCTCGCCGTCGAAGATTTCGACGATGGCGCGGCTGCAGGAGCACGAGCAGACACACGAGCGTGAGGAGGAAGAAGGGCAACGGCGAGCGAAGGGGGAAAGTGAACCCTCTAGTCCCGTGCCCCTCTTTATAACCGCGCGGCCTTGGCGGTAGTGGGATCATGCGTGCGGGCGATAACCGTGTAGATCGTACGTGCGGCGGAACCGCTCGTGGCTGAGTGGAGCCACATCGACGACCACACGACGTAGGAGAGGATCAGGCCTCCTAACCGATGCGGTGCGCGAGGCGTCATAGTGCCGACGCAACAGGCGCAATAATCACTGTAGCGTTGTCAGCGGGAACTGTAGAGGAACAAAAAACTAGGGAAATAATGATGAGTGTTACACGTAGGATGAGGCGTACGCAAGAAGCTACACGGATACCTCGAATAGCTGAAAGTAACTCGGAAATGAGGAGGAATGAATATTGGGAAACTGATGTGGCCCGGCCGAGGTACGGACGGGACCACACCAGCTTCGGGGACTAATGTTGGGGAAGTGACCCCGGATAGGGTCGAGACGGGGGAAGCCAAAAGGAGTTTCCCGGTCTTATGCCGAGTTACCATTTATATCGGCCGAATCATGTAAAGGTCCGCCGAGATGAGCATGACCATGACATTTACAAAGAGGGGTTATACGTTACTCGGCCGACGTACGGGTTAAGTCGGCCGGGCAAGTCCGACTAAACCATAATGCAGGTGAAGGCCGAGCCGAGTTAAGCGAGGCAGGGCCGAATAACATGAAGCTTGCAGGAGAAGGAGGAACCTAAAGTCAAACCCTAGCCTCAGGCTAGGAAGAATCTGAATAGAGCCAAGCGCAAAGGACAAGGCGCAGAGCAGCAGAAGAGCAGACAGAGGTCATGGAGGTGACAGTCCTGGAACCCGAGGCATATAGGTGGGGCTCTCTGGAACCTTGCCTTCATTAGAAGGGGGACACGGAAAGGAGCTCGCCGAGTTACTATATTGGGACAAGCATATTCCTCGAATATGCTTGCCACGTCAGCCCTAGAGGAGCAAAGGCACCCCTTTATAAGGGGAAGCTTGGACCCTTGAGGGGGGATCGGCTCATTCAACACCGTTAGGCTTGTAAAGTTCATCTTCTCTTCCTGCATACAGCTCAAGGAGCACTTGTAGTCCAAGAGAGGAGAAATAAAGATCTGTATGTTAGTAATCCGCGTGTTGAAATAACTACATCTTCCCTCCCCAGATCCCATTAGCATCCATTGGCCCCATACTTTAGCCTACCCATGGCATCTGCCGTGCCACCACCACGATAGGTTTCCAACGAATCACTCTTCCTCCCTGTTGAGTGTAGAATCACTCAACAATCTTTTTATTTACCATATGCATAGCTTTTTATTGAGGACGCTTCATAGATCCTCATTATGGTGTTGCTGCAAGTTTCCACCATGACTAAGCATGGCTTAGGCTAGCGGCCCAAGCGTTTCTCTAACACAATGTATAAACTCCATGAACTAACAACTTCCCCTTTTATTTCACATTGTCGACATCCATAAACAAAATAGCAAGGAATCAACTGGATGAGATATCCAAAAATTGTTGAAAGCGTTCCCTATGATAGCACGGTTCTGCTGACTCCCAGTATATAATAAGCAAGCATATAACTTTCATGGACTAGTCACAATGGTTCAAGATTATTAAGCGCAAGGAATAAAGTGTGCCATCAAGTTCGTGAGAGCTTTTCTAACTAACTTTCTCAAAACAGACAAACATTTTATTTTGGAAGAAAACACAACATATATAAAATATGCACTGAAGTAGCAAATGATGCTAATAGGCAGGTATGGTGGACACAGCTGGCAATATTGGTTTTGGGGAGTTGGAAGCATAGGTAGATCACATACTCAGTGCAAGTGAAGGCTAGCAATAGAGAGGGAGCGACAAACAAGAGAGCAATAGCTGCCATAATCATGCTTGCAACAAAACAAGACTAATTATGGCATGAAAGTGATATAAGAACTCCGAGGCAAAATAAATCATCGAGGCTTACTGACTATTGATTAGTCATATGCATGCGTGAGCATGTGCCAAGTCGATTCACATGAACAGTCAGAGGAGGATACCACAATGTCATACCAAAGTATGAATAAAACAATGCAAGCAAACATTCATATGGCGTGCTACAAAATATTAGCAAGCTGGAGCTAATCATAGACAAGCAAGAACTACTAAGCATACATAATGACATACACCTTACACAAATAGGCTAAGCATGCTCACAGTGATGAGTATATGTACAAAAATGAAAAACAAATAGAGTTCGTTACTAGCCTGTTACCACACCTCGAGTTGTCTTAATCTTCATTATTGCCCTTCACTTGTGTGACTTGAATATTAACATGAAACCAAAATCCACTGTGGACGGCTGAACCCTGCAAATAACTCACAAAACCAAAGAAGAACAACAAATATTTTTGGTGTTTTTGATTTTTTTAGAAGGCAACCAATGCAAAACCAAACGAAGCAAAAGAAAACCAAAAACAAAAACTAAGATGCTCCAAGAACAACACAACTATGCATGAAATAATAAAAACAAAGTGTCTAGAAAGACCTGAGATTTTTATTGATGAAGAAGGGGATGCCTTGGGTACCCCAAGCTTTGACGCTTGTACCTCTTGAGTAATTCTTGGTGTGACACAGAGTTTCTCCCCCAAGCTTGAGCTTTTGTCCATTCTTGATCTCATTACATCATCCTCTCTCTACACCTGAAAATTTTCTTTCAAACAAAACTTCACACAATCTTCATTAGCAACATTAGTTTATTCAAAAGATATTAGACCTCTGGCAAAGCTTTGGAACTGAAAGACTTTTCATTAAAAACACAAGCTCCTGTAGGAACTCCTTCAAAAAGCTCAATTTCCCAAAAATAACCCAAAAAGGAATCAATAAGAAGCAAATGCAAATAATGGCAGAAATCTATCAAAACAGACAAACACGTAGAAACTGATTTTTCTGAAGACCTTCTGTTGCTCAAATCAAAAAGTGTTGAACTAACGAAAGTTAGCTAATATACTGGGGTATTTATTCATAAATTTTCAACACAATACGACTTACAGAGACTCCTCACAAATTTTTATGGTGGAGGATAGAAATTGGTTTCGGGACAGCAACTCCCCAAATCTTACTTCCCTCTCATTAGAGGTCATTCTTGGCACAAAAAGCAAACAAAAAGGATAAGGAGAGATCATTACTGAAGTAATAACTTCCAAGACTCAAGGAAACTCTTGGGTTATCTCCCAACAAGTACTTTTTAACGCCTTTAAGTTAGGCACGGCGAAGAGCAAATAATGGAAAGGAGAAAAATAAAAGTGAGCAAGTATAACCACTGTGAAAATATTATTTTGTTCATTAAAATCCTTTTGTTAACAAGGTTGATCAAGTCTTGTTACCAAAACAATCTTATATGAATAAAAACTTTGCATTCGACAAGGTGATTCTGTTACCTCATACTTGATAGCAATGGTCCCAATCATAATAGTTTCAAAAATTTCTTGTGGAATGGGACAATATATTTGTCCAACCTTGATGCTCTCAATATTTTCAATGGAATTCAGGCAATATCTCTTAACAACCTTCTTGGGGAAATAAACAGTATGCTCATTGTCATCAATATTGAATGTTACTTTTCCTTGATTGCAATTGATGACAACACCTGCAGTATTAAGAAAAGTTCTCCCAAGAATAATAGACATATTATCATCTTCAGGCATTTCAAGCACAACAAAATCAGTTAAGACCATGAAATTATGAGCAACGTGAACAGGAACATCCTCACATATACCATCAGGGACAGTAGTTAACTTATCAGCTATTTGCAAAGATATATCAATTGGTATCAACTTTTCTAGCTGGAGCCTCTTGTAGAGAGAAAAAGGCATAACACTAACTCTAGCTCCCAAATCACATAAAGCAGTTCTAACATAATTGTTCTTAATAGAACAAGGAATAGTAGGTATACCTGGATCACCAAGTTTCTTTGGAACCTTAACATTAAAGGAGTAATTAGCAAGCAAAGTAGAAATTTCCTCATTAGGAATCTTCCTTTTATTAGAGACAATATCCTTCATATACTTTGAATAAGGAGGAAACTTAATAGCATCAGTCAAAGGAATTTGCAAGAATAAAGGTTTCATCCACTCACAAAACTCGTTGTAGTGTTCTTCCTCCTTTGACTTGTGTTTCTTACGTGGAAAAGGCATAGGTTTCTGCACCCAAGGTTCTCTCTCTTTACCATGTTTATTAGCAATAAAATCTTCCTTTGTGTACCTAGTGTTTTTAGTGTGCTTCTCAGGCTCTTCCTCACCTTCCTCCTTATCAGGAGACTCATCAAGATTACCACTTTCAGTTTCAACATCAGAGACATATATACTATTAGGATCTACAACAGGTTCAAGTGGTTCCTCAACTATCTTATGTTTCTTTTTCTTTCTCTTACGAGGACTACCACTATCTTCACCTTGTTGGGAATCCTGCTCTATTCTTTGAGGGTGTCCTTCGGGATATAAAGGATCTTGAGTAGCTGCACCACTCCTAGTTCTAATTCCATAAACATGTTTATTTCCTGAAGCATTAACTAGCATATCCTTTTGTACCTACCAAGTTGATCAAGTTGGGTTTGAACCATTTGAAAGTGTTTACAAAGCATTTTAATATCATTAGAAGTTCTTTCTACAATATCTTTCAACTCATGGATAGATCTAGAGTTTTCCAATAAATGATTCTGAACTTGTTTATTAAAATTACCTTGTTTAACAATAAATGTGTCAAGTTCCTCTAAGCACTGATCAGGAGGCTTACCATAAGGAATATCACCTTCATTAAATTGGAGAGAGTGTACCTCAATAGTAGATGAGTGGGGAATTGGCTTACATAATTCTTCTATAGGAGGTTGATTCTTCAAATCTTCAGCTCTAATACCTTTCTCCTTTAGACACTTCTTAGCTTCCTTCATCACTTCATCATTTAATGCAATAACTCCCCTCTTCTTTGTTGTTTGGTGTTGGAACTGGTTCAGGAACAACTGGTTCAGGAGTAATAGTCTCAGGTGTATTCAGCTCAGTTGAAGTCCAATCATCATAATTCTTGCTTATCTTGGTCATTAATTCTTCAGCATCTGTAGGAGTCCTTTTCCTGAAAACACAATCAGCAAAGCTATCTAGGTAGGTCCTAGAATCATCAGTTAGTACATTATAATAAATATCAAGAAGCTCATTCTTAGGCAATGGACATCCAGGATGTGTATGAATAAAGGAACAAAATATTTTCCATGACTCAGGCAATTTATCTTCTTCTCCTTGTTTAAAATCAAAAAGTCTCTACAAAGCAGCATGTCTAGCACTGGGAGGAAAATATTTCTGAAAGAAAGAAGCAATCAAACAATCAGGGCTATCAATGGAACCAGGAGGTAATCTATTAAACCAAGCCCTAGCTTCTCCTTTTAGTGAAAAAGGGAAGATCTTAGTAACAAAGTACTTGTGCATCTTAAAATCATCGGAGCATAAAGCACTCATAGTGGAAAGCTCATTCAAATGAGCCACAACACTCTCATTTTCAGTCCCACAAAAAGGTTCTTTCTCAACAATGTCTAAATAGGATAAATCAAGAGAGAAATCATAATCTTTATCTTTAATATCTATGGGAGAGGTGGCAAACTTAGGATCAGAGGACAGTTTAGGAATAATGGTACGTCTAGCAAGGAGACTCTTAATAGCACTAACACCATGTGTGTTTCGGCACTCTTCAACAAATTCATCAGTGAAATCAATGTAACCATCATTAATATCATAACTCTCACTAGCAGGTGAGCTAACAGGTGTAACAGTGTCTTCACTAGGAGTTTCAGTATTTCCTAAACTAGCCATAGTTGCATCTAGAAAAGGACCTAGTGAACCACTCGCATCAAGCACAACAGAAGTAACATCATGAGTATCAAAAGCAGTTTCAGATTCAGCAGCAGTAGCAGTGTGTGTATCATGAGTATGTGGTGGTGGTGTGACAAGATTACTTATAACTGACGGTGAATCAAGAGCAGCAGAGGTGTTTAGGACTGTACCTCTTCTTGTAGTGGAAGGTAAAATAGGGAACTTTCCATCACGAGACTTCCCCATGATGAAAGGAGTAGCAGTGAACAATAATAGATCGAAGTGAACTTACAAATAAAGCTATGCTCCTGGCAACGGCGCCAGAAAATAGTCTTGATGACCCACAAGTGTAGGGGATCGCAACAGTCTTCGCGGGTAGTATTACCCAATTTATTGATTCGACACAAGGGGAGCCAAAGAATACTTGCAATCCTTAACAACAGAGTTGTCAGTTCAGCTGCACCTAGAAATAGTTCTTGCTTACAGAAGTTTATCAGTAGCAACAATTTGTAGTAGTAACAGCAAAGCAACATCAGCAGTAACAACAACAGTGAAACAATAGCAATATTAACAGTAACGGTAGCAGTAGGATTCAAGTGCGATAGGCATAGGGATGGATGGACGGGCGTTTCATGGACGAGTCTAAACATGTAACTTGAAAGTCTAGGGCATTGCATATAAATAATAACAAGCATCCAAGTACTAAATAATCCTAGGAATGTGCTCCAAATATAGTCATACGTGCTCGCAATGAGAACTTGCACAACATCTTTTGTCCAGCCAGCCCATGGCAGCGAGGCCTCTAGGGAACTACTGGCAATTAAGGTGCTCCTTTTAATAGAGCACCGGAGCAAAGCATTAACACTCCGTAAACACATGTGATCCTCACACCACAACCATCCCCTCCGGTTGTCCCAATTATTGCCACTTTGGGGCCTTTGGATCCGGACAATGATATGTGTACACAACTTGCAGATAAGATCACAAACAATACTATCATAATGATTCAATAATAAGTTCAGATCTGAGATCATGGCACTCGGGCCCTAGTGACAAGCATTAAGCACAACAAGTTGCAACAAAGTCAAATAGCACTAATAGAGATACTAGGCACTATGCCCCTAATGGATCTTATTCGATTACATGATAGAACTCATCCAATCCCTACCATCCCCAAGCCTACAACGGGGGATTAATAACTCATGGATGAGGGAAACATCGGTGGTTGATGGAGATGCGTTGGTGATGACGATGGCGATGATCCTATCTAAATTCCCCGTCTGGGCAGGGTGCCAAAACTGAGTTTCTGGATCCGAATCTTGGTTTCTCGTGGCGGCGGCGGAGCAGAACTCTTTCTGGAAAACTATCGACCCCTCCCCTGAGTTTTTAGGTCAGAAGGCAACTTATAGGCGCGGAGGGAGGCCGAGGAGCTGCCTGGGATGGCCAAACCTCCCCAGTGCACGGGTCACGGCCCGCGCTGGGGGTGGTCCCCCCTGTGCCTTCTCTGTCTCCCCTTCTGGATCCGTGGATCTTCTGGTGAAAAATAGTTTTTGGCATATTTTTTCGAGATTTTTTCTGATAGTTGATTTTCTGCACAAAAACAAGACCCCAAGGTAATTCTGCTGAAAACAGCGTCAGTCCATGTCAGTTGCATCCAAATCACACAAGTTTAGAGAAGAAACAATATCAAAGTGTTTGGGAAAGTAGATACGTTTTGGACATATCAAGGAGTCACACCTAGTTCTTCATTGCCTAGAACACTCTAGTTTTCACTCTTATTGCTCTATGAGTGTTCTCTTTTGCTAGTACTGCGTTTAGCTTTAGTTTTCTTATATTTTTTGCTTAGAACTTTTTATTTCTTCTTTGTAGTTAGGTGAGATAATCTCTCTGATCTTTATTGATTATTATCTTTGTGATTTGTTTTAAATAAGTCGATTGGTGTTAGAAACGAGTAAAAAGTTTCATGCTTATAGTGGTACAAAAGAAAGCTTGTTTTGACTGTGGCTTAGACTTTATCATGTCATGTTAGATGTTGCTTTTACCATATGCTTAGTAATTATTGCTATAGCATGACTTGTTTCAAACAACTGAGATTGCTTAATGTGCCTTGAAAGAATCATGCGTTGTTTTAGCATACAAAAGCATAATATTTGTGGTATTCTCCTTTGATGTTTTATTTGGGTTGACTTGGCACATGCTCACACCATGTTATGACTATGAACCAGTCACCTTAGCCTCTATGATCATTTAGTTTTTGACTTGTGATATCACTTTATGCTTTGATTACTAATGTTTTGATGCTTTGCATGATTATGGCCATTATTGCTCTCTTAGTTGGTCGCTCCCAGTCTTTTGCTATCCTCCACCTGTACTGAGTATGAGCTCTACTCATGCATCCAACTCCCAAGAAACCAAGTTATTCCAAATATTCCACTATAAATTCCTATGCATGGTGTGTACACCATTCCAAGTATATTCATGTTTTTATCTATCTTCTAAATTAAACTTTAGTTATGTGAAAATTAGTGATTAAAGCTCTCACGAACTTGATGGCACACTTTATTTTCTGGCACTTAATAAACTTGAACCATTGTGCCCATCTATGTTGCTTATATGATTGCAAATTATAAGTTGGGAGTTAACATAACCATGTTGTCATGGGGAACGTTTTGGACATTGCACTTATTCTATTTAGTTGATATCATGTTCTTTTGTTTATGGATGCTGGTGGTGTGAAATAAAAGGGGATCTTGTAAGCTCATGGAGTTTGTATATGTGTTATATAAACCATGCCTAATCATGGTGGAAACTTGTAGCATAACCATAATGAGTATTCTATGAAGCATCCTCAATAAAAACCTATGCAAATAGCAAATAAAAAGATCGCTGAGATGCTCATTATCTGTTGCCTTGTCATCTTGATATGGGATAGCTCCTGTGTCATGGGGCAAGGGGTACCCCGTTGGAGGTTCTCTACGATACACATATACTTACAATGATAAGAACTTGCTTGTAACCAAAGTTGAGTAGCACGAGGTTCGGTACTCGTACCAAGGGGCATGAGATTTTCAACTTATGATTTGTCAAGCATATACTCATATTTGTGTAACTTTAACCTTAATCACTTCAAGATGCTTATGATAGGGGCAATGAGATCTCAAAGCTAGTAAGTACCATAATTTTTGGAAGCTCTTTATGAAACTTGAAATCCCTACTTCCCTCTATGAAGGGCCTATCTTTTTACTTTTTGTTGAGTCTCCATTTTATATCTTTATGAAACAATTAAGAGAGCATAGTTGTCATTCTTAGTTCAATGTCCATTGTCCCAAAACTTGTTGATTGATTCATAATTATGGTATTGCTTGTTCTTAAATTATTTGTATCTAGTTACCCTTATGAATTTTGAAGGTGTCATATGCATTTATGTTTTGATATTCCATGACGGACAAGATGATTACCACTCTTGACATGTTTTCTATATGTGAAACAAACAAATGTCTTTCAATGCATTGTTATTCATGATCTTTTGTTTGTGAAACCTTTCATGTTGCAACATAGTTGCTATGTCTTGTTGATAGAACTATATATTTCATGCTTATGTTAGAGTACTTTGATCCCAGCTATCAATGCTTTACAATACCTTGATCAAGATTGTGATGGTGCATGCCACCTAAAAAATTATTCTTTTTATCACTTACCTACTCGAGGACGAGCAGGAGTTAAGCTTAGGGATGCTTGATACGTCGTAAACGTATCTATAATTTTTGATGATCCATGCTTGTTTTGTACCAACTCTCCTATGTTTTGTCTACACTTTGTGGCACTTTTATACATTTTTTGGAACTAACCTATTAACAAGATGCCGCAGTGCCAGTTTCTTGTTTTCTGCTATTTTTGGTTTCAGAAAAGCTAGTAAAGAAATATTCTAGGAATTGGACGGAATAAAAGCGGAAGTCAATATTTTACTGTGACAAAGACGGAGTCCAGAGGGGGTACGAAGAGGCGCCACAGGGCGGCCACACCATCCCATGGCGCGGGTCTACCCTAGGCTGCGCCAGGGCATGGTGTGGCCCCTCTGTCCCTCAATGTCCCTTCGCCTATATAAACCCCCCGAGGCATAAACCCTAAGGACCCAATCAAAAATCCATGAAAAAGTCCGTAGTCGCCGCCACCATCGTCCCTAGATTAGGAGGGATCTGAAGATCTTCCCGGAACCCTGCTGGAGAGGGGATATCACCTTGGAGGCCTTCTTCATCACCATGCCAGCCTTCGGAGTGATGCATGAGTAGTTCATCCTTGGACTATGGGTCCATAGAAGTAGCTAGATGGTCATTTCTCCTCTTTTGTGCTATCATGTTTAGATCTTGTGAGCTGCATATCATGATCAAGATCATCTATTTTTAATCCTATATGTTGTGTTTTTTGGGATCCGATGGATATTGAGTACTATGTCAAGATTTATTATTGATTCTATCATGTCTATGTTATTTGTGATCTTGCATGGTCTCCGTTGCTAGTGGTTACTCTGGCCAAGTAGTTGCTTGTGACTCCAAGAGGGAGTATTTATGCTCGATAGTAGGTTCATGCCTCTAGTAATCTGGGGGAGTGATAGGAACCTCTAAGGTTGTAGATGTGCTGTTGGTACTAGGGAGAAAACAACAATCCTTTGTCCAAGGTCAATTGTATTGTTTACTTTACACACTTTGCTTAATGCAATTATTTGTTGCTTGCAACTTAATACTGGAAGGGGTTTGGATGATAACCTGAAGGTGGATTATTAGTCATAGATGCAGTTGGATTACGGTCTGTGTATTATGTTGTAATGCCCAAATGAATCTCATAGAAATTATCATGACATGTACATGCATTGTTATGCATTATCAACCTGTCAATTTCCCAACTGTAATTTGTTCACCCAACATGCTATTTAGCTTATGGAGAAACACCTCAAGTGAACTGTGGACCCCGGTCCATTCTTCCCACTAATATTCAATCTACTATTTACTTTCTAGAATTACTTTCTGCAATTTATACAAGCAACTACTTTCTTCCACACTATACGTTTAATCCTTAGTTTTCAGCAAACCGGTGAGATTGACAACCTCACAGTAAGTTGGGGCAAAGTATTGTGGTTGTGTTGTGCAGGTTCCACATTGCTAGCAACACCTTGGGAGCTGGTTCTTTCTCCTACTGGTTTGATAACCTTGGTTTCATAACTGAGGGAAACTTGTTGCTGTGCTCATCATACCTTCCACTTGGGGTTCCCAACGAGCTCTACATCATTTGAGCCATCAAGAGGCAAAATTTGATTATGCCCATATGTACTTGACAGGAAGGGCTGCTGTATGGCTCAGGAATTCCGGTGTCTTGGAAGCAAATCTTATTTGGTCAGATTTCTGCAAAGTAATCATTCAAAGATTCTCCGGAGACATCTCCTATGACATTGTTGAAAACTTCAACTCCATCAAACAAGGCAGTAGTTCAGTGGCTGACTACACTGATAAATTTGAAGACAAGATGTCTTCCTATAGGAAAGAAAACCCTCGAGTAGCTAAAATTTACTATGTCAAGTGCTACATCAATGGATTGAGAGGAGAAATCAAACATTACCTCAAACCATTGAAACCACAAACACTAGCTGAAGTAGTGGAATTTTCTAGAGATATGGAAATGGGGGTATAGCACAAAACGGCACCAAGAAATACTCACCACTGCCTAATTATCAGAGAAGCAATTCCTACAGCCAAACTTCACTTCCTAAACCAAGAACAAATGAAATTCCTCAACAAAAAAGGGAAAATGAAGCAAGACCGGCTGCAAGACAGGAATTAAAATTCAAGGAGCCTGGCTTGTGAAAATACTGTGGTGCCAAGTGGTTCTTGGGACACAGATGTCCCCAATATAAAACTGTCAATCTTATGACAAATGAGGAAGAATCACATCTTGACCCAAAGACAAGAAAGAGAGGAAACTGATCAACGACACACTGTCACTAGCCCAATGAAGAAGAGCAAATGATGTAGATTTCTCTTCAGGGAGTTAGAGGCAAAGCCTCAATCTCTACCTTCACACTGAAGGTGAATATTGGAGGAAAAGTGGGAATTGCACTAGTGGACTCTAGCAGTACAAACACATTCATAGATCTGAAGTTTAGCACCAAAATCAATTGTGTGACAGTACTCAACAACATGACAACAGTTAGAGTGGCAGGAGGAGGGGAACTGCAATCTGGCTCTCATATCAAAGAAACCCAGTACAAAATACAGGGTCATGAATTCTGCAACAGCTTCAAAATCCTTCCATTAACTGAATATGATATGGTTCTTGGATGTGGTTTGTTGTACACACATAGTCCTTTCAAGATGGATTTGAAAGCCAGATTACTAACAATCTTGCTGAATGGGAAGAAGGAAATAACACTACTGAGATCGCTTGCAAAAGCTGAGTGAAATCCATTAGTGTCAATCTCATACATAATGGCCAGACAAAAGGTGCTACTGGATACTACCTTTTCCCATTATTGACAGACAAATAAACTGATGGAACAATACACCCTGAAATAGAAGAACTTTTAGTGGAATTTGAGGATGTAGTTGCTACAACAAATTCACTACCACCAATAAGATATGTTGATCATTCCATATCACTGAAAGATAAATCAGAACCACCATCTGTAAGGCCATATAGAGTTCCCCATAAACAAGAAAATGAAATGGAGGAACAAATCAAGCAACTCTTGGAGGCATGCATAATTAGACATAGTGAAAGCCCTTATGCTTCACCTGCTATCCTTGTCAACAAAAAAAGGAGGAACTTGGCGCCTATGCATTGATTACAGGAAGTTGAATGCACAAACCATGAATTTTTTTCCAATAACAGTCATAGATGACTTATTGGATGAACTCAATGGATCAAGATATTTCAAAAAACTTGACTTGAGATCTGGATACCACCAGATAAGGATGAAACCTGAAGATGTCCACAAAACTGCTTTTATAACATACTTGGGACATTATGAGTTCCTAGTAATGCCATTTGGACTCACTAATGCCCCTGCAATATTTCAAGCCCTAATGAATAAAGTTTTTTCTAACATTCTCAGGAAGTTCATCCTCGTTTTCTTTGATGACATCCAAATCTAAAGTCCTAGCAACAAAGATCACCTCCAACACATACATATAGTGCTAGAGTTACTAAGAGCACATAAACTATATGCCAAGAGAAGTAAATGTGTCTTTGCCACACCACAGGTAGAATACCTTGGGAACATCATTTCTGAACATGGAGTTTCTACCGATCCACATAAGATAGCAGCTGTCCAATCCTGGCCACAACCAAAAAACATTTCTCAGCCCCGAAGCTTCTTCGGCCTAACTGGCTATTACAGGAGATTTGTTAGAGATTATGGAATCATCTGCAGACCATTACATGACTTTCTGAAGAAAGATTCTTATACCTGGACTGAGAAACAAACAATTGCCTTCAACAAGCTCAAAACAAGCCTCATTTATGCACCTATGATGGCCCTACCGGATTTCTCCATACCATTCACAGCTGAAACCGATGCTTGTGGAACTAGGATTGGAGTAGTCTTAATGCAAAGAGGCCGACCCATTGCTTACTTCAGAAAAACCCTGGGCACCAAATTAGCAGCATTGTCTACTTATGATAAAGAAGCAATTGCCATCTTGGAAGCATTGAAGAAGTGGAGACACTTGACGAGGGTTCGATTCGTCAATGCCCATTATTATGGACTTGGGTTTTGGATAAGATGGGGATGGTGGAAGTCGCGAGACGGTTAACAGACACGCAACAAGGGGACATGAGGTTTACCCAGGTTCAAGCCCCGGAGGGAAAACCCTACTCCTGCTTGTCTGTTCTTGATTACATCGGAACCGAAGGTTACAGGGGTGCGCAGATGCAATCTGGCATGAGGTGTGTGTATAAGTTGGGATTTTCCTCCTCGTCTTGACCTCCTGGCCAGGTCTCGGGGGTATGTCGAGTCGGTTACAAGTTAGGGTTCACCCTTGAATAATCTATCTACATCATGGCCATGTTCTCCAAGGAGTCGAACTTGTACTAGGATTGGGCCACCCGGAGTTTCCTTCGGCAACAAGTCTTGTCGTAGGCCTTCACTGGGTTGCACCGGGTGTACCAATATAAGGTACCCGTATGGTATATCCATGTCAGTATCTCCAGAGTGTTCAATCAAATCATAGTGATACGTCCAAAATGTATCTACTTTCCCGAACACTTTTGCTATTGTTTCTCCTCTAAACTTGTGTGATTTGGATACAACTAACACGGACTGACGCTATTTTCAGCAGAATTACCTTGGTGTCTAGTTTTTGTGCAGAAAATCAACTATCAGGAAAAATCCCGGAAAATATGCCAAAAATCCTATTTCACAAGAAGATCCACGAAGCCAGAAGACGAGACGGAGTGGAGGCCTGGGGGGCCCACACCCCTGCCAGGCGCGGGTAGGCCTAGCCCGCGCCTAGGGGGGTGCGGCCACCCTAGGATCCCCCTCGGGCTCCCTCTTCGCCTATAAGTTACCCCTTGACCTAAAAATCTAGGGGGGCTCGACGTTTTTCCATAAAGAGTTCCGCTGCGCCGCCACCACCAGAAACCAAGATTCGGATCCAGAAACTCTGTTCTGGCACCCTGCCGGGACGGGGAATTTGGGGAGGATCATCGCCATAATCATCACCAACGCCTCTCCATCAACCATCGATGTTTCCCTCATCCATAGGTGAGTAATCCCCCGCTATAGGCTATGGGGATAGTAGGGATTGGATGAGTTCTATCTTGTAATCGAATAAGATTGTTAGGGCATAGTGCCTAGTATCTCTATTAGTGCTATTTGACTTTGTTGCAACTTGTTGTGCTTAATGCTTGTCACTAGGGCCCGAGTGCCATGATCTCAGATCTGAACTTATTATTGAATCATTATGATAGTATTGTCTGTGATCTTATCTGCAAGTTGTGTACACATATCATTGTCCGGATCCAAAAGGCCCTGAAGTGACCGAAATTGGGACAACCAAAGGGGATGTCTGTGGTGTAAGGATCACATGTGTTCACGGAGTGTTAATGCTTTGCTCCGGTGCTCTATTAAAAGGAGCACCTTAATTTCCAGTAGTTCCCTAGAGGCCTCGTTGCCACGGGCTGGCAGGACAAAAGATGTTGTGCAAGTTCTCATTGCGAGCACACATGACTATATATGGAGCACATGCCTAGGATTGTTTAGTACTTGGATGCTTATTCTCATTTATCTGCAATGCCATAGATCTCGAAGTTACATGTTTAGACTCGTCCATGCAACGCCCGTCCATCCATCCCTATGCCTACCGCGCTCATATCCTACTGTTTGCTTCTACTGTTACTATTGCTCCTGTTTCACTGTTGCTATTGCTTTGCTATTGCTATTACAAACTGTTGCTACTGATAAAATTCTGTGAGCAAGAACTATTTCCAGGTGCACTTGAATTGACAACCTAGTTGTTAAGGCTTGTAAGTATTCTTTGTCTCCCCTTGTGTCGAATATATAAATTGGGTAATACTACCCGCGAAGACTGTTGCGATCCCCTATACTTGTGGGTCTTCAAGACTATTTTCTGGCGCCGTTGCCGGGGAGCATAGCTTTATTTGTAAGTTCACTTGGATCTATTATTGTTCACTGCTATTCCTTTCATCATGGGGAAGTCTCGTGATGGAAAGTTTCCTATTTTACCATCCACTACAAGAAGAGGTACAGTCCTAAACACCTCTGTTGCTCTTGATTCACCGTCTGTTATAAGTAAGCTTGTTACACCACCACCACATACTCATGCTACACACTGCTACTACTATTGAGTCTGAAACTGCTTTTGATGCTCATGATGTTACTTCTACTTTGCTTGATGCGAGTGGTTTATTAGGGCCTTTCCTAGATGCTACTATGGCTAGTCTAGGAAATACTGAAACTCCTAGTGAAGACACTGTTACAGCTGTTAGCTCATCTGAGTCTAGAGAGAGTTATGATATTAATGATGGTTACATTGAGTTCACTGATGAATTTGTTGAAGAGTGCCGAAACACACATGGTGCTAGTGATATTAAGAGTCTCCTTGCTAGACATACTATTATTCCTAAACTGTCCTCTGATCCTAAGTTTGCCACCTCTCCCATAGATATTAAAGATAAAGATTATGATTTCTCTCTTGATTTATCCTATTTAGACATTGTTGAGAAAGAACCTTTTTGTGGGACTGAAAATGAGAGTGCTGTGGCTCATATGAATGAGCTTTCCACTATGAGTGCTTTATTCTCTGATGATTTTAAGATGCACAAGTACTTTGTTACTAAGATCTTACCTTTTTCACTAAAAGGAGAAGCTAGGGCTTGGTTTAATAGATTACCTCCTGGTTCCATTGATAGCCCTGATTTTTTGATTGCTTCTTTCTTTCAGAAATATTTTCCTCCCAGTGCTATACATGCTGCTTTGTAGAGACTTTTTGATTTTAAACAGGGAGAAGAAGAGAAATTGCCTGAGTCATGGACAAGGTTTTGTGCCTTGATTCATGCACATCCTGGATGTCCATTGCCTAAGAATGAGCTTCTTGATATTTATTATAATGGACTAACTAATGATTCTAGGACATACCTAGATAGCTTTGCTAATTGTGTTTTCAGGAAAAGAACTCCTACAGATGCTGAAGAATTAATGGATAAAATAAGCAAGAATTATGATGATTGGACTTCAACTGAGAAAAATACACCTGAGCCTATTACTCCTGAACCAGTTGTGCCAGCACCAGTTCCAACACCAACACCAAAGAAGAGGGGAGTTATTGAATTAAATGATGAAGTGATGAAGGAAGCTAAGAAGTGTCTAAAGGAGAAAGATATTAGAGCTGAAGTTGTGAAGAATCTACCTCCTATAGAAGAATTATGTAAGCCAATTCCCCACTCATCCACTATTGAGGTACACTCTCTCCAACACTACGATGAAGGTGATATTCCCTATGGTAAGCCTCCTGATCAATGCTTAGAGGAACTTGACATTTTTATCATTAATAAAGGTAATTTTAATAAACAAGTTCAGAATCATTTATTGGAAAACACTAGAGCTATTAATGAGTTGAAAGATATTTTGATAGAACTTCCAATGATATTAAAATGCTTTGTAAACACTTTAAAATGGTTCAAACCCAACTTGATCAACTTGCTAAGGTACAAAAGGATATGCTAGTTAATGCCTCAGGAGCTAAACATGTTTATGGAATTAGAACTAGAAGTGGTATAACTACTCAAGATCCGTTATATCCTGAAGGACACCCTAAAAGAATTGAGCAGGATTCTCAACAAGGTGAAAGTAGTGGTAGTCCTCGTAAGAGAAAGAAAAAGAAACACAAGATAGTTGAGGAACCACTTGAACCTGCTGTAGATTCTAATAGTATATCTGTCTCTGGTGCTAAAACTGAGAGTGGCAATGATAAAAATGATGCTCTTGATAAGGAGGAAGTTGATGAAGAACCTGAGAAGCACACTAATAATACTAGGTACACTAAGGAAGACTTTATTGCTAAGAAACATGGTAGTGAGAGAGAACCTTGGGTGTAGAAACCTATGCCTTTTCTAGGTAAGAAACACAAGTCAAAGGAGGAAGAACACTACAACAAGTTTTGTGAGTGGATGAAACCTTTATTTTTGCAAATTCCTTTGACTGATGCTATTAAGTTGCCTCCTTATTCAAAGTATATGAAGGATATTGTCTCTAATAAAAGGAAGATCCCTAATGAGGAGATTTCTACTTTGCTTGCTAATTATTCCTTCAATGGTAAGGTTCCAAAGAAACTTGGTGATCCAGGTATACCAACTATTCCTTGCTCTATTAAGAATAATTATGTTAGAACTGCTTTATGTGATTTGGGAGCTGGAGTTAGTGTTATGCCTTTTTCTCTCTACAAGAGACTCCAGCTAGAAAAGTTGATACCAACTGGTATTTCTTTGCAAATGGCTGATAAGTCAACTACTATTCCTGTTGGTATATGTGAGGATGTTCCTGTTCAAGTGGCTCATAATTGCTTGGTTCTGACTGATTTTTTTGTGCTTGAGATGCCTGAAGATGATAATATGTCTATTATTCTTGGGAGACCTTTTCTTAAGACTGCAGGTGTTGTCATCAATTGTAATCAAGGAAAAGTAACATTCAATATTAATGACAAAGAGCATACTATTTATTTCCCCAAGAAGGTTGCTAAAATATATTACCTAAATTCTATTGAAAATATTGAGAGCATCAAGGTTAGATAAATATATTGTCCCATTCCACACAAAATTTTTGAAACTATTATGATTGGGACCATTGCTATCAAGTATGAGGTAACATAATCACCTTGTGGATTACAAAGTTTTGTTTCATATAAGATTGTTTTGGTAAAAAGACTTGATCAACCTTGTTAACAAAAGGATTTTAATGAACAAAATAATGTTTTCACTATGGTTATACTTGCTTTCTTTTACTTTTCTCCTTTCCAATCTTTACTCTTCGTCGTGCCTAACTTAAAGGCGTTAGAGAAAAGTACTTCTTGGGAGATAACCCAATAGTTTTATTGAGTCTTGAAAGTTATTAATTTTGAAATAACCTCTACTTATCCTTTTTGTTTGATTTTTGTGCCAAGAATGACCTCTAATGAGAGGGAAGTAAGATTTGGGGAGTTGCTGTCCCGAAACAGATTTCTATCCTCCATCATAAAAATTCGTGAGGAGTCTATGTAAGTCGGATTAAGCGGACAATTTACAAATAAATCCCCCAGTATGTTAGCTAACTTTTGTTAGTTCAACACTTTTTGGTTTGAGCCACAAAAGGTCTTCAAAAAAATCGGGTTTCTACCTGCTGGTCTATTTTGACAGATTTGTGCCATTATTTGCATTTGCTTCTTATTGATTCCTTTTGGGTTCTTTCTTAGAAATTGAGCTTTTTGAGGGAATTGCTACAGTAGCTTGTGTATTTAGTGAAAGTTTTGCTGTTTTAAAACTAAACCCCAAAGGTCTATTATCTTTTGAATGCACTAATGTTGCTAATGAAGATTGTGTGAAGTTTTGTATGAAGGAAAATTTTGAGGTGTAAGGAAAGAATGATGTAATAAGATGAAGAATGGACAAAGCTCAAGCTTGGGGATCCACCGTGTCACCCCAAGAAATATTCAAGAGGTAAGCGTCAAAGCTTGGGGGTGCCCAAGGCATCCCCTTCTTCATCAATAAAAATCTCAGGTCTTTCTAGACACTTCATTTTTATTGTTTCATGCATAATTGTGTTGTTCTTGGAGCGTCTTAGCTTTTTGTTTTTGGTTTTATTTTGCTTTGTTTGTTTTTGCTTTGTTTGCTTGTTTTAAAAAATCGAAAACACGAAAAATATTCGATCTTCTTCTTTGGTTTTGTGAGTTCTTTGTGGTTCACCGCCTCAGTGGATTTTGGTTTCATGTTACTATTCAAGTCACACAAGTGAAGGGCAATAATGAAGATTAAAAAAACTTGAGGTGTGGTAAGAGGCTGGTAACGAACTCTATTTATTTTCATTTTTGTACATATACTCATCATTGTGAGCATGCTTAGTCTGTTCATGTAAGGTGTATGCTACTGATGGATGCTTAGTAGTTCTTGCTTGTCTGTGATTAGCTCCAGGTTGCTAATAGTTTGTAGCATGTCATATGAATGTTTGCTTGCATTGTTTTATTCATATTTTGGTATGATATTGTGGTATCCTCCTCTGAAAGTTTTATGTGAATCGACTTGGCACATGCTCACGCATGCATATGACTAAACAATAGTTAGTAATCCTCGATGATTTATTTTGCCTCAGAGTTCTTGTATCACTTTAATGCCATAATTAGTCCTATTTTGTTGCAAGCATGATTATGACAATTATTGCTCTCTTGTTTGTCGCTCCCTCTCTATTGATAGCCTTCACTTGCACTGAGTATGAGCTCTACTCGTGCTTCCCACTTCCCAAAACCAATATTGCCAACTGTGTCCACCATACCTACCTATTAGCATCATTTGCTATTTCAGTGCATATTCTATATGCCTTGTTTTCTTCCAAATAAAATGTTTGACTGTTTTGAGAAAGTTAGTTAGTAAAGCTCTCACGAACTTGATGGCACACTTTATTTCTTACACTTAATAATCCTGAAACATTATGACCTGTCCATGAAAGTTATATGCTTGCAAATTATATGCTGGGAGTTAGCAGAACCGTGCTGTCACGGGGAACGCTTTCAACACTTTTTGGATATTTTATCTAGTTGATACCTTACTCTTTCGTTTGCGGATGTTGACGGTGTGAAATAAAAGGGGATCTTGTGAGTTCATGGAGTATATATATGTGTTAGAGAAACGCCTGGGCCGCTAGCCTAAGCCATGCCTAATCATGGTGGAAACTTGCAGCATCACCATAATGAGCATTTGTGAAGCATCCTGAATAAAAATCTATGCACATAGTAAATAAAAAGATCGCTGAGATGCTCACTGTCTGCTTGCCTTGTCATTTTGATCACGGGATAGCTCCTGTATCATGTGCAAGGGGTACCCCGTTGGCGGTTCTCTATGATATGCATGTATGTACAATGACAAGAACTTGCAGGTAACCAAAGTTGAGTAGCACGCGGAGCGGCCCTTGTATTCAAGGGACTTGGGATTTCCAGTTTATGGTCTGTCAAGCATATAACTCAGATTGGACCTCAGTTTCACCTTAACCATATAAAGATGCCTATGATAGGGGCAATGAGAGATCAAAGCTAGTGAGTACCTTACTTTCAGCATTTGGAAGCCTTTCAAACTTTTCAAAACCTTTTCACTTCCTTGTTGAGTCACCACTTATTCTATGAGCACCTTCTTGAGAGCATAGTTGTCATTCTTGTGTTTGTCTCAAAACTTGGTTAATTATGTCATGACTTTGATGCTTGTATCTCTGATATCGTTACTTTTAGTCTTCATGTGAACTTCAGAGGTGCCTTGGCATTTATATTGTGCTCTACAAACAAAGGCAAGCGAGATACCACTCTATCATACCTTACTATGAGCATTCCAATGTTGCTCATGTTTATGTTCCATGCTACTTATTATTATTGAGTTGGTTTCTCTTCATAGCTTGCAATGACTATTGAGTAGACTTGGTTGCTTAATTCTTATTATGAATGGTTTAAGTATCTACTCCTGTGCTGAGAATATATACATCATATGAAGCAAATGTGTTCGTGAAAGTTCTTTTATCGCACTCAGTTTTCAACTGAATTGCTTGAGGACAAGCAATAAGCTAAGCTTGGGGGGATTTGATACGTCCAAAACGTATCTACTTTCCCGAACACTTTTGATATTGTTTCTCCTCTAAACTTGTGTGATTTGGATACAACTAACACGGACTGACGTAGTTTTCAGCAGAATTTCCTTGATGTCTAGTTTTTGTGTAGAAAATCAACTATCAGGAAAAATCCCAGAAAATACGCCAAAAATCCTATTTCACCAGAAGATCCATGGAGCCATAAGACAAGACGGAGTGGAGGCCTGGGGGGCCAACACCCCTGCCAGGCGCGGGTGGGCCCAGCCCGCGCCTAGGGGGTGCGGCCACCCCAGGCACCCCCTCGGGCTCCCTCTTCGCCTATAAGTTACCCTTTTACCTAAAAACCGAGGGGGTTCAATGGTTTTCTAGAAAGAGTTCCGCTATGCCGCCACCACCAGAAACCAAGATTCGGATCTAGAAACTCCGTTCTGGCACCCTGCCGGGATAGGGAATTTGGGGAGGATCATCGCCATCATCATCACCAACGCCTCTCCATCAACCATCGATGTTTCCCTTATCCATGAGTGAGTAATCCCCCGCTGTAGGCTATGGGGATGGTAGGGATTGGATGAGTTCTATCTTGTATTCAAATAAGATTGTTAGGGCATAGTGCCTAGTATCTCTATTAGTGCTATTTGACTTTGTTGCAACTTGTTGTGCTTAATGCTTGTCACTAGGGCCCGAGTGCCATGATCTTAGATCTGAACTTATTATTGAATCATTATGATAGTATTGTTTGTGATCTTATCTGCAAGTTGTGTACACATATCATTGTCCGGATCCAAAGGCCCCGAAGTGATAGAAATTGGGACAACCAGAGGGTATGGCTGTGGTGTGAGGATCACATGTGTTCATGGAGTGTTAATGCTTTGCTCTGGTGCTCTATTAAAAGGAGCACCTTAATTGCCTGTAGTTCCCTAGAGGCCCCACTACCACGGGCTGCCGGGACAAAAGATGTTGTGCAAGTTCTCATTGCGAGCACACATGACTATATATGGAGCACATGCCTAGGATTGTTTAGTACTTGGATGCTTATTCTCATTTATCTGCAATGACCTAGATCTCGAAGTTACATGTTTAGACTCGTCCATGAAACGCCCGTCCATCCATCCCTATGCCTACCGCGCTCATATCCTACTGTTTGCTGCTACTGTTACTATTGCTCCTATTTCACTGTTGATGTTGCTTTGCTGTTGCTATTACAAATTGTTTCTACTGATAAACTTCTGTGAGCAAGAACTATTTCCAGGTGCAGCTGAATTGACAACTCAGTTGTTAAGGCTTGCTAGTATTCTTTGGCTCCCTTGTGTCGAATCAATAAATTGGGTAATACTACCCGCGAATACTGTTGCGATCCCCTATACTTGTGGGTCATCACATAGATTCGACTCTATAATCTTTCGGTTGCTGTAACACCCCAAAAATATTAACGAGGATCAAATTCTAATTAACCAAGATTAGGGTGAACAAAAGCTTTTATTAATTAAATTCAAATCTTAATGCTTGTGTGTATGAATGCTTGCAATGCCATGTTTGATTGTTGTAGATGATGAGAAATGGTTTAAAGATCAAAACCATATCATCTAGGTCATTTCGAAATCACATCAAAACAAAATAAAATCCAAATATAAAGCATATGACCTAATGGTCATTTTTGCCCAAGTTAACCACCAGCTCACATTGAGCATCTCTAGCAAGTGATCTAAATCAGAAACAACTCCATTTCTTTTCTCCCCATGCTAGACCTAGTGACACTAAACACAATGGAGCTTTACAACCTTGCAGAAACAAATCCAAACCCATTTGAGAAGCAATTCAAAATTGAATCTATCTTATGTATGAAGATAGCCATTTTTGGAAAACCACTCAAACCTTCACCACTTATCAAACCATTGCACCCAGAGACTACCAAGATTACTACCAGAACACCCCCCAAACATCACTGGAAAATGTGATGGTTTAGTTCTTGCGGCCATTAGATCAAACACCTGGTGATCATAGTACGACCTCAACCACTATACACTGTTTTGATCAATCCTTTGATCATCCTTGTGACCTCACATGTCGTGCCCTTAACTCCCTCAGTACTAGCCCATGCGAAGGAGCCCCTCTCACTCGATCAAATGACCAGTGCAAAATCGTACCCGAGCTCACCTTGCCACCCCGACATGGACATGCCGCCACGGACCGCACCGTCATCGCCCACGATGTCTAGGAGGTAACCATGACCTCACTGCCTCTGCCTGTGCACGCCTCGACCAACGACCGCTCGAGGAGACGCCAGCACAGCCGTGGCCATTTATCACCAGACCATGCCGATCGCCGCGCCAGAGCGCCGAGCAATCCCGTGCGCATACGCCGCGCCTCGCTCTCGCCTTGCGCCATTATGTTCGCCATGACTCCAGCAAGCTCCTAGACACGATCGTTTGACCCGGCCATTATGAACACCGACGCCGTGGTGATTGCCGACGGTACTACCACGAGCATGGACGTTCTAGAACGATTGAGATCAAGGCCTTGATGGCTGCGTTAATGTGTAGTGCTTCATCGAGAAAACCCAAGAGCAAGGTGTGATGCAAGACAACAAAGAAGTTTTCCTCAAGAAGAAACCAAAGTTATCGAACCAGAGGGAGGAAGGAACGTCACACAGGTGTTGCAAACGTGGAAACCGCACAACACAACTCAAGACTTTGCCCCAACGAATCGTTGAGGTTGTCAAGCTCACCGGTTTGTCAGAACAAAGGATTAAACTTATGGTGTGGAAGGTGATGATGGTTTGCGCAAGTAAACAATGGAAGCAGATTAATGGTAAAGATTGGACCGGGGTCCATAGTTCACTAGAGGTGCTCTCCTTAGATAAACAACATGGCATGAAGGGTAAACAAATTACAGCAGGGAAATTGACAAGAATTGATCAAGCCATAACAATGCAATACCAGACAAAAATATCCTATGAGATTCGATTGGGCAATACAACAATATACATAGACTGCCATCCAACTACATCTATGACTAGAAGTCCACCTTCAGTTTATCATCCGAACCCCCTCTAGTATTAAGTTGCAAGCAAAAAACAACTGCTTTAAGCAAAGCGTGTAAGGTAAACAATCCACTTGTTCCATGAACAAGAGACCGTTGTTTTCTCCCTAGTGGCAACAACATATCTACAACCAAGATATTTCATCACTCCTTGGAAACTAGAGGCATGAACCCACTATCGAGCATAAATACCCCCTCTTGGAGTCACTAGCAACTACTTGGCCAAGATAGCTACTAACAACGGAGAGCATGCAAGATCACAAACAACACAGACATGATAGTATCAAATAGACAAAACCATTAATCAATCTGACATAGTAATCTCAATATCCATCGGATCATCGCAAACACAACATGATTAGATCTTGATCATGAACAGAGCTCACAAGATCTATACATGAAATCACAAGGAGGAGATACAACCATATAGCTACTACATGGACCCGTAGTCCAAGGTGGAACTACTCATGCTTCATACCGGAGAATAAGGCCTCCGGGATGATCTCCCCTCCGACAGGGTGCCGGGAAGAGCTTCAGATCCCCCGATCTAGGGACGATGGTGGCGGCATCTACAGACATTTTCATGGAGTTTTGATCGGGTGCCTAGGGTTTCTGTATCGGGGGCTTCTTTTAGGCGAAGGGGAGAGGCTGGGAGGCGGCCAGAGGGCCCACACCCTGCCCAGGCGCGAGGTGGGCCTACCCGCGCCTAGGGAGGGTGTGGCGGCCCTGGATCGCCTCTTCGTATCTCCTCTGGACTTCGTGTCGCCCACGGTAAAATATTGACTTTGGCTTTGTCCCGTCCAATTTTGAGAATATTGATTTTCTGCCTTTCTGGAACCAAAAACAGAAGAAAACAAGCAACTGGCACTGTGGCAACTTGTTAATAGGTTAGTTCCAGAAAAGATATAAAAACACCTCAAAGTGTAGACAAAGCAAAGCAAAGTAGATACAAAACAAGGATGGAGCATCAAAAATTATAGATACGTTTCCGACATATCAAGCATCCCCAAGCTTAACTCCCGCTCATCCTCGAGTAGGTAAGTGATAAAAGAATAATTTTTGAGGTGACATGCACCGTCAAAACCAAGATCAAACCATTTGCAATCATTGAAAGCTGGGATCAAAGAACTCTAAACATGTGCATGAAAGATGGAGTTGTAACAATAAGACAAAGTAACTATGATGCAACATGAAAGGCTACAAACAAAGATCATGAATAACACGCATTGAAAAACATTTGTTTGTTTCACATACAGAAAACATGGCATAGTGGATTCAACTTGTCCCTCATAGAGTAGCAAGTGGATGCATAGGATACCTTCAAAGTTCATAAGAGTGACTAGATACAAATATCACAAGAACAATCAATATCACAATATGCATCAATCAATAAGTTTTGGGACACTGCACACAAAATGGCAACTATGCTCTCTTAATGGTGCCTAAAGGTAGAAAGTGGACACTCAAATAATGGTGGAAGGATGGCCCTTCATAAAGGGAAGCAGGGATTTCAAGTTTCAAAAAGAGCTTCCAAAAATTATGGTACTTGTTAGCTTTCATCCCTCATTGCCCCTATCATAAGAATCTTGAAGTGGTTAAGGTTAAAGTGAACAAACTATGGAGTATATGCTTGACAAAGTATAAGTTGGCAATCTCAAGTCCCTTGAATACGAGGTCCACACCTCATGCTACTCAACTCCAGTCAGTAGTTCTTGTCATAGTAAGTACATGCGTATCATAGAGAACGCCAACGGGTACCCTTGCACATGGTATAGGAGCTATCCCATAACCAAAA
Organism: Avena longiglumis; assembly: GCA_030063025.1. Classification (NCBI taxonomy): domain Eukaryota; kingdom Viridiplantae; phylum Streptophyta; class Magnoliopsida; order Poales; family Poaceae; genus Avena; species Avena longiglumis. The sequence continues at coordinate 539,490,844 of CP125976.1, forward strand.
TTACAAGGCATGCATAATGAGCATCTCATCGATCTTTTTATTTACTATGTGCATAGCTTTTTATTGAGGATGCTTCATAGATAGCTCATTATGGTGATGCTGCAAGTTTCCACCATGATTAGGCATGGCTTAGGCTAGCGGCCCAGGCGTTTCTCTAAAACAAAATACATAACTCCATGGACTTACAAGTTCCCTCTTTATTTCACATCGGTGACATCCATATACAAAAGAGTATGATATCAACTGTGTACAAAGTACAAGTGCAATGTTGAAAACGTTCCCCGTGACAGCACGGTTCTGCTAATTCCAACGTATAAGTGCAAGCATATACAACATAGACGACACAATGGTTCAAGTTTATTAGGGGCAAAGAATATAAAGTGTGCCATCAATTTTGTGAGGGCTTTAATCACCAAGTTTTATCATAACTAAATACTTTTAATTGAAATATAGCTAAAAACAAGAATATACTTGGAATGGTGTAACACACCATGCATAGGAGTTTATAGTGGACACTTTGGAATAACTTGTTTTCTTGGGAGTTGGAAGCATGAGTAGAGCTTACTCATACAAGTGGAGGCTAGCAAAAGTCATAACATGGTGTGAGCATGTGCCAAGTCAACCCAAACAAAGCGTCAACGGAGAATACCACAATACTATGCTTTTGTATGCTAAAACAACGCATAATTCTTTCAAGGCATACTAAGCAATCCCAATTGTTTGGAACAATACATGATACAACAATAATCACTAAGCATAAGGTCAAAACAACGCCTAGCATGTCATGCTAAAGTCTAAGTCACAGTCAATGCAAGCTCCTCTTGCACTTTCAAGCAGGAACTTCCTACTCCTTTCCAACACCAAGCAACTTATTTGAAAACAACACAACAAGAACGGGGGTTCAAACTACTTTATTCAATCAAACTAAACAAACTAATCAAACCAAACGAAAACTAAGACGCTCCAAGAACAACACAACTGTGCATGAAACAATAAAAATGAAGTGTCTAGACAGACCTGAGCTTTTTATTGACGAAGAAGGGGATGCCTTGGGCATCCCCAAGCTTTGACGCTTGTACCTCTTGGATATTTCTTGGGGTGACATCGGGTGGCATCCCCAAGCTTGAGCTTTTGTCCATTCTTCATCTCATTACATCATTCTCTCTCTACACCTGAATTTTTTCTTCATACAAAACTTCACACAATCTTCATTAGCAACATTAGTGTATTCAAAAGATAATAGACCTTTGGGTTTAGCTTTGGAACAACAAAAAATTTCACTAAAAACACATGATACTGTATAAACTCCTTCAAAAATCTCAATTCCCCAAAAGAGAACTCAAAAAGGAATCAATAAGATGCAAATGCAAATAATGGCAGAAATCTGTCAAAACAGACCAGCAGGTAGAAACCGATTTTTTCAAAAATCTTATGATGCTCAAATCAAAAAGTGTTGAACTAAAAAAAGTTATCTAACATACTGGGGGATTTATTCGCAAATTTTCATCTCAATCCGACTTACAGAAACTCCCAACGAATTTTTATGGTGGAGGACAAAAATCTATTTTGGGACAGCAACTCTCCAAATCTTACTTGCCTCTCATTAGAGGTCATTCTTGGCACAAAAATCAAACAAAAAGGATAAGGATAGGTCATTACTGAATTAATAAATTCCAAGACTCAAGGAAACTCTTGGGTTATCTCCCAACAAGTACTTTTCTTTAACGCCTTTAAGTTAGGCACAAGAAACAACAAATCAAGTATTTTCAAATGAGGAATTGAGATCAATACTTGCAAAATCTTCAACTATGAGAGGTATCTCATCCAAATGAGTCTTGGAGTATCCCTTCTCATTTCTCTTTGGTTTACTACTTTCATCAAAAGAATTTTTAGGAACAATCCAATAAAATTCTTTTCAAAGGCCTCATGCATCCCAACAAGCTTAAAGGGTATGGGTATCTTAAATTTCTCTCTAGGCTTAGTTTTATCAGAAGTACCCACAACATCTACACATGATCCTACCATATCAAAACGCTCAAAGACCTTTTTGGCTTCCTTAGCAACATCATGGAACTCTTTGAGTAAAGTTTAAAGAATAAACTCTCTTTTCAAAGATTCTTTTCTTCTTTAGTTTTAGGAACAAAATTTGCATCATCGGGTTAAGGCTAAAAAACCTAGCCTCCAACATATGAACTAAAGAAGCTTCAGCAATTTCATAATTAGGAGCAAGTTCTGCTATAGATTTATCCTCAATATCCTCATGCTTGCTAACATGATTAAAGAATTCTTCAATATTGTCTTTCCCAATTATGGATCCACTACCTATAGAGAGGTCCTTCAGGGTGAACTTGGGGAGCAACATGGTGAGCTAGAACAAGGTGGCAACTAGAGTAGGAACTAATTTTTTTGTGTTTTGAATAGAGAAAGCAAACCAAACTAAACTATTTTTTGGAGTTTTGATTAAAAGAGGCAAACAAACTGAGCAAAAGAAACTAAGCAAACTAAAACAAAGAAAATAGAAAGGTTGATGAGGACTCCCTTGTGAAGACGTCCTTATCCTCCCGGCCAAGAACAACGCCTTTAAAGAGCTTGATGGCATCACACAACATGTAGTGCTTCGTTGGGAAACCCCAAGAGCAAGGTGTGATGCATCACAGTAGAAAGTTTTCCCTCAGTAAGAAACCGATGTTATCAAACCAGTAAGAGGAAGTAAACATCACACATGTGTTGCAAGCAACGTGGAAACCTGCAAAACACGAACTCAAGACTTTGCCCCAACGAAACAGTGACGTTGTCAAGCTCACCGGTTTGCTGTAACAAAGGATTAAACGTATGGTGTGGAAGGTGATGATGGTTTGCAGCAAGTAAACAAGTAACATGAGAAGATGTACTAATGGAAAAGATTGGACCCGGGTCCATAGTTCACTAGAGGTGCTCTCCTTAGATAAACAACATGGCATGAAGGGTACACAAATTACAGCAGGGCAATTGACAGGAACTGAGCAAGGCATAACAATGCAATACCAGACAAAAAGATCCTATGAGATTCGATTGGGCAATACAACAATATACATAGACCGCCATACAACTACATCTATGACTAGAAGTTCACCTTCAGTTTACCATCCGAACCCCCTCCAGTATTAAGTTGCAAGCAACAGACAACTGCTTTAAGCAAAGTGTGTAAGTTAAACAATCCACTTGTTCCATGAAAAAGAGACCGTTGTTTTCTCCCTAGTGGCAACATGTAACATCCCTAAAATCATGTTTCAAACTCATGCATATCATCCATGCATCCATGATCATATGAATCTCATTTCAAACAAATCATTTCAAAATGTAGCATTTATGCTTATTATTTCATGTAAAGTTTGCTCTAGCCTTAATGCTATCTTCCAAAGAGAGGAGTACTTGTTTTGGTTCAGTAAGGTTTGAAATTCAAACTTAGGCACCAACAAAAAAGTTTGAACAAAGTTTCAAAACAAAATGAGTAAATAAAACCAATATTATGCCTATTGTATATATATCATAAAGGCTTGGTTTTATTTTTATTTTCATTTGATCAAAGTGTTTTGAATAAGCAGTAGTGTTTGACACACATTTGAGTGCAAGGTTTGCAGATAAAAACCTAGACAAGATTTGAATTCAAACTCATTTGATTTGGATTTGAAAATCATTTCAGAAAATCAAAACAGAAAAAGAAAAGGAGAAAAGAAATAGGAAAGGGCCAGCGCCACCTATGTGGCCCAACGACGTATCCAGCCCAGTAATCCCACCCGTGGTCCCCCTCTCTCTCTCTGTCACTCGCAGACACACCCACCAGGTCACTGACCATGCGACCCCACCTCCCCTCTGTTTAACTCGCTGACGAGTGGACCCTGCGACCACGGCGTCTTCATCGTCAATCACGCGTCATGACGCCGCTTCCGCTGTTACCGCAATCAAGACGCGCTTAATTGCCATTGATACGCCGCGATCCTCGCCCCGCCTGCTATAAGACCCCTCGCACGCGCCATTTCCAACAAAGCTGCAGATACGCCTAGGCTGCCTGCATTGCCTCGCGCCGCAGAGACGCATCGACGACGAATCTCGGTGAGTACAGACGCCCCTCGCCTCTAGCTCAAACCATCAGGACTAACATGACCTTGCGATCCGCTAATGCCCGCTGCTTGCTTTCTCATGACCTAGAGCGACGCCCCTCGTTCTCACCATGAGCACTGAAAGCGCCGACTCGACGTGCGATTTAGGTAAGATGAGACTGCCCCTTGCCTCCCCTTTGGTACTGTCTTGTTCGTCAGGCCCTTGCGCATCTCCTAAACCCTCTGGCTTGTGCTAGGTCGACACAGGGCCTCGGCAACATCTTCGACAGCAAGCAACAGACGCCGCCCGCAACTCCGACGAGCTCCAGCAACCGTGTCCGCGGCGCCTGCTGCTGCCGCCCAAAGTTGAGCATCAACACATCGCCATGTTTCTCGTAAGCATCTCCGACGACCCCGAGCCACCAGAAGCGCCCGCCGAGGCGTAGCTCGCCGCCAAGAGCTACCGCCAGCCATATGGTCGCTGATCAGACCGCTGGATCTGGATCCAAAGGTGAGATTAGATCACTTATCAAAGCGCTACGGTAGATCTGGCCGTGCATTATGTAGATCTAATCGTGTCACATTCCAAGATTTTCCAAATCTTGTAATGTGAAAATAAATGAATAAAATAAAACTTTGTTTGATTTTCGAGCTGAAGAAACTTTTTTAATTCAATTGGAACTTCAAACCCATTTGAATTAAATAAAACCTAAAGGGATTTAAAAAGATAAACATTTAATAAAAGGAAAAATAAAAACATTTGGAAATTCTATTTTGAAACAATTAAATGAAAAGATTTGTTTTCAAATGAAATAGAAGTTTATAAATAAATAATATTTTATAAAGCCAAATTAAACCTTGGCCAAGCTTTGGAATTAAAACATTTTATTTTTAATAAAATTAGCAAAGGTTTATTTAAATAAATTAATAAGGATTTAATATCCAACTTTATTTAAATAAAAGGTTTTACCAATTTAATTGAAACATAAAAACTTATTAAATTATTTAAAATAAGTTTCCCAAATATTTGATATTCACAAATAAAACGTACTAAAGTGTTTTGGCTTTATTTTAGATTTCAAAATAAATATCTCAATAAAACAAATCCTATTTGATTTATTAACTAAGGCCCATTTATTTAATTGTTAATGGACCATAAATAAAAATGTTATTTTGTTTTAAACAAGTTTTCCAAATATTCTTTATTTCCAAATAAAATCTACTGATTGGTTTTGAAAATATTTGGATTTCAAATTAAGATTCTATTAATTAAATCAAACCCTATTTTATTAATAAACCATGGACCATTTTACTTAATTAATAAATGGAACCTAAAAAGATTTAAAATATTATTTTATTCTGGATTTGGGTATGTTGAAAACAATGTACAAAACTCATTATAAGTTTGAATTGTTTGAATGGTTTGGGTGAATGAATAATTGATTCAAATTCAAAAGAAAAATAGAAATAGAAAAGGAAAAGAATTCAGAAGAAAAATATGAAATGGACTGACCCAAGCTGCTTCCACTAGGCCCAACAGCCCACCTAGCCCACCTGCTCCCACGCCCAAACGCTTTTCCTCACCGCTGAAACAGCAGCAAAGCCACCGACCGTGGACCTCCTCCTCGCTTTTTCCCACTCGCAACGGTCCCACCTCTCGCTCATCGTCCACCACACCCCTTCTTCCTCCGTTCGCCAGATTCCACTAATCAATTCGTTTAATGTCGCGTCTTTACCTCGCCTTGACCACGCAGGATAAATCGCCAGTCCTTCTTCATTTCCTCGACTCCTCCCCAATCACGCCTGTGCCGCCCAATTTCTCCCGAGCACCCTCTGCTCGACGAGGTCCAGAGCCGATTCCGGCGACTCGACACCACCTCCTGCCTCCCCGAGCACACGAGCACGCTCACCACATCCTGGCGCATCTTTCCGTGCCATTCATTCATCCGCGGGTACCCTACAACCTCGGCAACGACAACCTCCAGCACCGCCACCGTCTGGCTCTTCTCCGACGACGCCCACAGGTTGTATCCGACCGCCCCTTCCCGTATCTTTCATGCACCGCCTCGACCTTGCGCAACTAACCTTGCCTCTGCTTACCTTTGTGTGATCAGAAGGCCGACACCGACCATGGCAGGACCATCTCGACGCCGACGACGACTCCGGAAGCGATTACCTCCGCGGCGCCTTGCTTCCTCGAGAGTACCTTGAGCACCACCTCATCCTCGCGAACCCGTGAGCACCCTCTCCGTATTCCTCGCTTCCTAGAACCACCATAGCATCATCGTTGCGCGCCGCAAGAAGCCACCGCCAGCGCCGATCTCTGGCAAGCGTAGCGCACCGTGGATTCAGATCCGGCGCTCACGATTAGTTCACTTAGCCGCGAAGAGTTACGCACTCTGTACCACACGATCGGTTAGATCCAACGCACCGCAACGCTGATCCACGCGAAGCGGTATCGTCCAATGAAATCACGCCGCGTGTCACCTATTCGGTTTAAAAACAAATTTGAAAACATAATTATTTGCAAACTTCAAACCCTTGTAACTTTCAAACCACACGTCCAAATTTTGCAAATTTTATATCGTTGAATTTAGGAGAACAAGCCCTAGCCATCCATGCCCTTGGTTTAGTAAATAGTAGTTGTTAATTTGCTTGTTTTTGCAGAATCATTTGTGTGCTTATTTAGATTAGAAAAATTGTTTAAAAATGATTTTAGGGTTAAAATTTCTGCAAAATGGTTTGTTGTGACCTTACTGACCCTAGGAACCAACCCATGGTTTTGAAAAAGAAATTGGAAAAATTTAGAATGGATTAATTGAATTAGCCTATTTCTAGCTAAGTAAAGATAATGGATTTAGTATGAAAAAGGATTTTGGAATAAAAATTTTGAGAAAATATTTTGATTCAAAGCTACTGACCCAAAAACACCAAGTTTTGCAATAGCAACTCATATGGTGAAAAACTTAAAAGTTTTGTTTTGATAAAAACATTTTTCACCACATAAAATGAGGAATGGATTTTAAAATGGTTTTGAGATAAAACCCTTTTGCAATTGACTTTGCCATTTTGGTGAATGACCAATTTGGAACCTACAAAGTTTAGAAGCCTAGTGGAAACCACCTTTGCAATTAGAACCATCTTTTGCATGCTTGCATGCATTACTTTGACTTTGTCATTTTATGTGTTGTTTTACTTGATTGGTAGATTGAGTTTGTGCCTTGCTTGATTGACTTGTAGTGAATTGAAGAGTGTGATTGTTGCAAGGACAAGGAGTGAACCCATACTCTACCAAAAGGCAAGTGATGCTTCATACTTTTTGTCCCATTACTTTCACTATGCATTAGTGACTTTGCTAAGTAAAACTTGCATGGATTTTACAAAGTATAAACCTTGCTATAGAAAAACCTAGTAGATGAATCCTTAGTAGGATTTCCTAAGTTAAGTTTCCTATTACTACCAAGCTTAGCCTAGCTAATAGAAAACATGGGTGGAATATATAATCACAATATGGAAAAATATTCTAAGTCTGAGGACTTATGTTTTTGTTTAATAAAACAACTAAGATAATGAATCACCTGGGTGGAAATGGAAGGATTGGTTTATGTTGAGTGGTTACACAAGGCCATGGACCTGGCTTGTGTATCTCACTTGTGGATGGCCACCCATGAACAAAGAGATTTGAGATGTCAAATGTTGAGAAGCTTCAAGTGCAACCACTTGGCAATATGGGCTCTACCATGATCATATAGGTTGCAAGAACTTAGCCATATGGACAGTGGGTGTTAGTGTTTGATAGGTTGGAACGCGTCCATTTTGGTCTAAGGGAAGGCTTCTGAAAGATCTTGTCTTGGGAAACCAAGTCTTGTGGGGAAAGTGCACCACCTCTGTAGAGTGTAAAATCTAAGTACTTAGCCATGTCCCTGGTAAAGGACAATTTGAGCATCAAGACATGGAAGCAATCAAGAATCTCATCATTAAAATTTCTAAGTTAAAACTTGTGGATTGAACAAGGGTTGTTTGAAATATTCAATCTAAGATTGAGAGATGCCTTGGAAAGGATCTTCAATCTTTGATTGAGAAAAATGATTTTGTCAAGCAAAACTTAGTATTTTTCAAATGTTAAGGAAAAATATATTTTGAGCAATGCAAGCCTCAACTCCACTTAGCCAAATGCATATAGATGATAGACTCCACTATACTACCATAGTATCACTTGCCAATACAATTCAAATGTATTGACCCTTTGTGGTCAGAACTTGTATGTTGCGGTTTGATTGATTTTAGTGAAGATTGATTGTTTAGCATTACAAAGTCTACAACCAACATCTGCCTGTGGCACTTAGAAGATGAAGGACCCATGACTATAGTTATTCCGCTGCAATGTAATGTAATAGCCATATGAGCTATGTATGATGTAATAAAATTATGTTATTCCTGGTTATAAAGTTATATTATGACCTTTGTTCTTGATATTACATCTTAACTGTGGATGCTAGCTATTGATCCAGGGACTAGCATTGTAAACACAGGGGGCTCTATCTTATTAAAGATTGGGACCCCTACAGATGGTATCAGAGCATTGTGTTCTCAGAGGATTTGTAAACCCTAGGATTGGACAAAAACCCTTAGAAAAATAGGAGTTATATTTTGATCCAAAACGTATTTACAAAAACACTTGTAAACTCTTTCCTTAACCATTTGGGTTTCAACTCTACTTCTCTTCTACTTCAACTTGATGGAAAACCTACCCATGACCAAGGACTACACTATGTGCAAAGGACTTCTTCAACTTCATCAACTCTAATGACTTCAACATATTCAACTCTAATGACTTCAACATCTTCAGCATGTTCACCAAGGACTTCCAACTTGGATACCACTAAGGACTACAAGTGAGACAAGGAAATCCTACTCAAGATTTAGAGACTAAGGGAATGCAAAATAAGAAGGAGCCATCAACAACTTTGAAGTATTGTGACCAAGAGTTTTTCTCAAGGAAACCAAGATCTCATGCAAGAAGAATCAAGAAGGATGGAAAGATCACAAGTGAACCATATAGATGGACCACCATATTTTAGCTAAGACAAAACACACCAACTTATGTGGTGTAACAAAAATATTTTGTTTCCTAAGTATGTGCTTGAACTTGTGTTTGAGTGAAATGTTTGGTTTGTGATTGCATGCATATTGCTTGTGTGAATTGTGATGTGTGTGATTAGAATTGATTCCGTAGAAATATCTTGCCTGTTCTAATCTCCCTTCAACCCAAACAGATGACTACCCCAAAAGACTCCAAGGTTGATGACACCAACACCAACCAAGGGGACAGCATGAAAGAGCTCATAGCAACCCAACACCAGTTAAACCAACTGACAGCTCAGTTCATAGCCAACAATAGTGATAAAGATCCAACACTGCAAAAGTTTTTGGAGGAACAATCCCAACTGATGCTTAAGGTGACTAATCAAATGATCAGCATGGAAGAAAACTATCCCAAAAGAGTTTATGACAACAAGGATGACAAGAATGTTATTCTAGATGGAGCACCAGCTTGCATTATTTGTGGAGACAAGGATCATACTTCCAAGGAGCATGAAGGTCAATGCCCTAACTGTGAAGAAAATCATCCTGTTGGACAATGTCCCATCTCTCAAGCTACTTGTTACCTTTGTGAAGGAAATGACCATGCCCCTATCCAATGCCCCATCTATGCCATTGTTGAACAAAGGAAACAAGAAGGATCCAAGTATGCCAAGAATGTTGATGGCAAAGGAAAAGGACCACTTATACCTCCAAACAAGACAACCCAATTCAAAGGATCAAAGAAACCCAAGAAACCAAGACCAGACATGAACCTTATGCAATGTCGTAAATGTAAGGAAATGGGACACTACTCCAGTGAATGCCCAGAGAACAAGAAGAATAAAGAGATTGACCAAGTGTGGTGCAACAACTGCAAAGAGTTAGGACACTATGTAGCAACTTGTCCACAAGGGCCACGTAAAGAACTCAAGGACATCCATTGTTTCAATCAAGAAGAATCCAGGACATTATGCAAGCAACTGTCCGTAAAAGATGAAGAACAAGTTGAACAAGCCTATGGAGAAACTCAACCTTGGCCCATGAGTCAAGTAGGGAAACCAAGAACACAATGCAAAAGTTTGCTTAAAGAAGTTTTCCCAGGATCCCAAGAAGGATAACATGTAATTTTTGTTTGAAAATTTTTAAGGGTGGTAATACCCTAGTTGTTTTGAACTGCTTGTAACCCCAGCCTTCCCAAATCTCGGGACGAGATTTATTTTAAGGGTGGTAGCCTGTCACATCCCAAGATTTTCCAAATCTTGTAATGTGAAAATAAATGAATAAAATAAAACTTTGTTTGATTTTCGTGAGCCGTAAGAAACTTTTGAATTCAATTAGAACTTCAAACCCATTTGAATTAAATAAAACCTAAAGGGATTTAAAAAAACATTTAATAAAAGGAAAAATAAAAACATTTGGAAATACTATTTTGAAACAATTAAATGAAAAGATTTGTTTTCAAATGAAATAGAAGTTTATAAATAAAGAATATTTTATAAAGCCAAATTAAACCTTGGCCAAGCTTTGGAATTAAAACATTTTATTTTTAATAAAATTAGCAAAGGTTTATTTAAATAAATTAATAAGGATTTAATATCCAACTTTATTTAAATAAAAGGTTTTACCAATTTAATTGAAACATCAAAACTTATTAAATTATTTAAAATAAGTTTCCCAAATATTTGTATTCACAAATAAAACCTACTAAAGTGTTTTGGCTTTATTTTAGATTTCAAAATAAATATCTCAATAAAACAAATCCTATTTGATTTATTAACTAAGGCCCATTTATTTAATTGTTAATGGACCATAAATAAAAATGTTATTTTGTTTTAAACAAGTTTTCCAAATATTCTTTATTTCCAAATAAAATCTACTGATTGGTTTTGAAAATATTTGGATTTCAAATTAAGATTCTATTAATTAAATCAAACCCTATTTTATTAATAAACCATGGACCATTTTACTTAATTAATAAATGGAACCTAAAAAGATTTAAAATATTATTTTATTCTGGATTTGGGTATGTTGAAAAACAGAACCAAAAACTCATTATAAGTTTGAATTGTTTGAATGGTTTGGGTGAATGAATAATTGATTCAAATTCAAAACAGAAAAATAGAAATAGAAAAGGAAAAAGAATTCAGAAGAAAAAAAATATGAAATGGACCTGACCCAACTGGCCAAGCCCACTAGGCCCAACAGCCCACCTAGCCCACCTGTTCCCACACCCCCGAAACGTTTTCCTCACCGCTGAAACAGCCCGCAAAGCCACTGACTGGTGGACCTCCTCCTCACCCTTTTTCCCACTGACGCAACGGTCCCACCTCTACTGCTCATCGTCCACACCCGCGCGACCCCTTCTTCCTCCGTTACCTGCTGTGATTCCGCGGAATCAATTCGTCTTAATGCCGCGTCTTTACCTCGCCTTGACCACGCAGGATAAATCGCCAGCGTCCCTTCTTCATTTCCCCTCTGACTCCTCCCCCAATCACGCCCCCAGGCCGCCCCAATTTCTCCCCGAGCACCCTCTGTTCCGACGAGGTCCAGAGCCGATTCCGGCGACTCGACACCACCTCCTGCCTCCCCGAGCACACGAGCACGCTCACCACATCCTGGCGCATCTTGCCGTGCCATTCATTCATCCGCGGGTACCCTACAACCTCGACAACGACAACCTCCAGCACCGCTGCCGTCTGGCTCTTCTCCGACGATGCCCACAGGTTGTATCCGACCGCCCCTTCCCTTATCTTTCATGCACGTGTCACCGCCTCGACCTTGCGCAACTAACCTTGCCCTCTGTTTACCTTTGTGTGATTCAGAGCGCCGACACCGCTGCAGGACCATCGACGCCGACGACTCCGAAGCGATTACCTCCGCCTCCGGCGCCTTGCTTCCTCGAGTACCTTGAGCACCACCTCATCTCGCGAACCCGGTGAGCACCCTCCGCCTTCCTCGCTTCCTAGAACCACCGTAGCATCATCGCTGGCGTGCGCCGCCGAAGCCACCGCCACGACGCCGATCCTTGCAAGCGTGCTAGCACGTAGGATTCAGATCCGCGCCACGATTAGTTCAATTAGCCGCAAAGAGTTACGCACTCTAGACCACACGATCGGTTAGATCCAACGCATCAACGCTGATCCGCCAAGCGGTATCGCCCAATGAAATCACGCCAGTGTCACCTATTCGGTTTAAAACAAATTTGAAAACAAAATTATTTGCAAACTTCAAACCCTTGTAACTTTCTAAACCACATGTCCAAATTTTGCAAATTTTATATCGTTGAATTCAGGAGAACAAGCCCTAGCCAACCATGCCCTTGGTTTAGTAAATAGTAGTTGTTAATTTGCTTGTTTTGCAGAATCATTTGTGTGCTTATTTAGATTAGAAAAATTGTTTAAAAATGATTTTAGGGTTAAAATTTCTGCAAAATGGTTTATTGTGACCTTACTGACCCTAGGAACCAACCCATGGTTTTGAAAAATAAATTGGAAAAATTTAGAATGGATTAATTGAATTAGTCTATTTCTAGCTAAGTAAAGATAATGGATTTAGTATGAAAAAGGATTTTGGAATAAAAACTTTGAGAAAATATTTTGATTCAAAGCTACTGACCCAAAAACACCAAGTTTTGCAATAGCAACTCATTTGGTGAAAAACTTAAAAGTTTTGTTTTGATAAAAACATTTTTCACCACATAAAATGAGGAATGGATTTTAAAATGGTTTTGAGATAAAACCCTTTTGCAATTGACTTTGCCATTTTGGTGAATGACCAATTTGGAACCTACAAAGTTTAGAAGCCTAGTGGAAACCACCTTTGCAATTAGAACTATCTTTGCATGCTTGCATGCATTACTTTGACTTTGTCATTTTATGTGTTGTTTTGCTTGATTGGTAGATTGAGTTTGTGCCTTGCTTGATTGACTTGTAGTGACTTGAAGAGTGTGATTGTTGCAAGGACAAGGAGTGAACCCATACTCTACCAAAAGGCAAGTGATGCTTCATACTTTTTGTCCCATTACTTTCACTATGCATTAGTGATTTTGCTAAGTAAAACTTGCATGGATTTTACAAAGTATAAACCTTGCTATAGGAAAACCTAGTAGATGAATCCTTAGTAGGATTTCCTAAGTTAAGTTTCCTATTACTACCAAGCTTAGCCTAGCTAATAGAAAACATGGGTGGAATATATAATCACACTATGGAAAAATATTCTAAGTCTGAGGACTTATGTTTTTGTTTAATAAAACAACTAAGATAATGAATCACCTGGGTGGAAATGGAAGGATTGGTTTATGTTGAGTGGTTACACAAGGCCATGGACCTGGCTTGTGTATCTCACTTGTGGATGGCCACCCAGGAACAAAGAGATTTGAGATGTCAAATGTTGAGAAGCTTCAAGTGCAACCACTTGGCAATATGGGCTCTGCCATGATCATATAGGTTGCAAGAACTTAGCCATATGGACAGTGGGTGGTAGTGTTTGATAGGTTGGAACGCGTCCATTTTGGTCTAAGGGAAGGCTTCTGAAAGATCTTGTCTTGGGAAACCAAGTCTTGTGGGGAAAGTGCACCACCTCTGTAGAGTGTAAAATCTAAGTACTTAGCCATGTCCCTGGTAAAGGACAATTTGAGCATCAAGACATGGAAGCAATCAAGAATCTCATCATTCAAATTTCTAAGTTAAAACTTGTGTATTGAACAAGGGTTGTTTGAAATCTTCAATCTAAGATTGAGAGATGCCTTGGAAAGGATCTTCAATCTTTGATTGAGAAAAATGATTTTGTCAAGCAAAACTTAGTATTTTTCAAATGTTAAGGAAAAATATATTTTGAGCAATGCAAGCCTCAACTCCACTTAGCCAAATGCATATAGATGATAGACTCCACTATAATACCATAGTATCATTTGCCAATACAATTCAAATGTTTTGACTCTTTGTGGCTGTAACTTGTATGTTGCAGGTTTGATTGATTTTAGTGAAGATTGATTGTTTAGGATTACAAAGTCTACAACCAATATCTGCCTGTGGCACTTAGAAGATGGAGGACCCATGACTATAGTTATTCCGCTGCAATGTAATGTAATAGCCATATGAGCTATGTATGATGTAATAAAATTATGTTATTCCTGGTTATAAAGTTATATTATGACCTTTGTTCTTGATATTACATCTTAACTGTGGATGCTAGCTATTGATCCAGGGACTAGCATTGTAAACACAGGGGGCTCTATGCTTAGCCTAGCTAGTAGCAACCAAGGGTTGGTGAAATATACATGCTATGATGAAAATATTTCTAAGTCTTTTTGACTTGTGTTTTGCCTAATAAAACAACTAAGTAAATGAAACACCTGGGTGGAATGGAAGGAATGGTTTATGTTGAGTGGTTACACAAGGCCCATTTCTATGGTTTACCTTGTGTATCTCACTTGTGGAAAGCCACCCAGGAACAAAGAGATTTTAGAGGCCAAGTGTTAAGAAGCTTCTAGTGCAACCACTTGGCAATATGGGCTCTGCCTGGATCACATAGGTTGCTAGAACTTAGCCATTTGGACAGTTGGTGGTAGTGGGATGATAGGTTGGAACGCGTCCATTTGGTCTAAGGGAAGGCTTCTGAAAGGTCCTGTCTTGGTGAAAATCAAGTCTGGTGGGGAAAGTGCACAACCTCTGCAGATGGAAGAATCTAAGTACTTAGCCATGTCCCTGGAAAAGGACAACTTGAGCATCAAGACATGGAAGCTATCAAGAATCTCCTCATCCCAATTTCTAAGTAAAACTTGTGGGTGAACAAGGGTGAAGGACCTCAATGTCTATTGGTGGTTCCTTGGGAAAAGTTTTGACAAAGAAAAACTTAGTGATTTCAACTAATAGGCAAAACCTATTTTGAGCAAAGCAAGCCAAGCTACACTTAGCCAAATTGCATATAGTATCTAGTCCACCTAAATTATACTAAGGTATCACTTGCCAATACTATTCCAATGTATTGACCCACCTGTCAGAACTTGTGATGTTGCGTGTTACTCTGATGAGGATTAGGAGTCATGAGTCTACACTCAACATGTTTGCATGTGGCACATTAAGATGAAGACTTTTATTTATTTTCTTATTCAAACTCTTGTACTAGGCCTGTGGCCTTGGAGTTGTAAAGACTATGTTTGTATCTGGAATGACTGTAACAATGACCTTTGTTTCTGTGTACTTCATCTTAAACTGTGGATGCTAGCAATGATCCAGGGACTAGCATTGCAATCACAGGGATCCTCTTTTCCTTTATAAAGGAGGGATCTTACAAAACAACACATCTACAGCCGAAGATATTTCTGTCACTTCCCTTGGAAACTAGAGGCATGAACCTACTATCGAGCATAAATACCCCCTCTTGGAGTCACTAGCAACTACTTGGCCAAGATAGCTACTAACAACGAAGAGCATGCAAGATCACAAACAACACATACATGATAGTATCAAATAGACAAAACCATTAATCAATCTAACATAGTAATCTCAATATCCATCGGATCCCCGTAAACACAACATGCATGATTACGAATAGATTAGATCTTGATCATGAATGGATCTCACAAGATCTATACATGAAAGCACAAGGAGGAGATACAACCATATAGCTACTACATGGACCCATAGTCCAAGGTGGAACTACTCACGCTTCATACCAGAGAAGAAGGCCTCCGGGATGATCTCCCCTTTGGTGGTGTCGGAAGAGCTTGCATCCCCGATCTAGGGAAGATGTCATGGCGGCTACGCATTTTCATGGAGTTTTGATCGGGTTCCTAGGGTTTCTGTATCGGGGGCTTCTTATAGGCGAATGAGCGAGGCTGGGAGGCGGCCAGAGGGCCCACACCCTACCCAGGCGTGGGGTGGGCCCACGCGCGCCTAGGGGGTTGTGGCAGACCTGGCTCGCCTCTCCGTCTCTCCTCTGGACTTTTTGTCGCCCACAGTAAAATATTGACTTTGACTTTTGTCCCGTCCAATTCCGAGAATATTGATTTTCTGCGTTTTCGAACAAAAATGTAAGAAAACAGCATCCACATCGTGGCAACTTGTTAATAGGTTAGTTACAGAAAAGATATAAAAGACCTCAAAGTGTAGACAAAGCAAAGCAAAGTAGATACAAAACAAGCATGGAGCATAAAAAAATTATAGATACGTTTCCGACCTATCATGCCTCTCCGTACATCAGGCGCATGACGATCGCCTAAGCACGCTGTCGACCTATATACCGGGCCATGCCGATAGCTCATCAGAATCGCGTCACGACGAGCCCGAACCATGCCGCCATGCCCCTTCACCGCAATATAAATAGAGCCCTCCCCTGACCTCAAAACGCACACCATTCCACTCATCTCTCACCCAGCAACCTCTCTGACCCAACCCTGGAGCAAGGCGAGCACCACTTCGCCGGAATTTCGCCGGAGTCCGCCGCTGTAGTGGAGGAAAGGAGCAGACGCTAGGAGCCGCCACAGGAGCTTCCGCGACCACCTGCCAAACCGCCGTCGTTGACTCGTTCGCTCCCATCGTCGACCTAGCCGAGCCCGGTGAAGCCCCGACGACCCCGGCCAGAAGCGCTAGGGTTCTGCCTCGCTGCTCGCGACGAGACGACGATGCTCACCATGATCGTGCTCTAATCCTAAGGACCAAATTAGATGATACCGTCATGCTAGATTAGCCGGATGTAGGACCAGCCCCTGAGCAGCCACGACGCCAAGATTATGAGTTGGGCCAGCCCATTAGCATTCCCGCGCGTAGCCCAAAAATTCAAATTTATATTTGTCTTTTATTTGAAAATCCCATACTGAAAGGTAACTTTAAAAATCAATCTAGGAAGATTCACTGCACCAAATTGAATGAATCCAATTTTGTTTGAAAGTAGATGAAAATATCTAATCACTCCTGTTGGATCCAAAGAGTTTGAATCTATGGATCACCCTTAGTAAAAATAACAAGACAATAGCTTTTAGCACTTCAAACATTTTTCTAAAATCAACCATAAGTGATTTTGAGTTGATTCCAACTCTCAAAAATCACATTGGACAAGACGTTTCTAAATATGTAAATATATATATATATACTTACTGAAGGGAATATGCCCCGAGAGGCAATGATAAAGTGGTTATTATGTATATTCCAAGTATACGATAGATGTTTATTTTACATGCTATAATTGTATTAATACGGAAACATTAATACATGTGTGATTAATAATCAAACAGAAAGTTCCTAGTTATGCCTCTCTCATAAACTAGCTTGTTGATTAACAAGATGATCAAGGTTTCCTGATCAGGGACATTGGATGTTGTTAATAACAAGGTCACAACATTAGTGTAATGATGTGATGAACATTCATCCAAAGTATAGCATTATGATCAAAGTCATTAAGTTTATATTGCTATAACAACTTACGAAGTGATCCTAATCCTTAGACCATGAGATCATGTCAATCATTAACATTGAAAGAGTTTCTTGATAACATCAAACATCACACCGTAACAGGGTGATTTTAAAGATGGGTTCAGAACTATAAAGTGTTATGTTGAGGCCCATGGATCGAGAGTGGAATTTGGTCATCCCGATGACGGATAGATATGCTCTGGGCCCTCTCGGTGATATCAAATTGATTAGCTTGCAAGCATTTGATCTGATCACTAGAATGTTATATCACGGGAACAAGAAAAGAGTGCATGTCAGTAACGAGATCAAACTAGGTATGGAGATACCGATGATCGAATCTCAGACATGTAATATATCGTGAAACAAAGGGATTAATATACTAGCGTAAAAGGTTCTGACGATCACAAGAAAGTCATCGTTGAATGTGTGGGAGTCAGTATGGGTCTCTAGATCCCGCTTCTGATTATTGATCAGAGAGGGGTCTCGATCATGTACGCATTATTCGTGAACCATAGGGAGACACACTTAAGAGACACCGACATCCATTTGGAGCAAAAGTTTCATGCCGGAAAGAATAACAAGCGCAGGAATTTATTTCACTAGATACCGAAATAGGTTTTCTGGTGAAATTGCAGAAAGTGTTTTTGCATGTAAAATGAAATACGAGCAAGGGGTTATATCTGAATGTTTGTCAGTAAAGTGATTGAAAAAATTCTGAATAAATAAAAGGAGTTTTATTTAATGAGAGTTTGCATTAAATTTGGTGGAAATTTAATGGGAATTTGAGTGGGATTTTGAGTGGAGGGAATTGAAAGGATTTTTGTGAGTGGAGTGTCCACCCACATGAATGAGGGGAGGGCAAGGGGCAGCCCCCATGCGCCGGTCACCCCTTGGGGTTCCCCCTCTCCTATAAAAGGCACCCCTCCTCACTTCTCACTCACACCTCCTCGTGAAGGATCTCTCTCCCCCTCTAGTATTTATCCCCCATGGTCTCGGACTAGCGAGATACATGTTACCGGTGGCTATTCAGCAAGAAAGAGTTTTGCTTCCGCTGCATCGCTGGAGCGAGGAGGTGGAGGTTGCCCGGTGCCTCAGACGTGTGTGCGAGCACGGATGCGCCGGTAAGTTGCGGTGCTAAGGACTTCCTCTCGATCTTGAGATCGACAAGAGATCGTCTACATCAACCATGAGCTTTGTCGGTCTTCAAGGGTATGTTCTCTATGGATATACATCCGCCCGTTGTTTGTATCTAGTAGATAGATCTTGGTACATAGTTGTTCCCATTGTAGGAAATTTTTTGTTTTCTATGCTGCGAACTCTACAGTGGTATCAGAGCCGGATCTATGCGTAGATAATTTACACAGGTAGTACACATATGAGTATGTGGGCGATGATGATCATGTTATTGCTTCTTTGTTGTATTTTGGATATTGGTGGCATAGTGGGATGAAGCGGCCCGGACAAACTTTACATGTCCTCGCACATGAGACCTGTTCCACGCTTGAAATGCAACTAGTTTGCATAAGTGGCTAGCGGGTGTCTGTCTCTCCTACTATAGTCAATATCTAATTTGCAACGAGTTGTCAACAATTTGATTATCCTCATTGTGGTTCATGTTCGTAGGTAAGAACGGTTCTATCTTCGAAAGCCCTAAGCCACGCAAAACTTGCAATGGATAAATTAGAGGCGTCTAGTTTAGATTGTTGCCAGGCTAGTGTTATGATATGGTGATGTTGTAAGTAGAAGTATGAGATGACACTCTTACAACACACATAACGAGTAAGTTCCATAGACCTTGGCCTTACATACATAGAGGTATGATAGTGATCATACCACGATGCACATGATGGAGATCAAGTGCGAAACCATATCATTTCACTTATAAACATGTGATGTTTGATTGCATCCTATATTTCTTGTTTGGCGTTTTATTAGCATAATAAGATGATCCATCATTTAAATATCA
Organism: Avena longiglumis; assembly: GCA_030063025.1. Lineage (NCBI taxonomy): Eukaryota > Viridiplantae > Streptophyta > Magnoliopsida > Poales > Poaceae > Avena > Avena longiglumis. The sequence continues at coordinate 539,510,385 of CP125976.1, forward strand.
AGATAAGAATGTGTTCTTCCTTAAGTATGCACCGATTATGTTTCGTCGCTCCAATACATCACGTGATGATCGGGTGTTCTTGGATCCACGACCATATTTCGGTGTAAGAGCTTACACGTGAATACTAAGGTTCTTACTTGGTGAGCCTAGCATGTACAGACATGGCCTCGGAACACGGTATGAAAGGTTAAGCATGAGTCATATGGTAGATATGATGCCCATTTGATGCTCACCTTTGAAGCTACACCGACTCACATGATGATTGGACTTGGTGTAGTGGATTTGGTTCATGTAATCAACAAAAAGGCACGAGGGATGTAGTTTTTGAGTGGGAGTTCATTCTTAATGTGGATTAGTTGAACTCAATCTATCATAAACTTAGTCTAAACTTCACAAATTCTGTTGTAGATGGCATCGCCTGCTTTTAATTTTAATGTGTTCATGGAGAAAGAGAAACTTGCAACGAAAGGTAGCAACATTACCGAATGGGCCATGAATTTGAGGATTCTGCTCTCTGCTGCACAAAATCAATATGTGCTAGAAGCACCGCTAGGCCCCCCACCGTTCGATGATGCCCTTGATGAGGAGAAGAATGTCTATCTGACTCGTCAGGAGGACCACAACTTAGTTCATTGCAACATATTGTATGGGCTAGAGCCAGAACTTCGAAAGCATTTCGAAAACGACAATGCATTTGATACAATGGGTGAGATGAAAATGATTTTTGACACACATGCTTCTGTAGAGAGCTACAATGCTTTAGAAAAGTTCTATAACTGCATGATGGAAGAGAACAGCTCCGTAAGTGAGCATGTACTCAAGATGTCGGGTTACGCCGATAATCTTGTGTCCTTGGGAATATCGATTCCCATTGACTTAGGCATCCATCGTGTTCTCCAGTCTCTACCACCTAGCTATAAGATCTTCGTGATGAACTATAATATGCAAGGCATGAAGAAGTCTCTCCTCGAGCTTCACAATGCTTAAAACCGCAGTATGGAGATCAGGAAGGAACATCAAGTGTTGATGATCAATAAGAACACTGGTTTCAAGAAATACAAGAAGGGTAAACGGAAGGGAAGTAAGGGCTGCAAGCCGGTTGCCGTGCCTAAAAATAAACCCCAAGTTGGCCCTAAGTCTGATATCGAGTGCTATTATTGTAAGGATCGCCACCGAAGAATCGCCTAAGTATTTGGCAAGAAGGCCAGCAAGGAAAACAAAGGTATATATGATATACATGTTATTGATGTATACTTGACTAGTACTCGCAGTAGCACTTGGGTATTTGATACGGTTCGCTTGCTAATATTTGTAACTCGAATCGTGGGTCATGAACAAGCGATCACTAGCAAGAGGTGAGGTCAAGATGCGTCAAGAATGGATCAAGTGTTGATGTGATCGCCATCGAATGCTACCTCCACTTACCGCCGGATTTGTAATAAACTTGAATAATTGTTATCCGTGCCAAGACCGAGCATGAACATTGTATCTGGATCGTGTTTGATGCGAAGTGGTTATTCATTTAAATCGAGAACAATGGTTGTTCTATTTATATGAATGAAATCTTTTATGGTCATGCATCGATGATGAATGGTTTATTTCTGTTGGATCTTGATAATAGTGTTACACATATTCATAATGTTGATGCTAAAAGGATTAAACTTAATGATGATATATCCGCATATATGTGGCACTACCGTCTAGGTCATATTGGCGTTAAACGCATGAAGAAGCTCCATTCTGATGGACTTTTGGAATCACTTGATTTTGAATAATTTGATACATGTGAGCCATGACTTATGGGCAAGATAACTAGAACGCCGTTTTTCGGTTCAATGGAACGGGCGATAGATTTATTGGAAATCATACATTCTGATGTATGTGGTCCAATGAGTGTGTCGGCGCGAGGTGGATATCGTTGTTTTGTTACTTTCACAGATGATTTGAGTAGATATGGTTATATTGTAGGGGTCCCAATCTTAGATAAGATAGAGCCTCCTGTGTTTACAATGCTAGTCCCTGGATCAATAGCTATCATCCACAGTTAAGATGTAATATCAAGATACAAAGGTCATAATATAACTTTATAACCAGGAATAACATCATATTATTACATCTTACATAGCTCATTTGGATATTATATTACATTGCAGCGGAATAACTATAAACATGGGTCCTTCATCTTCAAAGTGCCACAGTGTATGTTGTAGACTTTGTAATCCTAATCAAACAATCTCCACTAAAATCAATCAAACCTGCAACATACAAGTTACAGCCACAAAGGTCAATACATTTGAATTGTATTGGCAAGTTTCACTACTTTGTATAATATGAGTGGATCCTATCATTACATGCATATTTGGCTAAGAAGAGTTTAAGGCTTATGTGCATAAAGCAATATTTATCCTATCTTTTCAAAATGGTTTTGGTCTTTTGTCAAATCTCTTTTCCAAGTTCCTTGAACTCCTTGATAGAAACTCAAGTGTTCAAGTCCTTGTCAAAAATCCCTTGAGCTACTTGGTAACCCCAAGTGCAACAAGTTTTATGAAATCTCATGAGTTCCTTGGTAACCCCAAGTACATCATGTTCTTGAGCACCTCGGTAACCCCAAGTGCAACAAGCTTAACAAAATCTCTTTGAATTCCTTGGTACCCCCAAGTGCATCAAGTTTTTATATTAGAAGTTGGAATGTCGAGATCTCCCATGGTTCAAACTTTAGTTGCTCAGTATTGTCCATAACCGGGGACACGGCTAAGTACTTAGATTTTATTAACTTCTGCGTATGAGTACACTTTACCCACATGACACAATCCCATCTTGTTGCCACCAAAGGCTCATCGGATTAGTGCTCACCAAGACGGAGTACCGCAGACCGAGAGTGTGACGAAGTCTTTCCAAAAGGTCCTCCCATACATCATTGCTAGCTTGCCTTCAGCCCCATGAAGCATTCCAGATCCCCATGTCCCAGAATTCAAAGACAATGTATGGGTCTTCCCAATGTAGTTGACTAAGCCAGAGCCATAATAGCATGTGGTTGCACACGAAAGCCACAATTGGAGAAACATGTTCAATCTCTAAGTTTCCTAGGTGGTTTTCATTTGGAGCTCAACACAAAGTGATTACCATAAACATGGTTCCTTTTGTTGCCACCTTCTCCAAAACATAAAGTGTCCGCCACCTAGGTGGTTCATTGAGTCCTTGTTTTATTATGTAAAACACAAGTCCTTTTCTCAACCTTTTTAAAATCTCAACATGTATCTCTTTTCAAAATAAAGCATGGCTAAGCATGTACAACTACATTATTTTCACTAAGGAGTGTATAGGGAATCCTATTAGGATTAGCATAGCATAAGTATAGAATTGTTTTCATGCATGTTTTCATAATCCACTAAGTATAATGAAAATAGTAGGACTTTTGTATGATAGTGTAACTTGCCTTTTGGTAGGGAATGGTGGTTCTCCTTGATCTTGCTAGTCTCACACTTTGCTATACTCACTACAAGTCAATCAAGCAAAACACAAAATCAACTAACATTCCAAACCAAGGTTTAAACAAACAATTTCACACTTCCAAAGCAATGGAATCTAAGTCATGCAAAGGATGGTTCTATTGCAAGGTTGGCCTCTACTAGGTTTATAAGCTTTGTATGGTCCAAATTGGTTATTTACCAAAATGGCAAAGTCATTAGTTAGAGGGTTTTGCTCAAAAATCTATTTTAAAATCCATTCAACATTTTATGTGGTGGAAAATAGTTTTATTAAATCTAAAACCTTTAAGTTTTCACCAAAAGTTTCTAACTCTCAAGATTTGTTGTTTTGGGTCAGTAGCTTTGAATCAAAATATTTTCTCAAAGTTTTATTCCAAAATCCTTTTTCATAATAAAACCATTATCTTTATTTGTCTAGAATTAGACTAATTCAATTAATCCATTCTAAATTTTTCCAATCTCATTTTCAAAACCATGGTTTGGTTCCTAGGGTCAGTATGGCCACTACAAACCATTTTGCAAAAGTTTTAATCCTAAAATCAATTTTAAACAATTTTTCTACTCTAAACAAGTACACAAATGTTTCTGCAAATTCAAACAAGCTAACAGATACTATTTTTGAAACTAAGGCCATGGTTAGCTAGGGCTTGCTCTCCTGAATCCATTGATATAAAATTTTAAATTTTTGGACGTGTGGTTTGAAAGTTACAAGGGTTTGAAGTTTGCAAATAAATCTGATTCAAATCTGTTTTTAAACAAACCAGGGGACACGCGGCGTGTTCTAACTGGACAGTACCGGTTCGGGTGAATCGTGTTGCAGGCCGTTAGATCAAGTGGCATCGCACGGCCGCTGCGCACCTTCGAGTTTAAGTGATCTAATCTCGCCGCCGATCTAGATCCTACGGTACTGTTTTGCTTGACCAAAAGTGAGCGGCGCCGACGGCGGCTAGCGGCGGCGCACGGCCAGGCGGTGGCGCTACGGAGGCTACAGGAAGCAAATAGGAGAGGAAGAGTGCTCACCAGAATCGCAGGGCTGTGGTGATGCTCGACGTGCTGTTGGCTTGACAAGGCGCCGCATCACGCGTAATTGCTCGCCGGAGTGGAGGATGGCGTCGGGTGCTTCAGGTGGTCGTCGTGGATGGCACTGTGGATCACTCCAAGGCGAAAGGATGGCATGGTTAGATGCGCGGGACTAAGACGAATTCCTCGTGTGAATGAGAAGGCGTAGGGCGGTCAGTACTTACCGGGAAGTTCGACGGAGACGAAATAGACGACGGCGCTGTCGGAGTTTGTCCTAGTCGACTCTCTGGGGTGCCCGCGGTCGAACGAAAAACACTGGCAGCATTGTCTGAGAGTGGGGAGTCTGCTAGTGCGCTCGGGAAGGTTCGGGGTGGTGTCGTGTCGCCGGAATCGGGGAATAAGTTCGTCGGAGACGGCGGTGGTGCAGACGAGATTGGCGACAGCCTAGGGGCAGAGAGAGGGAGTGGTCTGGGGAAAATGGAGGAGGAGGCGCTGGGGCTTTAAAGCGCATGGTCAAGGCGAGGTAAAGGCGCGGCGTTATGGCGAATTGAACGCGCGGCATCAACGGCAGAAACGGCCGGCGTGGTCGTCGCGAGGAAGGAGACGGGCTGAAGAAGTGGGGTCCGCTGGTCAGTGGGAAATAGAGTGGAAGAGAGGTCCACCACTGTAGGGTCTCATCGCGTCTCGAATCGCTTTTTTCTCGGGAAAGGAGCTGGTTGGTGGGCTTCCTGGGCTTGGCATTGTTGGGTTGATGTTGTTTATCTTTTTTTTTGTATCAACACATTTTCCTTTTCTATTTCTATTTACTTATTTGAAATTCATTTCACAATTTAACAACAAGACAATCATTCAAATAATTCAAACAATCACCACATTTGTAATAAGTTTTTGGTTCTGTTTATCACCCATAAACTAAAGTCCAAAATGAAATAATATTTTTAAATCTTTTAGATTCCATTTATTAATTAAATAAAATGGACCATGGTTTATTTATCAAATAGGGTTTGATATAATTAATAAAATCCTCATTTGAAAACCAAATATTTTCCAAATCAAATCAGCAGGTTTTATTTGAAAATATAAAATTCATTTGGAAATCTTGTTCAAAACAAAATAACATTTTACTTTAGAGTCCATTATTAATTAAATATAATAGACTTTCATTATTAAATCAACTAGGATTTGTTTTATTGAGATTATTTATTTTTAAACCTAAAATAAAGCCAAAACACTTTAGTAGGTTTTATTTGTGAATATCAAATATTTGGAAAACTTATTTTAGATAATTTAATAAGTTTTGATGTTTCCATTAAATTGGAAAACCTTTTATTTGAATACAGTTTGATGTTAAATCTGTATTAATTTATTTGAATAAACCTTTGCTATTTTTATTCAAACTAAATGTTTTAAATCAAAAGTTTGGCCAAGGTTTAATTTGGCTTTATAAACTAAATCTTTATTTATGATTCTACCTTTTCCTTTTGAAAACCAAATCTCTTATTAAAAGATCCAAAATAGTAATTCCAAAATATTTTAATTTCCTTTATTTAAAATGTTTATCTTTTTATATCCCTTTAGGATTTTATTTAATTCAAATGGGTTTGAGGTTCCAATTGAATTCAAAAGTTTCTTCTGGCCCTGAAAATCAAACAAAGTTTTATTTTATTCATTTATTTTCATATTACAAGATTTGGAAAATCTTGGGATGTGACAGGCTACCACCCTTAAAATAAATCTCGTCCCGAGATTTGGGAAGCCTGGGGTTACAATCAAGTTCAAAACAACTAGGGTACTACCATCCTTAAAAATTTTCAAACAAAAATTACATATTGGCCTTCTTGGGTCCTGGAAAAACTTCTCTAAGTAAACTTTTGCTTTGTTTCTATACTTGACTCATGGGCCAAGGTTGAGTTTCTCCATAGGCTTGTTCAACTTGTTTTTCATCCTTTCTGGACAGTTGCTTGCATAATGTCCTGGATTCTTGCAGTTGAAACAATGAATGTCCTTGAGTTCTTTGCGTTGTTCTTGTGGACATGTTGCTACATAATGGCCTGGTTCTTTCAGTTGTTGCACCACACTTGGTCAATCTCTTTATTCTTCTTGTTCTCTGGGCATCCACTGGAGTAGTGTCCCATTTCCTTACATTTACGACATTGTGCAAGGCTCATGTCTTGCTTGGGTTTCTTGGTTTTCTTTGATCCTTTGAATTGGGTTGTCTTGTTTGGAGGTATGAGTGGTCCTTTTCCTTTGGTAGACTTGGATCCTTCTTGTTTCCTTTGTTCCACCATGGCATAGATGGGACATTGGTCAGGAGTATGATCACTTCCTTCACAAAGGTAACAAGTAGCTTGAGAGGTGGGGCATTGTCCAACATGATGATCTTCTTCACAATTGGGGCATTGTCCTTCATGCTCCTTGGAAGTATGATCCTTGTCTCCACAAATAGTGCAAGCTGGGGCTCCATCTAGAATAACATTCTTGTCAGCCTTGTTATCATAAATTCCTTTGGGGTGGTTTTCCTCCATGCTGATCATTTGATTAGTCACCTTAAGCATCAGTTGGGATTGCTCTTCCAAAAACCTTTGTAGTGCTGGATCTTTATCACTATTGTTAACTATGAACTGAGCTGTCAGTTGGTTCAACTGGTGTTGGGTTGCTATGAGCTCTTTCATGCTGTCAGCTTGGTTGGTGTTGGTGTCATCAACCTTGGAGTCTTTTGGAGTAGTCATCTGTTTGGGTTGAAGGGAGATTAGAATAGGCAAGTTATTTCTAAGGAATCAATTCTACTCACACACATCACAATTCACACAAACAGTGTGCATGCAATCACAAACCAAACATTCACAAACAACTTTGCACTCAAACCACAAGGTTCAAGCACATACTTAGGCAACAAAATATTTTTATTACACCACATAAGTTGGTGGTTTTGTCTTAACTAAAATATGGTGGTCCATCTATATGGTTCACTTGTGATCCTTCCATCCTTCTTGGTTGATTCTTCTTGCATGAGATCATGGTTTCCTTGAGATAATCCCTTGGTCACAATACTTCAAAGTTGTCGATGGTTTCTTCCTATTTTGCCTTCCCTCAGTCTCTAAATCTTGAGTAGGATTTCCTTGTCTCACTTGTAGTCCTTAGTGGTATCCATGTTGGAAGTCCTTGGTGAACATGCTGAAGATGTTGAAGTCATTATAGATGAAGATGTTGAAGTCATTAGAGTTGAAGTAGAGGAGAAGTAGAGTTAAAACCAAAATGGTTTGAGGAAATATTTTACAAGTGTTTTTGTAAATAAGTTTTTGGAATAAGACAACTCCTATTTTCTAAGGGTTTTCGTCCAATCCTGGGTTTACAAATCCTACAGGCAACACAATGCTCTGATACCATCTGTAGGGGTCCCAATCTTAGATAAGATAGAGCCTCCTGTGTTTACAATGCTAGTCCCTGGATCAATAGCTAGCATCCAATGTAATATCAAGATACAAAGGTCATAATATAACTTTATAACCAGGAATAACATCATATTATTACATCTTACATAGCTCATTTGGCTATTATATTACATTGCAGCGGAATAACTATAAACATGGGTCCTTCATCTTCAAAGTGCCACAGGCAGATGTTGGTTGTAGACTTTGTAATCCTAATCAAACAATCTCCACTAAAATCAATCAAACCTGCAACATACAAGTTACAGCCACAAAGGTAAATACATTTGAATTGTATTGGCAAGTTTCACTACTTTGTATAATATGAGTGGATCCTATCATTACATGCATATTTGGCTAAGAAGAGTTTAAGGATTATTTGCATAAAGCAATATTTATCCTATCTTTTCAAAATGGTTTTGGTCTTTTGTCAAATCTCTTTTCCAAGTTCCTTGAACTCCTTGATAGAAACTCAAGTGTTCAAGTCCTTGTCAAAATCCTTGAGCTACTTGGTAACCCCAAGTGCAACAAGTTTTATGAAATCTCATGAGTTCCTTGGTAACCCCAAGTACATCATGTTCTTGAGCACCTCGGTAACCCCAAGTGCAACAAGCTTAACAAAATCTCTTTGAATTCCTTGGTACCCCCAAGTGCATCAAGTTTTTATATTAGAAGTTGGAATGTCGAGATCTCCCATGGTTCAAACTTTAGTTGCTCAGTATTGTCCATAACCGGGGACACGGCTAAGTACTTAGATTTTATTAACTTCTGCAGAAGGAGTACACTTTACCCACATGACACAATCCCATCTTGTTGCCACCAGTGGCCTACTGGATTAGTGCTCACCAAGACGGAGTACCGGCAGACTGAGAGTGTGACGAAGTCTTTCCAAAAGGTCCTCCCATACATCATTGCTAGCTTGCCTTCAGCCCCCATGAAGCATTCCAGATCCCCATGTCCGGTAACTAAAGACAATGTATGGGTCTTCCCAATGTAGTTGACTAAGCCAGAGTCATAATAGCATGTGGTTGCACACGAAAGCCACAATTGGAGAAACATGTTCAATCTCTAAGTTTCCTAGGTGGTTTTCATTTGGAGCTCAACACAAAGTGATTACCATAAACATGGTTCCTTTTGTTGCCACCTTCTCCAAAACATAAAGTGTCCGCCACCTAGGTGGTTCATTGAGTCCTTGTTTTATTATGTAAAACACAAGTCCTTTTCTCAACCTTTGTAAAATCTCAACATGTATCTCTTTTCAAAATAAAGCATGGCTAAGCATGTACAACTACATTATTTTCACTAAGGAGTGTATAGGGAATCCTATTAGGATTAGCATAGCATAAGTATAGAATTGTTTTCATGCATGTTTTCATAATCCACTAAGTATAATGAAAATAGTAGGACTTTTGTATGATAGTGTAACTTGCCTTTTTGGTAGGGAATGGTGGTTCTCTCCTTGATCTTGCTAGTCTCACACTTTGCTATACTCACTACAAGTCAATCAAGCAAAACACAAAATCAACTAACATTCCAAACCAAGGTTTAAACAAACAATTTCACACTTCCAAAGCAATGGAATCTAAGTCATGCAAAGGATGGTTCTATTGCAAGGTTGGCCTCTACTAGGTTTATAAGCTTTGTATGGTCCAAATTGGTTATTTACCAAAATGGCAAAGTCATTAGTTAGAGGGTTTTGCTCAAAAATCTATTTTAAAATCCATTCAACATTTTATGTGGTGGAAAATAGTTTTATTAAATCTAAAACCTTTAAGTTTTCACCAAAAGTTTCTAACTCTCAAGATTTGTTGTTTTGGGTCAGTAGCTTTGAATCAAAATATTTTCTCAAAGTTTTATTCCAAAATCCTTTTTCATAATAAAACCATTATCTTTATTTGGCTAGAATTAGACTAATTCAATTAATCCATTCTAAATTTTTCCAATCTCATTTTCAAAACCATGGTTTGGTTCCTAGGGTCAGTATGGCCACTACAAACCATTTTGCAAAAGTTTTAATCCTAAAATCAATTTTAAACAATTTTTCTACTCTAAACAAGTACACAAATGTTTCTGCAAATTCAAACAAGCTAACAGATACTATTTTTGAAACTAAGGCCATGGTTGGCTAGGGCTTGCTCTCCTGAATCCATTGATATAAAATTTTAAATTTTGGACGTGGTTTGAAAGTTACAAGGGTTTGAAGTTTGCAAATAAATCTGATTCAAATCGCTTTTAAACAAACCAGGGACACGCGTGTTCTAACCGACAGTGCAGTTCGGGTGAATCGTGTGTTGCGGTGTTAGATCAAGTGGCATCGCACGGCTACCGGCTGCGTACCTTCGAGTTTAAGTGATCTAATCTCGCCGCCGATCTAGATCCTACTTGATCGCTTGCTTGACCAAAAGTGAGCGGCGCCGACGGCGGCTAGCGGCGGCGCACGGCCAGGCGGTGGCGCTACGGAGGCTACAGGAAGCAAATAGGAGAGGAAGAGTGCTCACCAGAATCGCAGGGCTGTGGTGATGCTCGACGTGCTGTTGGCTTGACAAGGGGCGCTCGGGTACTGCGGTAATTGCTCGCCGGAGTGGAGGATGGCGTCGGGTGCTTCAGGTGGTCGTCGTGGATGGCACTGTGGATCACTCCAAGGCGAAAGGATGGCATGGTTAGATGCGCGGGACTAAGACGAATTCCTCGTGTGAATGAGAAGGCGTAGGGCGGTCAGTACTTACCGGGAAGTTCGACGGAGACGAAATAGACGACGACGCTGTCGGAGTTTGTCCTAGTCGACTCTCTGGGGCGCCCGCGGTCGAACGAAAAACACCGGCAGGATTGTCTGAGAGTGGGGAGTCTGCTAGTGCGCTCGGGAAGGTTCGGGGTGGTGTCGTGTCGCCGGAATCGGGGAATAAGTTCGTCGGAGACGGCGGTGGTGCAGACGAGATTGGCGACAGCCTAGGGGCAGAGAGAGGGAGTGGTCTGGGGAAAATGGAGGAGGAGGCGCTGGGGCTTTAAAGCGCATGGTCAAGGCGAGGTAAAGGCGCGGCGTTATGGCGAATTGAACGCGCGGCATCAACGGCAGAAACGGCCGGCGTGTTCGTCGCGAGGAAGGAGACGGGCTGAAGAAGTGGGGTCCGCTGGTCAGTGGGAAATAGAGTGGAAGAGGTCCACCACCAGTCTCTGTATGGTCTCATATCGCGTCTGAATCGCTTTTCTTGGGAAAGGAGCTAGGCTGGTTGGTGGGCTTCCTGGGCTTGGCCTTGTTGGGTTGCTGTTGTTTCTCTTTTTTTTGTATAAAAACATTTTCCTTTTCTATTTCTATTTACTGATTTGAAATTCATTTCACAATTCAAGAACAAGACAATCATTCAAATAATTCAAACAATCACCACATTTGTAATAAGTTTTTGGTTCTGTTTATCACCCATAAACTAAAGTCCAAAATGAAATAATATTTTTAAATCCTTTTAGATTCCATTTATTAATTAAATAAAATGGACCATGGTTTATTTATCAAATAGGGTTTGATATAATTAATAAAATCCTCATTTGAAAACCAAATATTTTCCAAATCAAATCAGCAGGTTTTATTTGAAAATATAAAATTCATTTGGAAATCTTGTTCAAAACAAAATAACATTTTACTTTAGAGTCCATTATTAATTAAATATAATAGACTTTCATTATTAAATCAACTAGGATTTGTTTTATTGAGATTATTTATTTTTAAACCTAAAATAAAGCCAAAACACTTTAGTAGGTTTTATTTGTGAATATCAAATATTTGGAAAACTTATTTTAGATAATTTAATAAGTTTTGATGTTTCCATTAAATTGGAAAACATTTTATTTGAATACAGTTTGGATGTTAAATCTTTATTAATTTATTTGAATAAACCTTTGCTATTTTTATTCAAACTAAATGTTTTAAATCAAAAGTTTGGCCAAGGTTTAATTTGGCTTTATAAACTAAATCTTTATTTATGATTCTACCTTTTCCTTTTGAAAACCAAATCTCTTATTAAAAGATCCAAAATAGTAATTCCAAAATATTTTAATTTCCTTTATTTAAAATGTTTATCTTTTTATATCCCTTTAGGATTTTATTTAATTCAAATGGGTTTGAGGTTCCAATTGAATTCAAAAGTTTCTTCTGGCCCTGAAAATCAAACAAAGTTTTATTTTATTCATTTATTTTCATATTACAAGATTTGGAAAATCTTGGGATGTGACAGGCTACCACCCTTAAAATAAATCTCGTCCCGAGATTTGGGAAGCCTGGGGTTACAATCAAGTTCAAAACAACTAGGGTACTACCATCCTTAAAAATTTTCAAACAAAAATTACATATTGGCCTTCTTGGGTCCTGGAAAAACTTCTCTAAGTAAACTTTTGCTTTGTTTCTATACTTGACTCATGGGCCAAGGTTGAGTTTCTCCATAGGCTTGTTCAACTTGTTTTTCATCCTTTCTGGACAGTTGCTTGCATAATGTCCTGGATTCTTGCAGTTGAAACAATGAATGTCCTTGAGTTCTTTGCGTTGTTCTTGTGGACATGTTGCTACATAATGGCCTGGTTCTTTCAGTTGTTGCACCACACTTGGTCAATCTCTTTATTCTTCTTGTTCTCTGGGCATCCACTGGAGTAGTGTCCCATTTCCTTACATTTACGACATTGTGCAAGGCTCATGTCTTGCTTGGGTTTCTTGGTTTTCTTTGATCCTTTGAATTGGGTTGTCTTGTTTGGAGGTATGAGTGGTCCTTTTCCTTTGGTAGACTTGGATCCTTCTTGTTTCCTTTGTTCCACCATGGCATAGATGGGACATTGGTCAGGAGTATGATCACTTCCTTCACAAAGGTAACAAGTAGCTTGAGAGGTGGGGCATTGTCCAACAGGATGATCTTCTTCACAATTGGGGCATTGTCCTTCATGCTCCTTGGAAGTATGATCCTTGTCTCCACAAATAGTGCAAGCTGGGGCTCCATCTAGAATAACATTCTTGTCAGCCTTGTTATCATAAATTCCTTTGGGGTGGTTTTCCTCCATGCTGATCATTTGATTAGTCACCTTAAGCATCAGTTGGGATTGCTCTTCCAAAAACCTTTGTAGTGCTGGATCTTTATCACTATTGTTAACTATGAACTGTCAGTTGGTTCAACTGGTGTTGGGTTGCTATGAGCTCTTTCATCTTGTCAGACTTGGTTGGTGTTGGTGTCATCAACCTTGGAGTCTTTGGAGTAGTCATCTGTTTGGGTTGAAGGGAGATTAGAATAGGCAAGTTATTTCTAAGGAATCAATTCTACTCACACACATCACAATTCACAAACAGTGTGCATGCAATCACAAACCAAACATTCACAAACAACTTTGCACTCAAACCACAAGGTTCAAGCACATACTTAGGCAACAAAATATTTTATTACACCACATAAGTTGGTGGTTTTGTCTTAACTAAAATATGGTGGTCCATCTATATGGTTCACTTGTGATCCTTCCATCCTTCTTGGTTGATTCTTCTTGCATGAGATCATGGTTTCCTTGAGATAATCCCTTGGTCACAATACTTCAAAGTTGTCGATGGTTTCTTCCTATTTTGCCTTCCCTCAGTCTCTAAATCTTGAGTAGGATTTCCTTGTCTCACTTGTAGTCCTTAGTGGTATCCATGTTGGAAGTCCTTGGTGAACATGCTGAAGATGTTGAAGTCATTAGAGATGAAGATGTTGAAGTCATTAGAGTTGAAGTAGAGGAGAAGTAGAGTTAAAACCAAAATGGTTTGAGGAAATATTTTACAAGTGTTTTTGTAAATAAGTTTTTGGAATAAGACAACTCCTATTTTCTAAGGGTTTTTGTCCAATCCTGGGTTTACAAATCCTACAGGCAACACAATGCTCTGATACCATCTGTAGGGGTCCCAATCTTAGATAAGATAGAGCCTCCTGTGTTTACAATGCTAGTCCCTGGATCAATAGCTAGCATCCAATGTAATATCAAGATACAAAGGTCATAATATAACTTTATAACCAGGAATAACATCATATTATTACATCTTACATAGCTCATTTGGCTATTATATTACATTGCAGCGGAATAACTATAAACATGGGTCCTTCATCTTCAAAGTGCCACAGATGTTGGTTGTAGACTTTGTAATCCTAATCAAACAATCTCCACTAAAATCAATCAAACCTGCAACATACAAGTTACAGCCACAAAGGTCAATACATTTGAATTGTATTGGCAAGTTTCACTACTTTGTATAATATGAGTGGATCCTATCATTACATGCATATTTGGCTAAGAAGAGTTTAAGGATTATTTGCATAAAGCAATATTTATCCTATCTTTTCAAAATGGTTTTGGTCTTTTGTCAAATCTCTTTTCCAAGTTCCTTGAACTCCTTGATAGAAACTCAAGTGTTCAAGTCCTTGTCAAAAATCCCTTGAGCTACTTGGTAACCCCAAGTGCAACAAGTTTTATGAAATCTCATGAGTTCCTTGGTAACCCCAAGTACATCATGTTCTTGAGCACCTCGGTAACCCCAAGTGCAACAAGCTTAACAAAATCTCTTTGAATTCCTTGGTACCCCCAAGTGCATCAAGTTTTTATATTAGAAGTTGGAATGTCGAGATCTCCCATGGTTCAAACTTTAGTTGCTCAGTATTGTCCATAACCGGGACACGACTAAGTACTTAGATTTTATTAACTTCCGGAAGGAGTACACTTTACCCACATGACACAATCCCATCTTGTTGCCACCAGTGGCCTACTGGATTAGTGCTCACCAAGACGGAGTACCGGCAGACTGAGAGTGTGACGAAGTCTTTCCAAAAGGTCCTCCCATACATCATTGCTAGCTTGCCTTTAGCCCCCATGAAGCATTCCAGATCCCCATGTCCGGTAACTAAAGACAATGTATGGGTCTTCCCAATGTAGTTGACTAAGCCAGAGCCATAATAGCATGTGGTTGCACACGAAAGCCACAATTGGAGAAACATGTTCAATCTCTAAGTTTCCTAGGTGGTTTTCATTTGGAGCTCAACACAAAGTGATTACCATAAACATGGTTCCTTTTGTTGCCACCTTCTCCAAAACATAAAGTGTCCGCCACCTAGGTGGTTCATTGAGTCCTTGTTTTATTATGTAAAACACAAGTCCTTTTCTCAACCTTTGTAAAATCTCAACATGTATCTCTTTTCAAAATAAAGCATGGCTAAGCATGTACAACTACATTATTTTCACTAAGGAGTGTATAGGGAATCCTATTAGGATTAGCATAGCATAAGTATAGAATTGTTTTCATGCATGTTTTCATAATCCACTAAGTATAATGAAAATAGTAGGACTTTTGTATGATAGTGTAACTTGCCTTTTTGGTAGGGAATGGTGGTTCTCTCCTTGATCTTGCTAGTCTCACACTTTGCTATACTCACTACAAGTCAATCAAGCAAAACACAAAATCAACTAACATTCCAAACCAAGGTTTAAACAAACAATTTCACACTTCCAAAGCAATGGAATCTAAGTCATGCAAAGGATGGTTCTATTGCAAGGTTGGCCTCTACTAGGTTTATAAGCTTTGTATGGTCCAAATTGGTTATTTACCAAAATGGCAAAGTCATTAGTTAGAGGGTTTTGCTCAAAAATCTATTTTAAAATCCATTCAACATTTTATGTGGTGGAAAATAGTTTTATTAAATCTAAAACCTTTAAGTTTTCACCAAAAGTTTCTAACTCTCAAGATTTGTTGTTTTGGGTCAGTAGCTTTGAATCAAAATATTTTCTCAAAGTTTTATTCCAAAATCCTTTTTCATAATAAAACCATTATCTTTATTTGGCTAGAATTAGACTAATTCAATTAATCCATTCTAAATTTTTCCAATCTCATTTTCAAAACCATGGTTTGGTTCCTAGGGTCAGTATGGCCACTACAAACCATTTTGCAAAAGTTTTAATCCTAAAATCAATTTTAAACAATTTTTCTACTCTAAACAAGTACACAAATGTTTCTGCAAATTCAAACAAGCTAACAGATACTATTTTTGAAACTAAGGCCATGGTTGGCTAGGGCTTGCTCTCCTGAATCCATTGATATAAAATTTTAAATTTTTGGACGTGTGGTTTGAAAGTTACAAGGGTTTGAAGTTTGCAAATAAATCTGATTCAAATCTGTTTTTAAACAAACCAGGGGACACGCGGCGTGTTCTAACTGGACAGTACCGGTTCGGGTGAATCGTGTGTTGCAGGCCGTTAGATCAAGTGGCATCGCACGGCGCTGGCTGCGTACCTTTTCGAGTTTAAGTGATCTAATCTCGCTCGCCCGATCTAGATCCTACGGTACTGTTTTGCTTGACCAAAAGTGAGCGGCGCCGACGGCGGCTAGCGGCGGCGCACGGCCAGGCGGTGGCGCTACGGAGGCTACATGAAGCAAATAGGAGAGGAAGAGTGCTCACCAGAATCGCAGGGCTGTGGTGATGCTCGACGTGCTGTTGGCTTGACAAGGGGCGCTCGGGTACTGCGGTAATTGCTCGCCGGAGTGGAGGATGGCGTCGGGTGCTTCAGGTGGTCGTCGTGGATGGCACTGTGGATCACTCCAAGGCGAAAGGATGGCATGGTTAGATGCGCGGGACTAAGACGAATTCCTCGTGTGAATGAGAAGGCGTAGGGCGGTCAGTACTTACCGGGAAGTTCGACGGAGACGAAATAGACGACGGCGCTGTCGGAGTTTGTCCTAGTCGACTCTCTGGGGCGCCCGCGGTCGAACGAAAAACACCGGCAGGATTGTCTGAGAGTGGGGTGTCTGCTAGTGCGCTCGGGAAGGTTCGGGGTGGTGTCGTGTTGCCGGAATCGGGGAATAAGTTCGTCGGAGACGGCGGTGGTGCAGACGAGATTGGCGACAGCCTAGGGGCAGAGAGAGGGAGTGGTCTGGGGAAAATGGAGGAGGAGGCGCTGGGGCTTTAAAGCGCATGGTCAAGGCGAGGTAAAGGCGCGGCGTTATGGCGAATTGAACGCGCGGCATCAACGGCAGAAACGGCCGGCGTGGTCGTCGCGAGGAAGGAGACGGGCTGAAGAAGTGGGGTCCGCTGGTCAGTGGGAAATAGAGTGGAAGAGGTCCACCATCGGCCTGTCGGGTCTCTATCGCGTCGAATCGTTTTCTTCGGGGAAAGGAGCTGGGCTGGTTGGTGGGCTTCCTGGGCTTGGCCTTGTTGGGTTGCTGTTGTTTCTCTTTTTTTTGTATAAAAACATTTTCCTTTTCTATTTCTATTTACTGATTTGAAATTCATTTCACAATTTAACAACAAGACAATCATTCAAATAATTCAAACAATCACCACATTTGTAATAAGTTTTTGGTTCTGTTTATCACCCATAAACTAAAGTCCAAAATGAAATAATATTTTTAAATCCTTTTAGATTCCATTTATTAATTAAATAAAATGGACCATGGTTTATTTATCAAATAGGGTTTGATATAATTAATAAAATCCTCATTTGAAAACCAAATATTTTCCAAATCAAATCAGCAGGTTTTATTTGAAAATATAAAATTCATTTGGAAATCTTGTTCAAAACAAAATAACATTTTACTTTAGAGTCCATTATTAATTAAATATAATAGACTTTCATTATTAAATCAACTAGGATTTGTTTTATTGAGATTATTTATTTTTAAACCTAAAATAAAGCCAAAACACTTTAGTAGGTTTTATTTGTGAATATCAAATATCTGGAAAACTTATTTTAGATAATTTAATAAGTTTTGATGTTTCCATTAAATTGGAAAACCTTTTATTTGAATACAGTTTGGATGTTAAATCTTTATTAATTTATTTGAATAAACCTTTGCTATTTTTATTCAAACTAAATGTTTTAAATCAAAAGTTTGGCCAAGGTTTAATTTGGCTTTATAAACTAAATCTTTATTTATGATTCTACCTTTTCCTTTTGGAAACCAAATCTCTTATTAAAAGATCCGAAATAGTAATTCCAAAATATTTTAATTTCCTTTATTTAAAATGTTTATCTTTTTATATCCCTTTAGGATTTTATTTAATTCAAATGGGGTTGAGGTTCCAATTGAATTCAAAAGTTTCTTCTGGCCCTGAAAATCAAACAAAGTTTTATTTTATTCATTTATTTTCACATTACAAGATTTGGAAAATCTTGGGATGTGACATATATCTACTTGATAAAACACAAGTCAGAAACCTTTGAAAAGTTCAAGGAATTTCAGAGTGAAGTGGAAAATCATCGTAATAGAAAGATCAAATTTCTATGGTCCGGCCGTGGAGGTGAGTATCTAAGTTACGAGTTTAGCACTCATATGAAAGAGTGTGGAATTGTTTCACAACTCACACCTGCCGGAACACCACAACGAAATGGTGTGTCGGAACGTCGTAATCGTACTTTATTGGATATGGTTCGATCTATGATGTCTCTGACGGACTTGCCGTTGTCATTTTAGGGTTATGCACTAGAAACTGCTACATTCACTTTAAATCGGGCACCATCTAAACTGCTGAAAAGACATCAGATGAATTATGGTTTGGAAACAAACCTAAGCTGTCATTTCTTAAAGTTTGGGGATGCGATGTTTATGTGAATAAACTTCAACCGGATAAACTCGAACCCAAAGCGGAAAAATGCGTCTTCATAGGATACCCTAAGGAAACTATTGGGTATTCCTTCTATCACAGATCCGAGGGCAAGGTTTTTGTTGCCAAGAATGGATCCTTTCTAGAGAAAGAGTTTCTCGCGAAAGGTGTGAGTAGTCGGAAGGTAGAACTCCAAGAGGTTATTGAACCTTCTCTTCAAAGTATGGCGAGTAGCGCAGCGCCAGAAGTTGTTCCGGAGTTGGCTTCACCAATTTAAGAGGGAACTAATGATAATGATCATGAAACTCCGAAAGAGAGTACTACTAAACCTCGCAGGTCTAGCAGGACGCGTGCAGCTCCCGAGCTGTATGGAAACCCTGCTATGAATTTCATGGTTGATGAAATTGATGACCCTGTGACGTATGAAGAAGTGATGATGAGCCATGTAACATCCCAAAAATCATGATTTGTAAAAGTTTGCATTTCATTCATGCATTCATAACATTTGGTCTGCACAAAATTTTCCAAACAAAATTTCAAATAAGAAACCATGTTATGCCTATTATTTTATGCAAATAAGGCATTGGTTTTATTTTTAAAGTATGAGAGTGCTTTTGATTGATCGGTGATGTTTTAAACACAAATGGATGCAAGGCTTGCACAAAAATGTTCAAAAAAACATTCAAAATAAAACCATTTATATGCCATATATATATCAATAAAGGCATGGTTTTATTTTATTTTCAAAGTGCCAAAGTGAATTTGACTAAAAAATAGTGCTTTATCCACAATTGGGTGCAAAGGGTTTCACTGCAAAAACCTAGAGGAGATTTTAATTCAAAACCATTTGAATTTGGCTTGTTTTGTTTCCTGAAAAATCAAAATAGAAAAAGAAAAAGAGAGAAGAAAAGGAAAAGGGCTATGCCACCGTTTCAAAGAACATAAGCAGCCCACGGCCCACCCGCCACCTCCCTCTCCTCTCTCTCTCTCACGCCGCTATACCCTCTCACTAAGACGCGCCCATCGCCACCTCACTCGTCTTCCCAAAATCACGCTCAAGACCCCGCCAGTCTTGCCATTGTCGCCAATAATGGCGCGGCGTAATTGCCCTTGAATTCGCAGGCGTTTCTTGTCGAGCCACTGCCTACTTAATCCCCTATTCCCCACGGCCATGTCACATCCCAAAATTTTCCAAATTTTGGAATGTGAAAATAAATAAACAAAATAAACAATTGTTGAAATTTAGGGTGAAAAGAAACTTTTGTTTTTAAATGGAAACTTAAAATCCCATCTTGAACAAACTTTGGTTAATGTTTGAATCCAACTAAATTCAAATCAAGTGGAATGCATTCTTCATAAATACATCTTGAAATTTAAACACTTGGAAAATAAACCAAAACCCTAAATCTCTAATGGAAGAAAAACATTTCCAAGTTATCTCAAAGACTAAAGATTTGATCCATATACAATTTTTGTCAACAAACATTTATAAATGACCAAGAATGACAAATATAAATAATATAAAACCATATGAATTGGTTTCACTTAATTTGGATCCATAGATAAAATCTTATGAATTTAATAAGATAAGGAAATTGAATTTCCAAAACTAATAAAGCACCTATCTGGAAATCCATACCAAATGGAGAGCAAATAATCCTAAAGACATTTAAAATGATAAACAATTATTAAATAAGATTTTACAAATTGGAATCACCAAGTTTGGATTTATAAATAAGAAGATATGGATTTTATAAGGTAAAGAAAAAAATATTAAATGAGGAATATTTTAAAGGCCAAATTAAATCTTAGCCAAATCCATAAATGGATTGAGTATAATCTAAATCCAAATGAAATAATGGGATCAAATAAATCTTCCAAGTGAAATTATGGAATTAAAACCATATTTAATTTCATTGGAATAAAGACAAATACCCAATTTAAATAGTTAATAAATCATATTAAAAATATTCCAAATAATTCATAGTGAATTATTTGACACCCTAGTAAATAATTAAAACCTACTGAAAAGGTTTTGTGAAAAATTGACATTTAAATAAGGGATGAAAATTTATTTGATCTTAATTGGATTTAAAATAAGGGCCTACTTTAAATAATTAATATACCCTAAAAAGAATAAAAATATTGTTCAAAATTTGACTTTAGGTTGTATTGTTAAACACTATTAAAACTTACCCAAATTTTGGTGGTGGTTTGAATTGAAATAGAGTTTGAATTATTTGAATGAAAATCAAAGCAGAAATTCAAAATAGAAAAAGGAAAAACATTCTGTATAAAAAAAGAGAAACAAAGCAGCCCAGCCAGTAGGCCCAACCCAGCCCACCAGCTCTCCCCGCAGCGAAGCATTTTTCACTCAACAGCGCACCCGCCCCGTCGCTGATCAGTGGACCCCACCTTTCTTCTCTCTCTCTCTCTCTCTCTCTCTCTCTCTCTCTCTCTCTCTCTCTCTCTCTCTCTCTCTCTCTCTCATTGCGATTCAATTATGTTAATTCGTGTTGATGTCCGAGTAATCTCGCCATGACCACGCCTTTAAACGCCGCACTCCTCTTCCATTTCCTCAAGCCACGCCTCCTCTCCAGTGCGCAGAATTATGAAGCTCGAACCCTCTCGACAAGCTTCTCTAGCCAATTCCGCGCCCAACCGCCTCGCCTCCCAGAGCACACGAAGCACTCCCTCTTCCGCGCATCTGCCAGGTGTTCGACTCACCGCTGCTCCTAGGCTCGGCAACGACCAAGACCGAGAGCGCCGCCTCCTTCCTCGACTCCGCGAGATCCCCTGTGAGCACTGCATCACTGCCCTCCCGTTGATGCTCCTATTATCTATGCACCGCTCGCTCTAACTATACCTTTATCTTGCCTTAGGGTGACTTGCAGCCTCGCCCCCGACGACGAACCGAAGCACCCAACGCCGCCACTGACTCCGACGAGCAATAGCCACTATCCCCGTGCGCCCTTGACGAACAACCACTACGTTGAGCTTACCCATGCCACGACGAGTCTGGTGAGCGTCTTCACTCTCTCCCGCGCTTCCTAGTTCATCGGCAACGCCACCGCTAGAGCGCCGCTGCGCCGTCACCGCCGCCCGGTTTACGTAGCCGTCAGAGCTTAGATCTAAATCATTTGGTTAAGATTAGATTATAACGGCGAAGTACGAAAAGATCTGCGTCGTACGATTTAAGTGAGATCTAACGCACCGCATCTGTCGATCCCAGCGAAGCGGTATCGCCCAATGAGGTTAAGACACGTGGCCTAGGTGTGGATTTAAAAACAGAAATGTTCTATTAGATGTTTGATTTTATAAAATTCATAACTTTAAATCTACACGTCCAAATTTTGCAAATTTTATATCACTGGAATCAGCAGGACAAGTACTTTGTAACCATGAACTTTGTTTAATGTTTTGCTTCTGGAAAATTGGTTGAAATTGCAGAAACTTGTGTAGGCATATTTTGAATATAAAATTTATTCTAGAAATATTTTTAAGGTGAAATCTTTGCTAAATGGTTTGTTTTGAACCTACTGACCATAGAAACCAACTTTTGGGCTTAGAAACCTATTTTGTGAGGCTAAGGAATAAATTCTTGATCTAAACCATTTCTAGCTAAATAAAATTATTGAATATGGTTTAGAAAAGATTTTTGAGTAAAACCTTTGGGAAATGATGTGATTCAACCCTTCTGACCCTAAACACCAAGTTTTGAGATATAAAAACATATATGATGAACCCTATGAAATTATTACTTTGCTAAAAGATATTTTCAACAACATAAAATATCACCTTAGCTTAATATTTTGGTTTATGAGATGAAACCTTTTTCTAATGGTTTCACCACTTTTGTAATTGACCAATATGAGCTTTAAAATGTTTAGAGCCTAGTAGAAACCACTTTACCAAATAAAACCATCTTTTGCTTGCTTGCATGCATGGCCTTGTTTTTGTTATTTTATGTGGTGAAATGGTTTGAATGCTAGTTGAATATGTGTTTGCTTGATTGAATTGTAGTGAAGTTAGAAGAGTGTTGTCACATCCCAAGATTTTCCAAATCTTGTAATGTGAAAATAAATGAATAAAATAAAACTTTGTTTGATTTTCAAGGCCAGAAGAAACTTTTTGAATTCAATTGGGACTTCAAACCAGTTTGGATCAAATAAAATCCTAAAGAAATTTAAAAGAGTAAACATCTGATAAAAGAAAATAAAATATTTTGGAACTACTATTTTGGATCTTTTAAATAAAAAGATTTGGTTTTTAAAAGAAATAGAAGTTTTATAAATAAAGATTATTTTATAAAGCCAAATTAAAACCTTGGCCAAGCTTTTGAAATAAAACATTTTGTTTTGATAAAAATACTAAAGGCTTATTTGAATTAAATTAAGAAGGATTTAATATCCAAGTTTTATTAATAAAGGTTTTACTATTTACAAAACATCAAAACTTATTTAATTATTTAAAATAAGTTTTCCAAGTATTTTATATTCTCAAATATAACCTACTAAAGTGTTTTGGTTTTATTTTAGATTTCAAAATAAATATTTAAATAAAACAAATCCTATTTGATTTAATAACTAAGGCCCATTTTATTTAATTGCTAATGGACCATAAAATAAAAATGTTATTTTATTTTAAACAAGCTTTCCAAGTATTCTTTACCTTCAAATAAAACCTACTGATTTGGTTTTGAAAGTATTTGGATTTCAAATGAAGATTTTATTAAATAAATCAAACCCTATTTGATTAAATAACTAAAGGTCCATTTTATTTAATTAATGAATGGATCCTAAAATGATTAAAAATATTATTTTATTTTATTTTGGGAATTGGTTTATGTTGTTAAACAGAACCAAAAACTCATTAGAAGTTTGGAAGTGTTTGAATTGTTTGAATGTTTGTTTTGTTGTTTGATTTGTGAATTGATTTTCAAAAATGTAAAATAGTTCGGAAAAAGAAAAAGGTTTTAGAGAAAAAAATAGTGCAAAGGACCAAGCCCAACAAGGCCCAAGAACAGCCCAGCTTCCCTCCCGAAGAAAACGGTTCGCACCAACTTGTTAACCCAGGACACCGATCGGTGGACCTCGTTTTCTTCTCTCTCTCTCGCGCCAATGGACCCCACCACATGGTCGCCTTCTTCGCCGACTTCTTCCTCCCCAAACCACGCCGCGATTCATCGCTGAAATCTCCATCAATCCCGTTAATTGCCGCGTTAATTCGTCCAAAGACGCAAGGTAAAAGCACCCTCCCCTCTCGGTTCCTCCGCCGCGGACCTCCTTGCCCAGGCTACCAAATTTCGCCAGACCTCACCCACTGCCCAACGATGCTCCGGCGAAGATTCCGGCCAGCACACGCCACCTCTTGCCTCCTCGAGCACGCAGCTGTGATCAGCATCCCCCAACGGACCTTTCTGTAGTCGCAGCTCACTCGCGCGTGCCTCACAGCGTTGGCAACGACAACAACCGCCGCCGCCGCCACCGTCTGGTTTTTCCGACGACCTCTTCCCCGGTAAGACAGACCACCCCCTTTCCTCTCGTTGATGCTCGCTTGTCAGTGAACCACGTACGAAGCTAACCACAACCTCTGTTCCCTCTCTCATGCTCTGTAGCAACATCCCCGACGCTTTGAACGCACCGACGCCGAGCAAACTCCGAGCAATTAGTTCCACCCCGGCGCCTCGCCTCGCAACCACGCCGAGCTTCCCGACCCTGCGATCACGGTGAGCCTTCTCCTTCTCTTCCTTGCGTCCAGTATCACCGGCGATGACCTTGCCTGAGCGCTGCCATCAGAACGCCGCCGCCAGCGCCGCCGATTATTAGCCAGAGTGGTTAGGACCGTTAGATTTGGATCTGACGTTTAGGAAAGAAAGTGAGCGAAGGGGTATCGAGCGATCTGTGCCGTGCGATCCCACTTTGATCTAATGCTCCACAGCGATCGATCCACCCGAAGCGGTACCGACCAATCATGCGCGACGCTGCGTGTTTCGATTTAAAATGATTGAAACCAGATTTGAATTGCAATTTGAAACTCATGTAAATTTTGATCCACACGTCCAAAAATTGCAAATTTGGTATCATTGGAATCAGTGGAACAATCCCTAACCAACCATGCCTTTGGTTTATTAAATAATATCTGTTAGTTTGCTTGTTTTTGCAGATACTTTTGTGTGCTTGTTTAGATTAGAAAAATTGTTTAAAAATGTTTTTAAGGTTAAAACCTTTGCAAAATGGTTTGTTGTAAACTCACTGACCCTAGGAACCAACCCATAGTTTGGAAAATGGATTTGGTAAAGTTTAGGATGGAAAACTTGATTTAGTCGTTTCTAGCCAAATGAAAATAATGGTTTTTGTTATGAAAATGATTTTGAGTAAAAACTTTGGGAAAATGGTTTAGACCAAACCTACTGACCCAAAACACCAAGTTTTGCAATAGCAACTCCTTTGGTGAAAACATAAAGTTTTGTTTTGATAAAATAATTTTCACCACATAAAATAATGATTAGATTTAAAATGGTTTATGGACCAAAACCCTTTCAAATGACTTTGCCACTTTGGAAAATGACCACTTTTGACTTTACAAAGTTTAGAAGCCTAGTGGAGACCACCTTTGCAATTAGAACCATCTTTTGCATGCTTGCATGCATTACTTTGACTTTGTCATTTTATGTGTTGTTTTGCTTGATTGGTCGATTGAGTTTGTGCCTTGCTTGATTGATTTGTAGTGACTTGAAGAGTGTGATTGTTGCAAGGACAAGGAGTGAACCCATACTCTACCAAAAAGGCAAGTGATGCTTCATACTTTTGACCCATTACTTTCACTATGCATTAGTGATTTTTCTCTAAGTAAAACTTGCATGGAATTTTGCTAGAATAAACCTTGCTATAGGAAAACCTAGTAGATGAAAACTTAGTAGAAATTTTCCTAAGTTAAGATTCCTACTACTATCAAGCTTAGCCTAGCTAATAGAAAACAAGGGTGGAATATATATATCCATACTATGGAAAAATTTCTAAGTCTGAGGACTTGTGTTTTTGTTTAATAAAACAACTAAGTTAATGAATCACCTGGGTGGAATGGTAATTGCTTGGTGGATTTTGGTTGAGTGGTTCACAAGGCCCATGTCTATGGTTGACCTTGTGTATCTCACTTATGGATGGCCACCCAGGAACAAAGAGATTTGAGATGTCAAATGTTGAGAAGCTTCAAGTGCAACCACTTGGCATTATGGGCTCTGCCTGGATCATATAGGTTGCAAGAACTTAGCCATATGGACAGTTGGTGGTAGAGTTTGATAGGTTGGAACGCGTCCATTTTGGTCTAAGGGAAGGCTTCTGAAAGATCTTGTCTTGGGAAACCAAGTCTTGTGGGGAAAGTGCACCACCTCTGCAGAGTGTAAAATCTAAGTACTTAGCCATGTCCCTGGTAAAGGAAAATTTGAGCATCAAGACATGGAAGCAATCAAGAATCTCATCATTCAAATTTCTAAGTTAAAATCTTGTGGTTTGAACAAGGGTTGTTTGAAATCTTCAATCTTTGATTGAGAGATGCCTTGGTTGAAGGATCTTCAAATCTTTGATCGAGAAAAATGATTTTGCCAAGCAAAACTTAGTATTTTCAAATGTTAAGGAAAAATCTATTTTGAGCAATGCAAGCCTCAACTCCACTTAGCCAAATGCATATAGATGATAGACTCCACTATACTACCATAGTATCACTTGCCAATACAATTCAAATGTATTGACCCTTGTGGCGTAACGTATGTTGCAGTTCGATTGATATTGGTAAAGTTTGATGATTAGGATTACAAAGTCTACAACCAACATGTCTGCCTGTGGAACTTTGAAGTGGAAGGAACCCATGTTGTAGTTATTCCGCTGCAATGTAATGTAATAGCCAAATGAGCTATGTAAGATGTAATAAAATTATGTTACTCCTGGTTATAAAGTTATATATATGACCTTTGTTTCTTGATATTACATCTTAACTATGGATGCTAGCTATTGATCCAGGGACTAGCATTGTAAACACAGGGGACTCTACCTTATTTAAAGGTTGGGACCCTCTACAGATGGTATCAGAGCATTGTGTTGCCTGTAGGATTTGTAAACCTAGGATTGGACAAAAACCCTTAGAAAAATAGGAGTTGTATTTTGTTCCAAAAACTTAATTACAAACAATCTTGTAAACTCTTTCCTCAACCATTTTGGTTTCAACTCTACATCTCTTCTATTTTCAACTTGATGGAAAACCTACCCCATGGCCAAGACTACACCATGTGCAAAGGACTTCTTCAACTTCTTCAACTCTAATGACTTCAACTTCTTCAACTCTAATGACTTCAACATCTTCAAAGATATTCCCAAGGATTTCCAACTTGGATACCACTAAGGACTACAAGTGAGACAAGGAAATCTTGCTCAAGAGATGGAGACTAGGGAAATGCAAAATAAGAAGGAACCATCATCACCTTTGAAGCTTTTATGACCAAGAATTTTTCCCAAGGAAACCATGATCTCATACAAGAAGAATCATGAAGGAAGGAAAAATCACAAGTAAACCATATAGATGGACCACCATATTTTAGTTAAGTCAAACTCACCAACTTATGTGGTGTAACAAAAATATTTTGTTGCCAAAGTATGTGCTTGAACTTTGTTGTTTGAGTGAATTGTTTGACTTGTGATTGCATGCACATTGTTTGTGTGAATTGTGATGTGTGTGATTAGAAATTTTCCCTTAGAAATATTTTGCCTATTCTAATCTCTACCCAACCCAAACAGATGACTTCTCCAAGAAACTCCAACATCAAGGTTGATGACAACCACAACCAAGAGGACAACATGAGAGAACTTATAGTAACCCAAAACCAGTTGAGCCAAGAGACAATTCAGCTATTAGCCAACACCAATGGACTAGACCCAGCCATACAAAGGATTTTGAAGCTTCAATCCCAATTGTTACAAGGATTGGTTACTCAAATGATCAACATGGGAGAAAACTTTCCCCAAAGAGCTAATGACAACAAGGATGACAAAGATGTTAATCTAGAAGGAACCCAAGCTAGCAATATTTGTGGAGACAAGGATCATGCATCCAAGGAGCATGAAGATCAATGCCCCAAGAAGAGAGAAAGATCTCCCACCTATGAAGAACATGAACTAGAAGAACTCCTAGCTTTGGAGAGACCCAAAAGAAGAAGAAGGACATAAGCCAGTTGCAATGTTACAATTGCAAAGAGAAGGGACACTATGCCAGTGAATGCCCAGAAAAGAAGAAGAACCAAAGAAACAAACAAGAGGCAATGATACCCAAGGAAAAGAAAGATATTAGCCAAGTGATGTGTTTCAAATGCAAGGAACTAGGCCATTATGTAAACTTATGTCCAGGTAAGAGGAAGCCTAAGATAAACCAACCTATAAAAGATCTCAGCCTTGTCACATGTTTCAAGTGTGAAAACAAAGGACACTATGCAGATGTTTGCCCAGGATCCCAAGAAGGCCAATATGTAATTTTTGTTTGAAATTTTTTAAGGGTGGTAGTACCCTAGATGTTTTGAGCCTACTTGTAACCCCTAGCCTCCCCAAATCTCGGGACGAGATTTATTTTAAGGGTGGTAGCCTGTCACATCCCAAGATTTTCGAAATCTTGTAATGTGAAAATAAATGAATAAAATAAAACTTTGTTTGATTTTCAAGGCCAGAAGAAACTTTTTGAATTCAATTGGGACTTCAAACCAGTTTGGATCAAATAAAATTCTAAAGAAATTTAAAAGAGTAAACATTTGATAAAAGAAAATAAAATATTTTGGAACTACTATTTTGGATCTTTTAAATAAAAAGATTTGGTTTTCAAAAGAAATAGAAGTTTTATAAATAAAGATTATTTTATAAAGCCAAATTAAAACCTTGGCCAAGCTTTTGAAATAAAACATTTTGTTTTGATAAAAATAGTAAAGGCTTATTTGAATTAAATTAATAAGGATTTAATATCCAAGTTTTATTAATAAAGGTTTTACTATTTACAAAACATCAAAACTTATTTAATTATTTAAAATAAGTTTTACAAGTATTTTATATTCTCAAATTTAACCTACTGAAGTGTTTTGGTTTTATTTTAGATTTCAAAATAAATATTTAAAAAAAAAATCCTATTTGATTTAATAACTAAGGCCCATTTTATTTAATTGTTAATGGACCATAAAATAAAAATGTTATTTTATTTTAAACAAGCTTTCCAAGTATTCTTTACCTTCAAATAAAACCTACTGATTTGGTTTTGAAAGTATTTGGATTTCAAATGAAGATTTTATTAAATAAATCAAACCCTATTTGATTAAATAACTAAAGGTCCATTTTATTTAATTAATGAATGGATCCTAAAATGATTAAAACTATTATTTTATTTTATTTTGGGAATTGGTTTATGTTGTTAAACGAAACCAAAAACTCATTACAAGTTTGGAAGTGTTTGAATTGTTTGAATGTTTGTTTTGTTGTTTGATTTGTGAATTGATTTTCAAAACAGAAAATAGTTATGGAAAAAGAAAAAGGTTTCAGACAGAAAAAAAAATAGTGCAAAGGACCAAGCCCAACAAGGCCCAACAAACAGCCCAGCTTCCCCTCCCCGAAAGAAAACGGTTCGCACCAACTTGTTAACCCGCAGTGACACTGACTGGTGGACCTCGTTTTCTTTTCTTCTCTCTACGGTGGACCCCACACCACATGGTCGCCTTCTTCGCGCGACTTCTTCCTTCCCCAAACAACGTCGCGATTCTTGCTGAAAGCTCCATCAATCCCGCACTGTCAAATTCGTCCAAAGACGCAAGGTAAAAGCACCCCTCTCCCCTCTCTGGTTCCCCTCCGTCGCCAGACCTCCCTTGCCCCCAGGCTACCAAATTTCGCCAGACCTCACCCACTGCCCGACGATGCTCCGACGAAGATTCCGGCCAGCACACGCCACCTCTTGCCTCCTCGAGCACGCAGCTGTGATCAGCATCCCCCAGCGGACCTTTCTGCATCCGCAGCTCACTCGCGTGTGCCTCACAGCATCGGCAACGACTACAACCGCCGCCGCCACCGTATGGTTTCTCCGACGACCTCTTCCCCGGTAAGCCAGACCACCCCCTTTCCTCTCGTTGATGCTCGCTTGTCAGTGAACCGCGTACGAAGCTAACCACAACCTCTGTTCCCTCTCTCGTGCTCTGTAGCAACATCCCCAGCGACGCCTGAACGCACCCGACGCCGAGCAAACTCCGTCGAGCAATTAGTTCCACCCCAGTGCGCCCCTCGCCTCCTCGCAACCACGTCGAGCTTCCCCACGACCCTGCGATCACGGTGAGCCTTCTCCTTCTCTTCCTTGCGCCCAAGATCACCGGCGACCTACGCTGGCCGTCGAACGCCACCGCCGCCGCCGATTATTAGCCGAGTGGTTAGGACCGCCGACGGATCGGCGTTTAGGAAAGAAAGTGAGCGAAGGTATCGAGCGATCTGTCGTGCGATCCCACTTTGATCTAACGCCCACGATCGATCCACCAAGTGGTACCGACCAATCGCGCGTGACGCTGGCGTGTTTCGATTTAAAAGATTGAAACTGTCACATCCCAAGATTTTCCAAATCTTGTAATGTGAAAAATAAATGAATAAAATAAAACTTTGTTGATTTTCAGGGTCAGAAGAAACTTTTTGAATCCATTTTGAATCTTTCAAAACCTATTTGGATCAAATAAAATCTTAAAGGGATTTAAAAAGTTAAATAAATAATAAACTTCAAAATATTTGAAAATTACTATTTTGGATCTTTTAATAAAAGGATTTGGTTTTCAAAAGAAAAGGAGGATTTATAAATAAGGATTATTTTATATAGCCAAATTAAACCTTGGCCAATATTTTGAAATAAATGTTTTGTTTTGATTAAAAATAGTAAAAGTTTATTTAAATAAAATAATAAGGATTTAATATCCAAATTTATTTAAGTAAAGGCTTTTCCCATTTTAAATAAACACTAAAACTTATTTATTTATTTTAAATAAGTTTTCCAAATATTTATATTCTCAAATAAAACCTCAAGAGTTTTGGTTTTATTTTAGATTTCAAAATAAAGTTTTTAATAAAACAAATCCTTTTTGATTTAATAACTAAGGTCCATTTTATTTAATTATTAAATGCATCCTAAAATAAAGATGTTATATTGTTTTAAACAAGTTTTCCAAATATCTTTTATTTCCAAATAAAACCTACTGATTTGGTTTTGAAAATATTTGGATTTCAAATGGAGTTTTTAAATAAATTAAAACCCATTTGATTTATTAACTAGTGTCCATTTTATTTAATTATAAATGGACTCTAAAATAAAATAATATTTTATTATTGGACTTTGGTTTTGTGATGTTAAATGTAACCAAATTCAATTACAAGTGTGGTGAATGTGTTTGAATTATTTTGGTTGTTGATTTGTTTGCTTGAATTTCAAAGAAAAATAGAAATAGAAAAGGATAAAACATTCGTACATAAAAAATGAGAATTGGACCTGACCAACCGAGCCAAATTCAATAAGCCCACTCGACCAGCCACTCCCTCCCAAAGAAAACGGTTGGCACCAACTTATCGACCCACGCAGATGACAAGTGGACCCCACACTCGCGCTCTCTCTCTCATGATGCCAGACCCACCCTCCTGCTCATCGTTCTCACCCGCATGACGTTCTTCCCCGCCATTGATTCCTCGAGCTTAATTAGCCTTAATGCATGATTAAAACTCGCAGTGATCACGTGATAAATCCCTCTTCCTCCTCTTCCATTCCCCAAACACCACGCCTCGAGCCACCAGTGTTCCAAATTTCTTCTGCACCGCCGCCGTCTCCGACGAAGTTCTCGGCCAATTCCGGCAGCACCACCTCGCCCCTTGCCTCCCCGGCCAAGCTCGCACCTTCACCACTCCTTGGCGCATCTGCCTGTACCCTTCGTTCGACCGCGGGCGCCCCATAGCATCACCTTCGCCAAGCTCCGACCTCGCCGCCGTCTGTCTCGTCTCCGTCGAGCTCCCCCGGTAAGCCTCGACCGCCCCTCTGTTTCTCGATCATGCGAGCATCTTCGCCTTGGTCTTATGCACCTAACCATACCCTCAGTTGGCCTTCTCGTGACCTGTAGCGACGACTCCGACCACGATCAGGACGACCCGACGTTGTTCTCTACTCCAGCGAGCAATCGCAGCTGTACCCGAGCACCCCCTGCCACGACAAGCACACATCGAGCATCACCACGTCCTCGCGAATCTGGTGAGCATCCTCCCCTCTCTTCTAGTGTCCTGTTTCACCAGCGCCGCCACCGACTGACCTCGCCGCCGCCAGAGTTTGGTCAATGCGTTAATAGCCGTAGGATCTATATCAAACGAACTAGATAGATCATTTAAACGCCGAAGGGGTACGCTTTCTGAACCGTGCGATCTGTTAGATCCAACGCACAGCAGAGCCGATCCGGCCAAACCGGTATAGACCAGTTAAATAGCGACGCGTGGCCAGTTCTGTTTAAAACAGAATTTGAAAAAACAGATTTAAGTTGCAATTTGAAAACCCTGTAACTTTTGATCCACACGTCCAAAAATTGCAAATTTGGTATCATTGGAATCAGTGGAACAATCCCTAGCCAACCATGCCTTTAGTTTAGCAAATAGTATCTGTTAGAGTGGTTGTTTTTGCAGAAACATTTGTATGCTTGTTAAGGATGTAAAAATTGTTTAAAAATGAATTTGGGGATAAAATCTTTGGCAAATGGTGTGATTTCAACCTACTGACTATAGGAAACAATTTGTGGTTTCAAAAATGTATTTGGTAAAGGAAAAGAATGATTCTTTGATTTAAAACCATTTCTAGTCAAATAGAAATATGGTTTATTTATTAAAAATGGTTTTGGAAGAAAACCTTTGGAAAATGTTTTTTTTAACTCTCTGACCCTAAACACAAAGTTTTGTGGTTTGAAAACATATTTGGTGAACCCTATAGATTAATGCCTTAGTAAAAATATTTCTTCACCACATAAAATGATACTTTGTTTTGAAAATGGTTTTTGTAGTGAAACCTTTTGCAAATGACTTTGCCACTTTACAAAATGACCAATAGGTGTTATCAAATGTTTATGACCCATTAGGAACCACTTTTTAAAACAAAACAAAGCTTGGCATGCTTGCATGCATTACATTGACTTTGTCATTTTATGTGTTGTTTTGCTTGATTGGTAGATTGAGTTTGTGCCTTGCTTGATTGAATTGTAGTGACTTGAAGAGTGTGATTGTTGCAAGGACAAGGAGTGAACCTATACCCTCTACCAAAAATGCAAGTGATGCTTCATACTTTTGTCCCATTACTTTCACTATGCATTAGTGATTTTGCTAAGTAAAACTTGCATGGATTTTGCTAAGTATAAACCTTGCTATAGGAAAACCTAGTAGATGAATCCTTAGTAGGATTTTCCTAAGTTAAGATTCCTATTACTATCAAGCTTATTCTAGATAATAGAAAACATGGGTGGAATATATATTCACACTATGGAAAAATATTCTAAGTTTGAGGACTTGTGTTTTTGTTTAATATAACAACTAAGTTAATGAATCACCTGGGTGGAATGGTAATTGCTTGGTGGTTTTTTGGTTGAGTGGTTACACAAGGCCAGGGGACTGGTGAACCTTGTGTATCTCACTTGTGGATGGCCACCCAGGAACAAAGAGATTTGAGATGTCAAATGTTGAGAAGCTTCAAGTGCAGCCACTTGGCATTATGGACTCTGCCTGGATCATATAGGTTGCAAGAACTTAGCCATATGGACAGTTGGTGGTAGTTTTGATAGGTTGGAACGCTCCATTTTGGTCTAAGGGAAGGCTTGAAAGATCTTGTCTTGGGAAACCAAGTCTTGGGGAAAGTGCACCACCTCTGCAGAGTGTAAAATCTAAGTACTTAGCCATGTCCTGGTAAAGGACAATTTGAGCATCAAGACATGGAAGCAATCAAGAATCTCATCATTCAAATTTCTAAGTTAAAATCTTGTGGTTTGAACAAGGGTTATTTGAAATCTTCAATCCTTGATTGAGAGATGCCTTGGAAAAGATTTTGTCAAAACAAAAACTTAGTATTTTCAAATGATAAGGAAAATCTATTTTGATCAATGCAAGCCTCAACTCCACTTAGCCAAATGCATATAGATGATAGACTCCACTATACTACCATAGTATCACTTGCCAATACAATTCAAATGTATTGACCCTTGTGGCTGTAACTTGTAATGTTGCAGGTTTGATTGATTTTAGTGAAGATTGATTGATTAGGATTACAAAGTCTACAACCAACATCTGCCTGTGGCACTTTGAAGATGAAGGACCCCATGACTATAGTTATTCCGCTGCAATGTATTGTAATAGCCAAATGAGCTATGTAAGATGTAATAAAATTATGTTATTCCTGGTTATAAAGTTATATTATGACCTTTGTTTCTTGATATTACATCTTAACTGTGGATGCTAGCTATTGATCCAGGGACTAGCATTGTAAACACAGGGGACTCCACCTTATATGGTTGTAAGGCTGGGACACTCCCTCTATAGAAACCAGATTTGAATTGCAATTTGAAACTCATGTAACTTTTGATCCACACTTCCAAAAATTGCAAATTTTGTATCATTGGAATCAGTGGAACAAGCCCTAACCAACCATGCCTTTGGTTTAGTAAATAGTATCTGTTAGTTTTCTTGTTTTTGCAGATACTTTTGTGTGCTTGTTTAGATTAGAAAAATTGTTTAAAAATGTTTTTAAGGTTAAAACCTTTGCAAAATGGTTTGTTGTAAACTCACTGACCCTAGGAACCAACCCATAGTTTGGAAAATGGATTTGGTAAAGTTTAGGATGGAAAACTTGATTTAGTCATTTCTAGCCAAATGAAAATAATTGTTTTTGTTATGAAAATGATTTTGAGTAAAAACTTTGGGAAAATGGTTTAGACCAAACCTACTTACCCAAAACACCAAGTTTTGCAATAGCAACTCATTTGGTGAAAAACATAAAGTTTTGCTTTGATAAAAATAATTTTCACCACATAAAATAATGATTAGATTTAAAAATGGTTTATGGACCAAAACCCTTTCGCAAATGACTTTGCCACTTTGGAAAATGACCACTTTTGACTTTACAAAGTTTAGAAGCCTAATGGAGACCACCTTTGCAATTAGAACCATCTTTTGCATGCTTGCATGCATTACTTTGACTTTGTCATTTTATGTGTTGTTTTGCTTGATTGGTAGATTGAGTTTGTGCCTTGCTTGATTGATTTGTAGTGACTTGAAGAGTGTGATTGTTGCAAGGACAAGGAGTGAACCCATACTCTACCAAAAAGGAAAGTGATGCTTCATACTTTTGACCCATTACTTTCACTATGCATTAGTGATTTTTCTCTAAGTAAAACTTGCATGGAATTTTGCTAGAATAAACCTTGCTATAGGAAAACCTAGTAGATGAAAACTTAGTAGAAATTTTCCTAAGTTAAGATTCCTACTACTATCAAGCTTAGCCTAGCTAATAGAAAACAAGGTGGAATATATATATCCATATTATGGAAAAATTTCTAAGTCGAGGACTTGTGTTTTTGTTTAATAAAACAACTAAGTTAATGAATCACCGGTGGAATGGTAATTGCTTGGTGGATTTTGGTTGAGTGGTTCACAAGGCCCATGTCTATGGTTGACCTTGTGTATCTCACTTGTGGATGGCCACCCAGAACAAAGAGATTTGAGATGTCAAATGTTGAGAAGCTTCAAGTGCAACCACTTGGCATTATGGGCTCTTACTGGATCATATAGGTTGCAAGAAATTAGCCATATGGAAAGTTGGTGGTAGAGTTTGATAGGTTGGAACGTCCATTTTGGTCTAAGGAAGGCTTGAAAGATCTTGTCTTGGGAAACCAAGTCTTGTGGGGAAAGTGCACCACCTCTGCAGAGTGTAAAATCTAAGTACTTAGCCATGTCCCTGGTAAAGGACAATTTGAGCATCAAGACATGGAAGCAATCAAGAATCTCATCATTCAAATTTCTAAGTTAAAATCTTGTGGTTTGAACAAGGGTTGTTTGAAATCTTTAATCTTTGATTGAGAGATGCCTTGGTTGAAGGATCTTCAAATCTTTGATTGAGAAAAATGATTTTGCCAAGCAAAACTTAGTATTTTCAAATGTTAAGGAAAAATCTATTTTGAGCAATGCAAGCCTCAACTCCACTTAGCCAAATGCATATAGATGATAGACTCCACTATACTACCATAGTATCACTTGCCAATACAATTCAAATGTATTGACCCTTGGGGCTGTAACTTGTATGTTGCAGGTTTGATTGATGTTAGTAAAGTTTGATGATTAGGATTACAAAGTCTACAACCAACATGTGCACTGTGGAACTTTGAAGTGGAAGGACCCCATGTTATAGTTATTCCATTGTAATGTAATGTAATAGCCAAATGAGCTATGTAAGATGTAATAAAATTATGTTACTCCTGGTTATAAAGTTATATATATGACCTTTGTTTCTTGATATTACATCTTAACTGTGGATGCTAGCTATTGATCCAGGGACTAGCATTGTAAACACAGGGGACTCTACCTTATTTAAAGGTTGGGACCCTCTACAAGTGTGATATTTGCAAGATCAAGAAGTGAACCAACATTCTCTACTAAAAAGGCAAGTGGCACTATCATCCATGTCCTACTATTTTTCATTACACTTAGTGGATTTTTGTAACATGCATGATAAGGACTACTATATTTGTCGGGGGGTTGACCCCGGGTAGGTCAGAGACGGGGAAAGACAGAGGTACTGTCCCCGCCTGATTGCCGAACTACGACCTAGGTCGGCCGAATCATGTATATGTCGGCCGATGAACGGAGGCAAGAAGCTTACGTATAGGTATAAAGTGGTAACCTGGCCGAGTTAATGAGAAACTCAGCCGAGTTACACAAATGATCTCCGTGCAGGTGTGAGGAACGAATAACACAAGGTAAGGCCGAGTTATCTGAAGCTTGCGGAGAAGGAGAAGCTTGAGTCAAACCATAGCTGCAGCTAAAGGAATCTGAACAGGGCCAGCGCAAGAGACAAGGAAGCCAGGAGAGGAGCGAAGGAGGTCACGGAGGTGACAGTCTTTGGAGCCCGAGGCGCAGAAGGGGGCAGTTGGAGCTTGCCGTCGTTGGAAGGGAGACAGGAAAGGAGGCCGCCGATTCCTTTGGGACAAGCATATTCCTCGAATATGCTTGCCCGTCACCTAAGGGCACCCAAGGCACCCTTTATAAGGGGGTTTGGGCCCCGAGGAGGAGAGTCTTTTGAGCAACGTTAGGCTGGGGAAATTCATAGTTCCTCTGTAAACTGCTCTAGGAGCACTTGTAACACGTAGAGAGAAATAAAGTTCATCACTTTGGCAGCTTGAGTGTAAAGAAGTTGCATCTTCCTCCCGGATCCCACTAGCATCCATTGGCCCCATACTTTAGCCTACCCATGGCATCTGCCGTGCCACCACCACGGCTTGGCGCCCATCAGGGGCCAGCGGTGCTAGCTGGAGTTGTGATCCGGACGGAAACTTCATCAACACCGGCGAGCGTTGTTTCAGCGTGGTCCAGATTTGGTCTCTGTGACTATGTCGAGACAATGCAGGAGCTTGGGGAAAACTCCCCGCGCAACGGGATCTTCATCGGCTGGCGAAAGCAGGATCTACGTCGGCGTCGACGTCTCCGATGTTTATCCTCATCAGGTTGATGTTGCGGGGGAACCACCTCGAGCGGCGAGCAGTCCATCGAGAACGCGTCGCCCATGGCGCCGAGGTGATGGTCGCAGCAGGAGCGCAAGCGGGAGCAGCATTGGCCGGGTCAAGCAGAGAACCCGCCGCGGGCACACAGGTTCCGCCCAAGCAGATCACACTGCAAACCGCTGAGGTAATTCCGCCGGTGACAAACCCGGCCGAGCTACATGACACCACCCCAAAGGCACCAAGAGTGAGAGGGCCACCTCTGGAGAGACCAGAGAACATTCTTCAGGCAACTATAGAGAACTTAACTACGCCTGTGGCGCCGATACTTGATCCGGCAAATGCTCAGGCAGAGTTAGAGGAAACCAGGCAAAAGGTGCTGGTAGAGGCCCAGAAAGTATCGGCCCTGAGGGAATCCTTGAACAGGACCCTGAGAGAATATGCAAAAGCTAACAAGCTTGATATTGCTCCCGAGCGAGTGGACGAACTGAGATTAAGAGGAAAGAACCTCATGAGTGATATTAACAAAGAGCATGAAGCTCACAGAGCCGAATCAGGCGATTTGGGTTTGCCGAGGTACAATACCCCGGCGAAAAACCTGAGAGCGGCAAATGCCGCAGCATTGGAATTAGAGGGGTTAACAGGGAAGCTCGGCAAAAGCAGCAAGAAAGAGTGAATGAGCTGGCGCATAACCAGCAAAATGAGGAAATGCTCGAGTTAACCCGGCGAGACCAGGGCTTCACGGATGGTACATTCAGCGGCAGCACTGCTTTATCCGCCAGCGGCATCATCACCGGAAACAACGCTAGAAAAGAAAAGCAAGAACCTCGGGGAAGAGGAACAAGATTGTCCGTATGACCCGCAATAGCGGGAAAGGCGAATGAGAACAGAGGCAATGCAAGCCGAGGTAATAGTGGGAGAGAAACCACGGCCGTATAGAAAAGGACGGGGCCGAGGTAACGGGAGTACGGCAGAGAGAACCCGCAAGAGACAATCATGAAAACCAAACCCCGCCAAGTAAGGAGAGAAGTGCCGCTCAACCCGCAACCAAGACACGAGCCTCGGCAGAAAGAGAAGTGAGACCAGCTCGCTACAACCGGATAAATGAAAGGTATAATGATGGATATTCCGAGGTAGAATACGAATCAAGGTGGAAACAATCATTATGGAATGCAGGATAGAATCACATGTCAGGATTTGCCGAAGAATGATGCAAGGGTAAAGTTAGATCGGTTATATCGGTCCGAGCTGTTGGAAGAGCAAGGTCCACCGGGTCCGCGTGTTTTGGACCACGGATCATGGGCGAACCACGGTACCAAATTTTCGTTGGCAAGAGGCACAAAACGTACAATGGAAGTACCAAGCCGCAAGACGGTTAATTGATTATGCTACCGCAGTGAAAATAGCAGTGGCAACTTGAGATGGGCGGTGAGGTATGTCCCGCAGATGTTGGAAGGACCAGCGGTATGGTTGAATAATCAACCAGCAAAGATATCAATCGCTGGTTAGATTTTGAAGAGATGTTTGTCGACAACTTTACCAGACATACAAGAGACCGAATAGACCACAACTAGCCATGTGCAGCGAGGCCGAATGAAACAGATAGAGAGTTTTAACTCGGTGGTGTAACCTAAGAAATTCATGTGAAGGAGTTATTGAATGCAAGCGATCGCTTGGTTCGCAAGGCTGCCGTTATGGCGGTGTGGCAACGCGCAGAGAGATATGCCAACCACACCGGCGTAAACTATCGAATAGCGGACTCCTATGCTTTGGGTGATCCAACCCAACCAGAGTTAATGTCGGCAGATCATCGTGGCGGCAAGACCAATACACGAGAATTGGCGGATCATCTAGGCGTGATTTTAGAGGAAGAAGAAGAGAGAGAGGCCGGATTATAGATATAATTCGGCCCTGTGTGGCGGGCTGGCCAAGAACAGCCGAGTCACGGAGTAACTCAAGCGAAAAATGGACCTCAACAAAGGACCGCAAGAAATGACGGAAAAGGAAATGGACCCGAGCAAAAGAAGCAATGGCAAGAGAAGCCAAGTATACATTTGAATCCATGTTGGACCAGCCGTAAATTTCACACATCAAACCCATCTAGACCAGCCAATCACACAACCCGCAATGTGCTTGGATGAAAAATGCGATGGGTAACCCGGCAGAGTTCAAGCTCCCCATCGATGCAACAACAACATCACCGCAGCTAATCGGAGCAAATCGCAACAATCGATGCGCCCCTCCTCCGAGGTATGATAACTCGGATCGGAGGGATGCGGTGCATCAAGTAATGAACCAGGCGGGGCGGAAGGATAAATCCGCAAATGCGGACGAATGATTACAGAGAACATCACCGGTCTTATTGCGTGTTCACATGTAACAAAGGACAAACAGAGTGTGCAACCGACATATGGAAGTAAATGCGGTTGTACCAGCGCCAAGATACCAGCCATGGTCGGACCGGAGATAACTTGGAGTGTAAAAGATCACCCCGAATAATGCCGAGTCCAGATCATACGCACTTGTGTTGGATCCGACATTTGTGGGACCAAGCATCAATGTGAAATTCTCAAAAGTACTCATTGATAATGGAAGCAGATTAATATCATGTACAAAGATACCATGCACAAGCTCGGTATATCACGAACATCTTGCAATCCACAAGGACAATTTTCCATGGGATAGTGCCAGGCTTTCATGTGAGCCCATTGGTAAAGTCTGAGTGGACGTCTTATTCGGTACAAGAGATAATCGCAGAGCGAAAACTTGGAATTTGAGGTGGTTGATCCGGAAAGCTGTTATCATGCTCTACTCGACGACGCGATGGCCAAATTCATGAGCTTGTCATATAGGTTATCTAAAGATGAAATTACCCGGACCACAAGGGGTGATAATTCTGGGGATTACAAGAAGTCAATGGAGTGTGCCTCGGCGGGTCAAATTTGGCGAATCATTGGTCATAGCGAGAGAAAAGAAAAGGATTCAAGAGGTAGCAGCCTCGCAACCAAGACAATTAAGCATGCGGCATTGGCCAACCCTCATGGCAGCGTTTCTTTCCAACCAACCAAGGAGACGAAGAAAATTCAGATTGATGAGCAATTCCAGCGCCTTGTCACTATTGGTGCAGGTCTCGGCGCCAAATAGGAAGGCGAGCTCACCAACTTCCTCCGTGAGAATCGGGACATATTTGCATGGTCCACTCAAGATCCGCAAGGTGTGCCGAGGGAGTTGGTGAGCACTCTTTAAACGTCGTGCCGAGCACGGCCGGTGAAGCAACCTCCGCCGCTTCACGAAGACAGAGAAAAGTGATAGGAGATGAGATAGCTCGGCTTCGCCGCCGGGTTTATCATGGAGGTGCTTTATCCGGATTGGTTATCAAATCCGGTGCTAGTAGAAAAGAAGAAAGATGACCCTAATGTAGCCATTGTGTGGCGAATGTGTATCGACTACACTAACCTAAACAAGGCGTGTCCGAAAGATCCTTTTCCATTGCCTAGAATAGACCAAGTCATTGACTCGACCTGGTTGTGAGTTGTTATCATTTGTAGACGCCAGATTCGGTTTCCACCAGATACCGTTAAATCCGCCGATCAAATAAAGATCGCATTTATTACCCCGCACGGGCTTATTGTTATCGCACGATGCCATTCGCCCGAGAAATGCGAGCAACGTATCAAAGGTGCATGCAAAATGTTTACATGATCGATAGGAAAAATGTACAAGTATATGTGGATGATGTAGTCATCAAAACTAAGGAAAGCGTAACCTTGCTAGAAGATATACGCAAACTTTCGCGAACACGAGAAGGTTCAATGAAACTCAACCCGAGAAATGCACATTTGGCGTGCGGCGGAAAACTACTCGGGTTCCTTGTGTCCACCGAGGTATCGAGGCTAACCCGAAAGATACGAGCAATAGAAAAATGGAATTGCCGAGGTGTTTGAATGATGTACAAAAATTCACGGGTTGCCTCGCCTCGCTTAGTCGATTTGTATGTCGGCTAGGAGAAAAGGCATTGCCACTCTATCACCGATGAGAAAGTCGGACAAATTTTGGACTCCCCAGCCGACATTATGCGTTCCACGAGTTGAAAAAGATGCTAGTTACGGCACCCATTTTAGCTTCTCCATTATCGAAAGAACCTATGCTACTTTATATAGCGGCTACAAATCGAGTAGTTAATCTTACTGGGTTGTAGTAGAACGGCTTGAAGAGGGTAAGTCAGTTCAGAGGCCAGTATATTATTTAAGCGAAGTATTATCCACTTCAAAGCAAAATTATCCACATTATCAGAAGATGGCCTATGGAGTATATATGTCGGCAAAAAAGCTTAAGCATTACTTTGAAGAGCATCCAATCGAGTAATATGTGAGGCACCCATAGCCGACATATTGAACAACAAGGACGCAAGTGGCCGAATAGCAAAATGGGCAATCGAGTTATCACCGTATGCTCCACAATTTGATAGGAGAGATGCAATCAAATCTCAGGCTGTCGCCGACTTTCTCGTAGATTGGGCCGAGGTGCAATATGAGCCACCCTTGCCAGATCCAAATTACTGGACAATGCACTTTGATGGTTCCAAACTAAGGAACGGTTTGGGCGCAGGAATAGTGCTGACCTCGCCTAAAAAAGATCAATTGAAGTATGTACTGCAAATACATTTTGCCGCGTCCAACAATGTCGCAGAATATGAAGCACTAGTCCATGGATTAAAAGTCGCAAAAGAAATGGGAATACGCAGAATCCTATGCTACGGTGACTCGGATCTGGTAGTACAGCAAGTGTCAGGCACTTGGGATGCATTAGATGCTAACATGGCTTTACATGATTCCATGTGTAAGATCGATGGATATTTTGAAGGATGTGAATTCCACCACATACCACGAAAGAAAATGACCAGCTGACACATTGTCAAAATTAGGATCAACTCGGCAATCGATTCCGCCAGGTATAGCCCTTGAGCACCTCAGGAAACCGTCAATAAACCCATCACCAGAATCCGAATCAATCTTTATCCCAGAAGGTTCTGCAGAGAATCATACACCAATGGAGATAGATCCGCAGCAAAATTCGGAACCCCTAAAGAGGGGGACAACCGAAGTAATAGCGATCATGGAAAGGGCCGAGATATGTATGTCGGCAGAGAGCATGGAGATAGACAGTGAAATCACTGCAGAAAGAGCAACGCCGACATGGGCGCAACCCATATTTTCGTACCTAAGAGACGCAGTACTGCCGAGTAATGAAGTATTAGCCAGACAAACCGTCAGAAGAGCAAAGGCCTATACAATCATAAACAATGAGTTATATAAGAGAAGCGTAACGAACATATTGCGTAAGTCGTGAGTCCCAGAAGGTCGAGATCCTTCTAGATATACACCAAGGAGAATGTGGGCACCATGCCTCGTCTCGCTTTAGTAGCCAAGGCATTCAGCATGGATTTTACCGCCAACGCGTTAAGAGAGGCGTAAGAGTTAGTCAAGAAATGCAATGGGTGTCGAGATATGCAACCAGAATACATATGCCGTCCGAGTTAAAACAATACCCATTACTTGGCCATTTTCGGTGTGGGGTTTAGACATGGTAGGACCTTTTAAGCCGGCAAGAGGAGGAATGACCCACATCTTGGTCATGGTCGACAAGTTCACAAAATGGATTGAGGTAAAACCAATCAAAAGTGTGATGGGCATACAGCAGTGAAATTCCTCAAGGATATCATCTTGAGATACGGATACCCACACAGCATTATTACGGATAATGGCACGAACTTTGCAGAAGGAGCTTTCGCTAGATTTTGCCAAGAGAAACACATAAGACCGGATGTTGCCTCAAAGGCTCACCCAGATCCAATGGGCAAGTCGAAGATCTAATGGGCTGGTTTTATCGTGAATAAAACCACGGCTAGTCGAACCATTGCAAAGGTCGGCGGGATGTTGGATTGAGGAATTACCAGCAGTATTATGGAGCCTCGGGACTACTCGAGATCAACAGGTTACACACCATTCTTTTTTGGTATATGGGGCAGTAGTGCTTCCAATCGACATAATACATGACTCGCCAAGAGTTACTCAATATACATCTTGAGGTGAATGAAGCTCGGCAAGATG
Organism: Avena longiglumis; assembly: GCA_030063025.1. Lineage (NCBI taxonomy): Eukaryota > Viridiplantae > Streptophyta > Magnoliopsida > Poales > Poaceae > Avena > Avena longiglumis. The sequence goes on from CP125976.1 coordinate 539,553,780, forward strand.
TCAGAGACCTGTTGGAAGAAGCCGAATTGACATTATCACGATCAGCCATTTATCAACGTAACTTACGGCGGTATCACAGCAGAAAGTGAATCCAAGAGTATTCAAAGAAGGAGATTTGGTACTCCCTGGTGCAACGACGCCGGCATGCACAAATTGTCACCCCCATGGAAGGACCATTTATCGTGAGCAAAGCATTGCACAACGATGCATACTATCCGATTGACGCCAAATCACCCGGAGAAGGCAAGGCAAACAAAGCTGGCGAAGAAAGCATACGCCTCGAATGTGGCTTTACCGCCATTTTACTCAGAGGATTATGTCTCAAGGTCACCAATGATGTACTTGCACCTCGACACCGGGCGGTGACTCGGGGACCGAATGTTATATTTATTTCATATCGTGTATATAAACCTCGGCCCTGAGCGGTTGCTGGGACGCCATATGTGATGTTATCTCATGTTTGATGTTTAAACCTCGGCACCTGCAAGCGATTACTGGGGACTGCCATATGTGATGTTATTTCATATTTGATTTTTGACCTCGACACCGGAAGGCGGTTGCTCGGGGACGCCATATGTGATGTTATCTCATGTTTGATGTTTAAACTTCGCACCCAGAGAAGCTATCGGGACTCCCATATGTGATGTTATCTCATATTTGATTTTGGACCTCGGCACCCGGCGATTACTCGGGACCGCCATATGCAATGATTATTAAGTGTTATATGTTTAGGCCTTGGCATCCGTGGCAATAGCTCGGGACTGCCGTATCTTATACTTATCTCTTTCGTTACACACTTGAACATTGGCGATCGCGGTAAGAATCTCGGAGAGTGCAACATGTTATTTTTCATGTTACGAATATGCATCTTGGTGCCCAAAGCATTGACTCAGAATTATCATAGGGTTGTCAAATTCATGGACACATAAACTTTAACACTTAAACCAACGACTAAAACTATGAGCCAAGAAGGCAAAAAGTAAATCAAGGATGAAGAAATTATGAGCCAACAAGGCAAGAATTACGAGCATTCACTTAACTAAGAGTCTCAAAGGCACATAGCAAAAGAACCTCGAATCATACGAGTTGATAAATTTTTTTTTTTTTCGTTACATTGAACACCGGCATACCAGGATCACGAATAACTTAGGCATCGCTCGTTGGAGGAGGAACCACTTGATCAGGGGCACTCAAGTAGGAGGAACTTCGGTGAGGTTACCTCACCTTCGCCACCTGTGGAGTGACTTGGCGGTATCACGGGTTGTTCAGAGCGCCGACGCTGTAGAATGCTCGGTGCCTTTAGAGGAGGATCGTGCATCACCATTGCTATCCGAGCTTGAGCTAGAGCTATTGGATGTGGCGAATCATCTTCACCTTCCCGCCGCCAGAATCATCACCCAAAGCATCTTCACCACGGCCTCTTCATCCGAATCGGGAGAAAACTCGCCCTTCATTCCAAGTGTGCACATCGGCATACTCGACGATGGAAAGCCCGAGCTTGTCAAGAGCAACAAAGGTGGGATCTTCAACCGAGAGCCGTGTCAGATTCATCGAATGTCAAGGGAGATATCTTCATACCATGACATGATTACGAAGGGCCATGTCGGCACCGACGCCGCAGCAGATTCCTCCAAAGACTCAATCGCCTCTCGGATGCCTTCAACTGGCCACCAATAACTTGACCTCGATATCGAGACCCCGAGGTATTCGCCAGAGTGCATGATAAGCTTTGATAGCAGCCTCCACCAAGTCCCGACCCATGATTTTCATCGGACCAACCGCAAGACCAACAAGAACCAAGAAATCCTCCATCGAGTATTCAAAGTCAACAAGATTAGCTTCACCTCGACAACGCGAGCAAGAACAGCTCTAGTACTCACGGTTTGGACTCGGGAAGTGACCTCGCAAAACATGGACATGTCAAAATAGTAGCGGCGACAAAGAAAAATACAGTTCGGCGGGCCAAATAACTTACGATGGATATAGCTCATCATTATTTGAAGATCCTTAGCCCATAGTTTTACTCTTCTCGAAACGAGCAATTTCCTCGCTCAAACCGCGAGTTTTAAGTTCGGCTTTGAGGAGTTCTTTGTTCTTCTCCGGATCCGAGTCAGCCGACTCTTTTCCAAAGAGAATTCTTGATCAACCTTTTCTAGCTCGGATTTCTGAGAGAGCTTGAGTGCATTCACCTCGGATCTCAGGCGAGTTATCTCATCATCCTTCTCTTGTAGTTGCGCCGAATGAACTGTGCTTTGTTCTAAAAAATGAAGCATCACGCCGCATGGGCACGCAATCTTGTTGCGACGCCGCAAAGTCTTGCAACTCGGCTTTACCACAACCCAACGCAATAAGGAAACTCAGCATAGATACTAAAAGAAGAAGAAGCAAGGGGGAAAGGAAACTAACCCTCCAAGGACTTGACCTTCTTTTCAAGACGGATATTGAGATTATTGATATTACCTATTCAAGAAGTAAGTGTCGGCTCATGGACAGGTATATAAGAAAGTTGCGAATAAGGAAAAGAAACTATCAACTCACCTTTCTTCGCGACGAGAACTTTCTCATATTTCTCTTCCAACTTGCGGTGCAAGAAGAGCAACCTCGAACTCGGCGGTCCGTCGGTCATGGGCAACCTAAGAAATGGAGCACAATGATAAAACAAAAGTTAGAAGCTATATAGATCCGAATCAAGTAAAACTTAATTCAGATCTAGGTGGTCGGAGATTCAAAAGCTATACGGATCCGAATCAAGTAAAACTTAATTCAGATCTAGGTGGTCGGAGATTCAAAGCTACCAGATCCGAATCAAGTAAGACTTAATTCAGATCTAGGTGGTCGGAGATTCAAAGCTATACCGCATCCGAATCAAGTAAGACTTAATTCGATCTAGGTGGTCGGAGATTCAAAGTTATACTGATCCGAATCAAGTAAGACTTAATTCAGATCTAGATGGTCGGAGATTCAAAGCTATACCAGATCCGAATCAAGTAAGACTTAATTCGATCTAGGTGGTCGGAGATTCAAAGCTATACCGATCCGAATCAAGTAAGACTTAATTCGATCTAGGTATCGGAGATTCAAAGCTATACCAGATCCGAATCAAGTAAGACTTAATTCAGATCTAGGTGGCTGGAGATTCAAAGCTATACCAGATCCGAATCAAGTAAGACTTAATTCAGATCTAGGTGGCTGGAGATTCAAAGCTATACCAGATCCGAATCAAGTAAGACTTAATTCAGATCTAGGTGGCTGGAGATTCAAAGCTATACCAGATCCGAATCAAGCAAGACTTAATTCGGATCTAGGTGGCTGGAAGTTCAAAACTACGCCAGATCCAAGTCAAGAAGGACTTAACTCGGCTCTATGAGAATAGAAATTAAAAGCTACGTCAAAACTAAAACAAACTATGAGCTAGATGGCCGAACTAATGGAACCTACGTCAAACTTCCAAGCATACAACAAGTTATTTTCTTGCAAGTTTCGGGGACTAGAGAGTATGATAACATGTGGAAAATAATTTAAGACCCGGAAATAAAACAATTACCGCATTCATCTTGTTCGTATCAACGATAAACCGGGCTTGGTCAAAGCGGCCACTGATGTCAGAAAGCTGGAAGGGTTGATTGACTGGATTGCCCTCAAACTGATCAGCAGCATTCCAGTTGTTGGCGAATTCAACCAGCGCTCCGAGGCTGTTACCGCTAGCTGTCCGGGTTAAAACTTTACCCCGGGCAGGCGGTCCAACCGCGACAGTCGCAGGACTCTTATGAAGAGCAAGTCGATCGCCAGCTGGCGAGCTAACGGTTTTGACAGACAGACTCCTTTGGCGGTGCCTCTGCAATACTTGGTGAGGTGCCGGCAAGACTTTTCGAGAAGAGGTCTTGGCGATAACACGCTTTCCTTAGAAGAAGCACCGCAGGACGTTGCCTCCGAGGTAGGGACGGAATCCTTAGGATCGAGAGGTTAAGCTCGCAGAGGGCGCCGGTAGCGATCTTCTCAGAGGTCGGTGACCAGAGCCCGGAGTAGATGGAAGCTCAATTGTAACGCGGGGCCCATAGGGGCAGCTGGCTCAACGAAACATCGGAGGGCGGATCGGATCCGGATCAATGGGAGAAACCTCGGGGCATCACGTGAACAGTGCGGTATCGTGGAGTGGGGAGAAGCAGACGAATAGGACTAGGAACTCTCGTGTCATCGGCGGGAGGAGGAGATGGCGGCGAGTCGGACGGCTAGTCATACTAGGACCGCCGGGTTTAACAGACAGAGGAGCCGCAAAATACGAAAGAAGATTCGTTAGAGTGAGAAACAGAAAAAGAGAAACGAGAAATATAGGCAGAAGAACTTACCCAGCAACCCCGGGCATAGTCTTGCGCCTGGGAGGATTCGGAGCGGGTTTCTTTCCTCGCTCCTTATGAGCCGCATCCGAGGCACTGGCGGGAGCCCCTCTTTTCCCCGAGATAACGGGAGGCCGAGAAGCAATAGGTTCGGCGTCATGAACCTGGCCGGCCGGATTAGCTGGGAAAGCAGAAGCCGGAAATGCATAAGAAATAGGCATGGCGGCAACTACCTCAAGAATTTGGACCTCGTCCAATCACCTTCCTCCTCCTGGCCGAGGTTTTGCCGCGAGCTCGAGCGGGAGCAGGATCTGACTTAGGGACGAACTCCTCAGAGTCCGGCTCGCCTGTATCCGGGGTACTCCTATCCGCGGGCCAGGGGAGCTGCAGAACTTCGGCATCCTCGTCTTTCTGCTCGGAACCTCGCATGACAAAGAGAGAAAATCATGAAACCGACTATAAAAGCGAGGAAAACAGAGTGATGAGGATTGGCTTACCTCGGGAGGAGGATTGTCGCGGGTGAACGGTTTCAACCCCCAGGTCCAGTCATCAGGCATCTCCGTCTTGAAAATAGCTCGGACGCGCTTACAGATGAGGTAGTTGTCCAACTCCACGGTCGAAACTCGGTTAGGGTCCAGGGGACCGCTCATGTAGCACAGCTTGTGGGTCCTTTGTTGGAAGGGGCAGATCCGGCTACTAATAAAAGTGGCCATCAAGTCCTCTCCGCATAACCCGGCCCGAATCAACTCCTTCAACGAATCTCAAGGCCTCGGCTAGGGCATGAGTCTTCTTCGGATTATAGAGCCGTTCACTTTGGAAGGTGGACCAATTGAGAATGGGGAGCCGAATCTTCTGCCGCCTCCGTCTGGATAGAAGAAGCGATTTGTGCCATTTCTTACGACTCCAACCCGGTAACACGGGGAACACGGATTGCCTCCGAGGTGTGATGGATGCCCCACATTGGGTGAGCAACTTCGGAAGGATGCAGAGATTTGTCAACGACGTTGGAGCGAATCTGGAAGAATTTTGACCAGACATGTACCGATGGCCACAGTCAAGTAACCCTCGAAGCGGAGATGAAAGCGGAAGAGAAGCTATGGCGTTCGCGGGAAGGTGATGCTGAAGGTCAAGTAATCAAGAAATTCTCTAGCAAAGTCGCTAAGAGGAAGACCAAAGCATGCGAAGTGGGACATGAAAACCACATATTCGCCTCTCGAGAATCGAGAGGACTCGCTGCGGTAGACGGCAGAAACCTCGGCAGAATCCAGTTCGAGGAGCCACTCACCATGGCGTAATCGAGAACCTGCCACGATCCACGCCGGGCCCAGCCGGCCATCGCCCTCAACTAAAGCACCACTAAAGGAACTAGACATAGTTCCGCCGGAGAGATCGCCGAGGAAAAAGCGGCGGAGGAAAGCTTAGAGCTACAGGCCCCGTGAACCTAGCGCGAAAACAATGGCGAAAAGAGGAAAACCGCCGAATACGGAAGTTGTGTGGATCGATCTAGGGCAGACAAGACAAGACAAGATGGCTGAAAGGACTCACCGTGGCGGGGCCACGGCCGTGGAGCGGGCAAGAGAGGCTGAATTTGCGCGGTGGAAACCTCGGCGAAGCTCGGCTGGTGAGCGACGGCGAGCGGCAAGAAAGCACACAGGCGAAGGAAAGAAGGAGAGCGACGCGAACGGTAATGAGAAAGAAGAACCCGGGCGCTGCTTCCACTTTATAGACAAGCGATGAACGGGGAGTGGGATCGTGGGTGTGGCGATTACGTAGATCGTGGGAAGCACGAACGCGACGGTGAGTGGAGCCACACCAGAGGCCATGTAAACGGAAGTTGTTACAATCCCAAGCGGAGCGACTCACGGCGTCGTGGCGGGCGGCAGCAGTGTGGTTTATCAGCTTGTCAAGAATATTATAAGAGGACCAAAACTAGGAAAGCAATGATGGGGTGACACGAGGACTTAGGCGATGATGGAAGGAGCGAGAGAACCTGGCAGGCCTTAGCTCGAAACAAGACAAAAGAAGGTGTTGAAGCGATATAACCCGCCAAAGTAATTGACAGGGCCACACCAGCTTCGGGGACTAATGTCGGGGGGTTGACCCCGGGTAGGTCAGAGACGGGGAAAGACAGAGGTACTGTCCCCGCCTGATTGCCGAACTACGACCTAGGTCGGCCGAATCATGTATATGTCGGCCGATGAACGGAGGCAAGAAGCTTACGTATAGGTATAAAGTGGTAACCTGGCCGAGTTAATGAGAAACTCAGCCGAGTTACACAAATGATCTCCGTGCAGGTGAGGAACGAGCCGAATAACACAAGGTAAGGCCGAGTTATACGAAGCTTGCAGGAGAAGGAGAAGCTTGGAGTCAAACCATAGCTGCAGGCTAAAAGGAATCTGAACAGGGCCAAGCGCAAGAGACAAGGAAGCGCAGGGACAGAGGAGAAGGAGGTCACGGAGGTGACAGTCTTGAGCCCGAGGCGCAAGTGAGGGGGGCTTGGAGCTTGTCGTTGGAAGGGAGACAGGAAAGGAGGTCACCGGAACCCCTTTGGGACAAGCATATTCCTCGAATATGCTTGCCCCGTCAGCCCTAAGGGCACCCAAGGCACCCCTTTATAAGGGGGGGTTTGGGCCCTGAGGGAAAGGAGGGTCTTTTGAGCAACGTTAGGTCGGGAAATTCGCATAGTTCCTCTGTAAACTGCTCTAGGAGCACTTGTAACACGTAGAGAGAGAAATAAAGTTCATCACTTTGGCAGCTTGAGTGTAAAGACAGTTGCATCTTCCCTCCCCGGATCCCACTAGCATCCATTGGCCCCATACTTTAGCCTACCCATGGCATCTGCCGTGCCACCACCACGACAATATTTCTATGCTATGCTAAATCCTATTAAGATATCCTTATATCTTCCTTAGTGAAAACATTGTAGTTGTAGTATTATTAGCCCTGCTATATATTTGGGATGGGATACATGACATGTTTATATGAAGTGTTGGAAGGATATATGTTTTATATAATAAAACAAGTACTCAATGAACCACCTGGGTGAAAAAGGATACTCAAGATTGGACAAGGTGGCAACAAAGGGAACCATGTTTATATGGCTATCTTTTTGTGTGTGCACTAGAAGAAAACCACCAGGACTTAGAGATTGAACATGTTTCTCGACAAAGTGGCTTCCGTGTACATCCACATGCTAAATGGGCTCGCTTAGTCAACTACATAGTGGAAGACCCATGCATTGGCATCTTCAAAGTTAACTAGAATTGTGTATGGGAAATATATCCTACATTGGTGCCCTAGACAAGCTAGAATTGTGTATTGGGAGGACTCCTATGGAAAGACTTTGTCACATTCTCGATCTGCCAAGACTCCATTTTGGTGAGTACTTATCCAGTGACCACTGGTGGCATCAAGACTAGATTGTGTCATGTGGGTAAAGTGTACAACTGAGAAGATCAAATTCCAAGTACTTAGCCGTCCCCTGTTATGTACAACTCGAGCAACTAAGGCAAGCTATGGAAGATCTCGACATTCCAATTTCTCAAAGAAAAACTTGATGGTGACAACAAGGATTTGAAGCACTTGGAGTTTTCAAGGAGTTCGTAAAGATTTTCAAAAGATCAAAACTATTTTGAAAGATAGGACAAACTATATTGCTTTCTGCAAATGAGCCTAAACCCTACTTAGCCAAATATGCATGTAATGATAGGATCCAATTATTTCTACATAGTAGTGAAACTTTCCAATACAATTCAAATGTATTGACCTTGTGGCTGCAACTTATTATGTTGCGTGTTTGTATGATGTTAGTGAAGTGTGTGTTGAATAGGATTACAAGTCTACAACCAACATGATTGCCTGTGGCACTTTGAATATGAAGGTCCATGCTATAGCCATTTCTGCTGCATTGTAATGTGATAGCCAAATGAGCTATGTAAGATGTAATGAATTACTTTATTCCTGGTTATAAAGTTGTATTATGACCTTTGTTTCTTGATATTACATATTAACTATGGATGCTAGCTATTGATCCAGGGACTAGCATTGTAAACACAGGGATCTCTACCTTATTAAAGGTTGGGAACCTTACAGGCCATTTCCACTCAACACTCTCTCCGCCACCAGTGCCGTATTCAGACTGCACCTCCATGCCCGGCGCTCCGCGAGCCATTCTGTGAGTCTTGCACGCCTTTGCCTCTCATTAACACGAGCATTATTGCCGTGCCCTTGCGCATCTGCTCACATATTTTGTTTGCCCTAAATCTCCCATGACGTCATCTCTGAGCTCATGAAGCAGTGAGCGCCGCCCAACTCCGGTGAAGAATCACGGTAAAATCAGACCACCCCTTGACCCCTAACCCATACCACTATGTCCGCCGTTCCTCCATGCATCTCCTAATACCTTTTGTTCATCTTTGTGCCGTAGAACGTCGCCTTCGTCTCCGGTAGTGAGCATCTGACGCGGGTACGAACTCCGACGAGGTCTCCTGGCCACCACAGCATGCCCCTGCCCACGCCGACGATACGTTGAGCTTCCTCGCAACCTTGCGACGTTGGTAAGCCAAACCACAGCCCCCAACCCCCTCTTTAGCCGCCGGAACCTCACTAGCAGAGCACCGCCGCCACGTCGCCGTCGCCAGCGCCGCCAAACCTTGGTCGTTTGACCTAGCGCCATTAGATCTGAATCGTAGGGCTAATATTAGATCCAGCGCGGAATGGTATCGTTTGATCTGGGCCACTGGATCTGATTTAGATCCAACGCTCCACATTGGCCGATCCGCGCAAAGCGGTATGGACCAATCAGAAGCGTCCACGTGTCTGAGATTTGATTTCAAATCTGTTTTTGAATCTATTAGATATTTAAACTTGTAAACTCTATAACTTTTGTTCTGTTTATCCAAAAAATGCAAATAATATATCAATGGATTCACAAAAATAAATCCTACACTACTATGGGATTATTTTGTGTTTTTCTTCTATAAAAATGGAATTTTATGCAGAGACAAATATAGGCTTATTTTGACTATATAAATTATTTTGAAAATGTTTATAAGGCCAAATTAAGTTTATTTAGACTATATTTAATTGATTTTGTGTTCAGTACTGTTTGACTTGTCTTGTTTGGTTTAGAAAAATCATCACATGGAATTTGCATGCATTCATAATATTTTTGCTTGAATATTGGAATGTGAATTTGATGCTATTATTTTATGTGTAGATTTTGGTGCTAGTGGTGATTGTGATTGTGAAGATTGTTTCTACTACTCCAACTACCAAGGAAAGTGGTGCTTCATGTATTTGTCCTATTATTTTTTACTATGCACTAGTATTATTTTGTATAGGGCTTGCATGAATTTTTTGCTAAGTATCTATATGCTATGCTATGGGAAATCCTAGTAGTTATAGACTTGGTGGAATTTTCTCTAAGTTAAGATACTTATTATATTATCATGCTTAGCCTAGCTAGTAGCAAACAAGGGTAGATTATGTACATGCTATGGAAATTTTGTTAAGTCTTTGACTTATGTTTTTGTCTAATAAAACAACTAAGTGAATGAATCACCTAGATGGAATGGTTTGTTTGGGTTTTGTTGAGTGGATACACAAGGCCCATATCTATGGTCTACCTTTTGTATCACACTTGTGGAAAGCCACCCAGGAACAGAGGGATTTGAGATACTTAGTGTTTAGAAGCTTCTAGTGCAACCACATGGCATATGGGCTCTGCCTTGATCATATAGGTTGCAATAACTTAGTCAGATGGAAATATGGTGGTAGGGTGATAGGTTGGAACGCGTCCATTTGGTCTAAGGGAAGGCTTCTGAAAGATATCATCTCGATGCATGTAGAGTCTTGTGGGGAAAGTGCACCACCTCTCGAGAAGGAAAAATCTAAGTACTTAGCCGTGTCCCCGGCAATGGACAATTTGAGCATCAAGACATTGAAGCTATCAAGGATCTCCTCATCCCAATTTATAAGTTAAAAACTTGTGGTTGAACAAGGGTAAAGGTTCACCAATGTCTATTAGTGGTTCCTTGGGAGTTTTGTCAAACAAAAACTTAGTGTTTTCAACTGATAGGAAAAACCTATTTTGAGGAAAGCAATCCTAAGCTACACTTAGCCAAATTCATATAGAAGCTAGAAACTATTATTTTGCTATGGTATCACTTGCCAATACTATTCCAATGTATTGACCCACTGTGGCTATAATTTATGATGTTGCAGGTTACTCTGATGAGGAATAGGGTTATGAGTCTACACTCAACATGTTTGCCTATGGCACATGAATATGAAGACTTTACTTTATTTTGCTTGTGTTATGAACTCTTATACTAGCCTTTGGCTATGGAGTTGTAAAAGACTATGTTATCTCTGGAATGACGATGTAATAAAGACCTTTATATATGTGTACTTTATCTTGAACTGTGGATGCTAGCAATTGATCCAGGGACTAGCATTGCAATCATAGGGATCCTTTACCTTATAAAGGTAGGTTCTTACAGATGGTATCAGAGCACTGTGTTTCCTGTAGGATTATGACCCTAGGTTGGATTAGACTAAGAAAACCACTAAGGAAAAATTCAACTCTTTGCAAATTCCACACTTGTCTTTTTCTTCTCGTAAACCTTTCCTAATCCTCTTTCTCATATCTATTTGTAGATGGACGCCATCAACGAAGCCGTCAAGAAGGGACCACTCATGACCATGACTTTAGAATGAGAGACGGAGTTTCCTAAAGCACTCAAAACCCTTATGGTTAGCTTAGGGATACATGGTGAGGCCATGTACAAAGGATTTCCAGTAATGGATGAAGGAGAAGAATATTGGTGGGTGCAACTTCACTTGTACAAAAACAAGGGAGACAACCACAAAGAGTCGGAATTCTACATGGGCACCAACTCAGAAATGTATACAACATTCTTTTACTCTGCAAGAAATGCAGCTTGGAATGCTATCAAGGAGCTTGGTGAAAGACTCAAGTGTAGAATGCTCAACACTAAAAGTGACCTTGAAGAGGATAAGAAGTATACCCAAGACTTAGAGACCGCCATAAAACGCCTAAGGGAAGATATCATAGACTTAGCATATGAGTGAAAATTGTAGCATTCCGTTAGTTGGACCACCACACCTGTCGTATTTTCACAAAAATCTGTCTATGTTAGGTTTGAAACTTCGTGTTTGTGGTAGGATTTTTATGACATGACTTGTATGTTTTTATGGATGATGTATGCTTTTGCTTTCATTTTTATGTCTTGTTTTTGTCTTACTTGTGTTATTATAATAATTATCTATCTTACATTAGATGCCTAGCTTTGTGATCAGCACTGCCGATGAGTTCAATGGAACTCGTTTTGGTTCGCGCATCGTGCAGTTTACTAGTGTGCTCAACCTCCCACTTCCTAGTATTAAGGCACTTTTTCTCACCAAGTTTGAGAGGAAGGACCTTTGGGGCTTTAGAGTCACATAGCCAGGACGACAGACGGAGCCACTCTCGGAGGAGATTTCCTTCAAGATGATGCACGATGACAAGGATAAGGGTCTAGATGTAGTCTTGCAGGAGCTACTCGGACGCCTCTGCGGACGCCACTCCACCGAGCTTAGAGGCCTCTACTTCCACCCGTTTAGGAGATGTGAAGAGGAGGGAGAGGCATTGGTGTATGAGGGTGCTACTAGAGAGACGATTGCGCCATTTCGTCTCTACCTCTAGGACCTAGAGGGCCTTATTAGACACCTTGACACCGATAGGACCAACGTCATGCTTAGCAATGACGAGATCCAGGTTCAGTTGAGGGAGAAGTACAAGCTCCATGAGCAAGACGAGATCGTCAAGGAGATGGAGGCGATTGAGAGCCGTGACAAGAAGTTCAATAATCAGGAGAAGAGAGTCCAGGACAGAAACAAGAAGATCAAGTACATGAAGGCTGAGATAGAGGCCAAGGACTTGAGCTCGAGACCCAAAGGGGAGTGATTGAGAGGCTTCACTCACAGAAGAGATCCCTCAGGGAAAAGATCGAGGCCTTGACCACTAGTGTTGAGGAGTACAAGACAGCCATGGAGACAGCCGGACTTACACTTGTTGACGTGGAGGTTGACATGGAGGAGTAGTGTAGACTACTCGACGATCTTTTATCTATCATACTTTGATTATTGAGTCGCAATGACCATCTAACATGTGGATGGCTTGCTATGGTGTGTTTACTTTTTCCAAAAACTTGTTGTTTACTTAGTTCAAAATCTATGTTATTTTGAGCTTGATTATTGTGATGGTTGTTTTGTGATCTAATGTGCATGTTAAGCATCTATGGGTTATATATCATTCCTTATCCTTATTGAAACCATAGATGCCTCCCCGTCGTGCCAACCCCAACCCAAACAACAACAATAATGTCACCCCCGAGATGCAGCAGTTGATGAAAGCTCAAGATCAACTGATGCAGATGATGAAACAATTCATGCAAAATCAGAATCAGAACAACAATAACAATAACAACAATAACAACAATAACAACAACAACAACAACAATCAGAACAATCCTCCAGCATTTGACATGCTCACCAAATTTCTGAGACTGGGGCCTGCAAAGTGAAGGGAATATGCCCTGAGAGGCAATAATAAATTGTTTATTATGTGTATTCCAAGTATATGATAGATGTTTATTTTGCATGCTATAATTGTATTAATACGGAAACGTTAATACATGTGTGTTTAATAAACAAACAGAAAATTTCCTAGTTAAGCCTCTCTCATAAACTAGCTCGTTGATTAACAAGATGATCAAAGGTTTCCTGATCATGGACATTGGATGTTGTTAATAACGGGATCACAACATTAGTGTAATGATGTGATGAACATTCATCCGAAGTATAGCATTACGATCAAAGTCATTGAGTTTATATTGCTATAACAACTTACGAAGTGATCCTAATCCTTAGACCATGAGATCATGTCAATCACTAACACCTAAGAGTTTCTTGATAACATCAAACGTCACACCATAACAGGTGATTATAAAGATGGGTTCGAACTAATAAAGTGTTATGTAGAGGCTCATGGATCGAGAGTGGAATTTGTTCATCCCGATGACGGATAGATATACTCTGGGCCCTCTCGGTGATATCACATTGATTAGCTTGCAAGCAAGTGATTTGATCACTAGAATGTTATATCACGGGAACGAGAAAAGAGTGCATGTCGAACGAGATCAAACTAGGTATGGAGATACCGATGATCGAATCTCGGACATGTAATATATCGTGAAACAAAGGGATTAAGATACTAGCGTAAAGGTTCCGACGATCACAAGAAAGTCATCGTTGAATGTGTGGGAGTCGATGGGTCTCCGATCCCGCTTCGATTATTGATCCGAGAGGGTCTCGATCATGTCCGCATTATTCACGAACCGTAGGGTGACACACTTAAGAGACACGACATCCAATTGGAGCAAAAGTTTCATGCCGAAGAATAAACAAGCGCAGGAATTTATTTCACTAGATACCAAAAAAGTTTTGGGTGAAATTGCATAAAGTGGTTATGCATGTGAAATAGAATTCTAGCAAGGTTATTTGTGAATGTTTGTCATTAAAGTAATTGACAAAATTCTGAATAAAATAAAAGAGTTTTATTTAATGAGAGTTTGCATTAAATTTGGTGGAAATTTAATGGGATCTTTGAGTGGGATTTTGAGTGGAGGAATTTGGAGGAGTTTTGTGAGTGGAGTGTCCACCCACATGAAGAGGGGAGGGCAAGGGGGCAGCCCCCATGCGCCGGCCACCCCTTGGGGTTCCCTCCTCCTATAAAAGGAGCCCTCCTCTCACTTCTCACTCACACCTCCTCGTGAAGGATCTCTCTCCCCTCTAGAATTTATCCCCATGGTCTCGGACTAGCGAGATACATGTTCCCGTGGCTATTCGGAAGAAAGAGTTGTGCTTCCGCATCGCTGGAGCGAGGAGGCGGAGGTTGCTCGGTGCCTCGAGCGTGTGCGAGCACGGATCGCTGGCGATTTGCGGCGCTAGGACTTCCTCTCGATCTTGAGATCGGCAAGAGATCGTCTACATCAACCACGAGTGGGACTCGTTAAACTTTGTCGGTCTTCAAGGGTATGTTCTCTATGGATATACATCCGCCCGTTGTTTTTATCTAGTATAAATAGATCTTGGTATATAGTTCACATCGTAGGAAAATTTTTGTTTTCTATGCTGCGAACCCTTCAGTGGTATCAGAGCCAGGTCTATGCGTAGATACTTTACACGGGTAGTACACATATGAGTATGTGGGCGATGATGATCATGTTGTTGCTCCTTTCTTGTGATTTTGGATATTGGTGGCATAGTGGGATGAAGCGGCCCGGACAAACTTTACATGTCCTCGCACATGAGACCTGTTCCACGCTTGACATGCAACTAGTTTTGCATAAGTGGCTAGCGGGTGTCTGTCTCTCCTACTATAGTCAATATCTATTTTGCAAGCGAGTTGTCAACAATTTGATTATCCTCGTTGTGGTTCATGTTCGTAGGTATGAACGGTTCTATCTCGAAAGCCCTCAGCCACGTAAAACTTGCAATGGATAAATTAGAGGCGTCTAGTTTAGATTGTTGCTGGGCTAGTGTTATGATATGGTAGTGTTGTAAGTAGAAGTATGAGAAGATACTTTAACACACATAGCGTGTAAAATCCATAGACCGTGGATTTACACATATAGGTATGATAGTGATCATACCACGATGCACATGATAGAGATCATCTGGGAACCATATAATTTCACTAATAAACATATGATGTTTGATTGCATCTTATATTGCTTATTTAGCGCTTTGTTAAGCATAATAAGATGATCCCTCATTTAAATATCAAGATAAGAATGTGTTCTTCCTTTAGTATGCACCGATTATGTTTTCGCTCCAAGACATCACGTGATGATCGGGTGTACTTGGATCCTCGACCATACTTGGTGTAAGAGTTACACCTTAAAATACTAAGGTTCTAACTTGGCGAGCCTAGCATGTACGCACATGGCCTCGAACACGTAATCAAAGGTTAAGCATGAGTCATATAGTTGATATGATGCCCATTTGATGCTCGCCTTTGAAGCTATACCGACTCACGTGATGATCGGACTTGGTGTAGTGGATTTGGTTCATGTAATCACCAAAAGGACACGAGGGATGTCGCTTTTGAGTGGGAGTTCATTCGTAATATAGATTAGTTGAACTCAATCTATCATACACTTAGTCTAAACTTTACAAATTCCGTTGTAGATGGCACCACCTGCTTTTAATTTCAATGCGTTCATGGAGAAAGAGAAACTAGCAACGAACGGTAGCAACTTTACCTTGAATGGGCCATGAATTTGAGGATTCTCCTCTCACGCACAAAAGCAATATGTGCTAGAAGCGCTAGGCCCCCACCTTTGACGATGCCCCCACGAGGAGAAGAATGTCTATCGACTCGGAGGACCACAACTTAGTTCATTGCGGCATATTGTATGGGCTAGAGCCGAACTTCAAAGCGTTTCAAAACGGCAATGCTTTTGATACAATGGGTGAGTTGAAAATGATTTTCACACATGCTGTCAGAGAGAGCTACAATGCTTGAGAAAAGTTCTTTAGTCGCATGATGGAAGAGAACATTCAAGTAAGTGAGCATGTACTCAAGATGTCGGGTTACGCCGATAAGCTTGTGTCCTTGGGAATAACGATTCCCATTGACTTAGGCATCCATCGTGTTCTGCAGTCTCTACCACCTAGCTATAAGAGCTTCGTGATGAACTATAATATGCAAGGCATGAAGAAGTCTCTCCCCGAGCTTCTGTCAATGCTTAAAACTGCAGAAGTGGAGATCAAAAAGGAACATCAAGTGTTGATGATCAATAGGAACACTGGTTTCAAGAAAGACAAGAAAGGAAAACGGAAGGGAAGTAAGGGTGGCAAGCCTGTTGCCGCGCCTGAAAAGAAACCCCGAGTTGGACCTAAGTCTGATACCGAGTGCTACTATTGTAAGAGGATGCCATCGAAGCGAATCGCCCCAAGTATCTGGCGAGACAAGAAGGCCGGCAAGGCAAACAAAGGTATATATGATATACATGTTATTGATGTGTACTTGACTAGTGCTCGCAGTAGCACCGGGTATTTGATACGGTTGATTGCTAATATTTGTAACTCGAATCGTAGGCTGCGAAGCGACCACTAGCAAGGGGTGAGGTCAAGATGCGTGTCGGCAATGGATCAAGTGTTGATGTGATCGCCGTCGGACGCTACCTCTCCACTTACCGTCCGGGATTAGTCATAAACTTAAATAATGTTATTTGCCTACGAGCATGAACATTGTATCCGGATCATGTTTGATGCAAAGTGGTTTTCATTCAAATCGAGAACAATGGTTGTTCCATTTATATGAATGAAATCTTTTATGGTCATGCACCAATGTTGAATGGTTTATTTCTGGATCTCGATGATAATGTTACATATTCATAATGTTGATGCTAAAAGGATTAAACTTGATGATGATATATCCGCATATATGTGGCATCGCCTAGGTCATATTGGCATTAAACGCATGAAGAAGCTCCATTCGATGGACTTTTGGAATCACTTGATTATGAATCATTTGATACATGTGAGCCATGCCTTATGGGCAAAATGACTAGAACGCCGTTTTCGGTTCAATGGAACGGCATGATTTATTGGAAATCATACATTCGATGTATGTGGTCCAATGAGTGTGTTTGCCGAGGTGGATATCGTTATTTTGTTACTTTCACGGATGATTTGAGTAGATACGGTTATATCTACTTGATGAAACACAAGTCCAAACCTTTGAAAAGTTCAAGGAATTTGAATGAAGTTGAAAATCATCGTAATAGAAAGATCAAATTTCTACAGACCGTGGAGGTGAGTATCTAAGTTACGAGTTTAGCACTCACATGAAAGAGTGTGGAATTGTTTCACAACTCACACTCGGAACACCACAAATGAAATGGTGTGTGAACGTCAGAATCGCATTTTATTAGATATGGTTCGATCTATGATGTCTCGACGGACTTGCCGTTGTCATTTTGGGGTTATGCACTAGAAACCGCTGCATTCACTTTAAATCGGGCACCATCTAAATCTGTTGAAACGACACCAGTATGAATTGTGGTTTGGAAACAAACCTAAGTCATTTCTTAAAGTTTGGGGTTGCGATGTTTATGTGAAGAAACTTCAACCGGATAAACTCGAACCCAAAGCGGAAAATGCGTCTTCATAGGATACCCTAAAGAAACTATTGGGTATTCCTTCTATCACAGATCCGAGGGCAAGGTTTTGTTGCCAGAATGGATCCTTTCTAGAGAAAGAGTTTCTCGCGAAAGGTGTGAGTAGTCGGAAGGTAGAACTCAAGAGGTTGTGGAACCTTCTCTTCAAAGTATGGCGAGTAGCGCAGCGCGGAAGTTGTTCCGAGTTGGCTCCACCTGTTGAAGAGGAACTAATGATAATGATCATGAAACTCGAAGAGAGTACTACCGAACCTCGCAGGTCAAACAGACGCGGCGTCAGCCCCGACAGACGGAAATCTGTCATAAATTTCATGGTTGATGAATATAATGACCTGCGACGTATGAAGAAG
This sequence comes from Avena longiglumis, assembly GCA_030063025.1. NCBI lineage: Eukaryota > Viridiplantae > Streptophyta > Magnoliopsida > Poales > Poaceae > Avena > Avena longiglumis. Next base: position 539,571,717 of record CP125976.1, read on the forward strand.
CGATGATGAGCCCGGATTTGATTTAAAAATCTATTTTTGAATGTATTAGAGATTTAAATTTGTAAACTCTATAACTTTTGTTCTATTTATCCAAAAAATGCAAATAATATATCAATGGATTCACAAAAATAAATACTACACTACTACGGGATTAGTTTTTTGTTTTGCTTCTGTAAAACTAGAATTTTATGCAGAGACAAATATAGGCTTATTTTGACTATATAAATTATTTTGAAAATGTTTATAAGGTCAAATTAAGTTTATTTAGACTATATTTAATTGGTTTTGTGTTCAAGACTGTTTGAATTGTCTTGTTTGGTTTAGAAAAATCATCACATGGCATTTGTATGCATTCATAATATTTTTGTTTGAATATTGGAATGTGAATTTGGTGCTATTATTTTATGTGTAGATTTTGGTTCTAGTGGTGATCGTGATTGTGAAGATTGTTGCTACTCCCCAACTAACAAGGTAAGTGGTTCTTCATGTATTTTTCCTATTAATTTTGACTATGCACTAGTATTATTTTGTATAGGGCTTGGTATGAAATTTTGCTAAGTATCTATATGCTATGCTATGGGAAACCTAGTAGTTGTAGTCTTTGTGAATTTTCTCTAAGTTAAGATACTTTTATATTATCATGCTTATCCTAGATAGTAGAGAACAAGGTGGATTATGTACATGTTATGGAAATTTTGATAAGTCTTTGACTTATGTTTTTGTCTTCAATAAAACAACTAAGTGAATGAATCACCGGTGGAATGGTTTGTTTGGGTTATGTTGAGGGTTACACAAGGCCCATATCTATGGTCTACCTTGTGTATCACCTGTCAGGGTGGTATCACGGCATATGCCATGGTAGGCTAAAGTTGAATGATGGACGTGGAGGAATCTGTGAGGGATGATGTGGTGAAGACCCATGCATATGAACAAAGAGAAATACAATGCATATTGGATTGAAGCTCTCAAGTGGAGATGACACATCATTCTATACATCTAATCCCTTATATTCTTGCCATGCTTGTATTACAATCATGCTCCTTGAGCTATTTCCCTATGCTTCTATCTAAGCTCTGTGAGTGGAGGAAGATGAAGAAGGAGAGCTCCTAGTGAGCAGAAGGGAGAGGAGTCTTCCGGGCCTCTCTTCTAACGCATCCCGGTGCTCCTTATAAAGGGAGCCCAGGGGACAAGACTTGTTCTACACGTCTGGCATCTGGATGGCATATTCTGGGTATCTTCTAGAGATGTCCAGCATATGCCTTGGCATCTTTGGAGACGCCAGGCATATTCCCTAGCATCTTGTTAGATGCCATTGGCATATTCCATACACCATGTGCCAGTCTGACCAGGTGGGCTCCCAAGACTGGCACACTACTTGTTGGTCTTGTCTTGATCTGATGGTGTGTCTTTGTGGAGACTGTGGAGGCACCTGAAAATGAATAAGAGGGCGTACGGGGTTAGATAATTCGCCCATGCCCGGGACGAAAGTGGAGATTCTACCCGGTAGTGGTTAACTCATCTAGGAGGTGGCTCAAATCGATCAAACTCTCTCTGTCAGCCACAGTAGCCCAAATGGTTATCGCCATTCGCCTGGGGCAAGGCCAGCCCAATTTCCTAACGGTGGTGCCTTTCCCACCGGTCAAGGGAGAGCATGTCCGTTGTGGCCCATCTGCCTAGCACTGAGGAGTCTTGGGGTGGGCTAAATCATCTCCTCCGGCCCACCCGGGTGGCGAGGTGGAAGGAGCTGACTGGGATCCGGGCGACGGAGAGAGAGTTGGAGGGGCCGACGAGGTGTGCGCCGAGGCTTGGCGGGGAGCGAGGAGGGGTCCAGGGGCGTTGTCACTGCGGCAAGAGTTCTGCCTGGTGGCCGAATCACTTGATTCGCCCATGGTGCTGCCTTGGTCTAGGAGGAGTAGGGAGCAAGCCACTGTCTACTTCGCCCTGTGTTCTCTTTCCTTTAGTTTCTTCTCCTTATGCCATACATCTCTATTTATTTGTGCATATGTCTTTCATTGAATTGCACATTCTCTTATACAGATCCTTTATACGTTAACTCTGGGTACCCGGGGTATATCCCCAACAATCACACTTGTGAAAGCCACCAGAACAAAGGGATTTGAGATACTTAGTGTTTAGAAGCTTCTAGTGCAACTACATGGCATATGGGCTCTGGCCTTTGATCATATAAGTTGCAATAACTTAGTCCGATGGACAGATGGTGGTAGGGTGATAGGTTGAACGCCCATTTGGTCTAAGGAAGGCTTCAAAGATCTCATCTCGATGCATGTCGAGTCTTGTGGGAAAGTGCACCACCTCTCGAGAAGGAAAATCTAAGTACTTAGCCGTGTCCCCGACAAATGACAATTTGAGCATCAAGACATTGAAGCTATCAAGGATCTCCTCATCCCAATTTATAAGTTAAAAATTGTGGTTGAACAGTAAAGGTTCACCAATGTCTATTGGTGGTTCCTTGGGAGTTTTGTAAACAAAACTTAGTGTTTTCAATCGATAGGAAAAGCCTATTTTGAGCAAAGCAAGCCTAAGATACACTTAGCCAAATTCATATAGAATCTAGAAACTATTATTATGCTATGGTATCACTTGCCAATATTATCCAAATGTATCAATTCCACCGGGTCAGAATTTATGATGTTGCAGGTTACTCTGATGAGGAATAGGGTTATGAGTCTACACTCAACATGTTTGCCTGTGGCACATGAAGATGAAGACTTTACTTTATTTTACTTGTTTTATGAACTCTTGTACTAGCCTATGGCTATGGAGTTGTAAAAGACTATGTTATCTCCTCGAATGCCGATGTAATAAAGACCTTGTATCTGTGGTACTTCATCTTGAACTGTGGATGCTAGCAATTGATCCAGGGACTAGCATTGCAATCACATGGATCCTTTACCTTATAAAGGTGGGGTCTTACAAGCCCGGATCCAACAAATGGTTAGAAGCCATAAAATCCGAGATGGAATCCATGTATGAAAATCAAGTTTGGAACTTGGTGGAATTAACTCATGACCGAAAGGCCGTGGATAATAAATGGATTTTCAAAAGGAAAACTGATGTCGATGGTAATGTGACCATCTATAAAGCTCGACTTGTCGCAGCGATTTCAAAAATTCAAGGAGTTGACTATGATGAGACATTCTCCCGTAGTGATGCTAAAGTCTCATAGGATTATGTTAGCAATTGTCGATATTTCATTATGAGATATGGCGTATGTATGTCAAAACCGCTGCCTTAATGGTAATATTGAAGAAGAGTTGTATATGATACAACCAAAGGGTTTTGTCGATCCTAAGAATGCTAACAAGGTGTGCAAGCTTCATGATCCATTTATGGATCAAGCAAGCATCATGGAGTTGGAATCTCCGCTTGATGAGGTGATAAAAAGAGTTCTGATTTGTCCAAACTTATGGAGAGGCTTGTATTTAAAAGAAAGTGAGTGGGATCAATGTGGCATTTCGATATTATATGTGGATGACATATTATTGATAAAAATGATATGGATCTTTAAACAAGGTTAAAAGTTATCTAAACAGCAAATTTTCAATGAAGGACCTAGGTGAAGGCCATACATATTAGGCATAAAGATCTATAGAGATAGATCTAGGCGCCTAATAGGGCTATCGAAGTACATACCTTGATAAGTTTTAAAAGTTTAAATGGACTAAGTAAGAAGGGTTCTTACCTATGTTGTAAGGCAAGACATTGAGTAAGACTCAAAGTCCGCCATGGGAAGAAAGAGAGATAATGGACAAAGTCCCTATGCTTCACATAGGCTCTATAATGCACGCCATGCTATGTACAAGACTGATGTGGCACATGCTATTAGTTTGACTAGTAGGTACCAATCGGATCTAGGTTCAAACATCAATAGCGGTCAAGAATATCCTTAAGTACTTGTGAAGAACTAAGGCTATGTTTCTTGTATATGGAGGTGAAGAAGAGCTCGTCGCAAGCTTTGACACCGATCCGGATGACTCTAAGCCTCAATCCGGATACGTATTTCTCATGAATGGCGGAGCGGTTAGTTGGAGGAGTTCCAAACAACCTGTGGTGGCGGATCAACAACGAGGCCGAATATGTTGCTAGTTCGAAGCTGCCCGTAGCGGTTTGGATGAAGGAGTTCATATCCTAACTAGGTGTGGTTGAAAGCTGCTTGGACCCAATGGTGATCTATTGTGACAACAATGGTGCCATTGACAATCCGGAAGAACCAATGTCACAAGAATTCCAAGCATATTAAGGGTCGGTTTCACCCATCCGCAAGCATGTCAAGGATGGAGATATAAAGATTTGTAAAGTACATACGGATCTCAATGTAGCAATTCGCTGACTAAAACTCTCCCTAGAGCAAAACATGATCAACACCAAAACTCCATGGGTGTTAGATTCATCACTATGTAACTAGATTATTGTCTCTACTGCAAGTGGGAGACTGAAGGGAATATGCCCTGAGAGGCAATAATAAAGTGGTTATTATGTATATTCCAAGTATATGATAGATGTTTATTTTACATGCTATAATTGTATTAATACGGAAACATTAATACATGTGTGTTTAATAAACAAACAGAAAGTTCCTAGTTATGCCTCTCTCATAAACTAGCTCGTTGATTAACAAGATGATCAAGGTTTCCTGATCATGGACATTGGATGTTGTTAATAACGAGGTCACAACATTAGTGTAATGATGTAATGAACATTCATCCAAAGTATAGAATTACGATCAAATTCATTGAGTTTATATTGCTATAACAACTTACGAAGTGATCTTAATCCTTAGACCATGAGATCATGTCAATCACTAACACCAGAAGAGTTTCTTGATAACATCAAACATCACAACGTAACAGGGTGATTATAAAGATGGGTTCAGAAGTACTAAAGTGTTATGTTGAGGCCCATGGATCGAGAGTGGAATTTGTTCATCCCGATGACTTGATAGATATGTTTCCGGCCCTCTCGGTGATATCACATTGATTAGCTTGCAAGCAAGTGATTTGATCACTAGAATGTTATATCACGGGAACGAGAAAAGAGTGCATGTCAAGAATTTAGATCAAACTAGGTATGGAGATGTATGATCGGATCTTAGACATGTAATATATCGTGAAACAAAGGTATTAAGATACTAGCATAAAGGTTCCGACGATCACAAGAAAGTCATCGCTGAATGTGTGGGAGTCGGTATGGTTCTCTAGATCCCGCTCGATTATTGATCGAGAGGGTCTCGATCATGTCCGCATTATTTGCTAAACCGTAGGGTGACACACTTAAGAGACACTGCATCCATTTGGAGCAAAAGTTTCATGGCGTAAATAATAACAAGTTTATGAATTTATTTCACTAGATACCAAATGTGTTTTCGTGAAATTGTAGAGAGTGTTTTGCATGTGAAATGAAATACGAGCAAGGTTATATGTGAATGTTTGTCATTAAAGTAATTGACAAAATTTGAATAAATAAAGGAGTTTTATTTAATGAGAGTTTGTATTAAATTTGGTGGAAATTTGAGTGGGATTTTGACTGAGGGAATTGAAAGGATTTTTGTGAGTGGAGTGTCCACCCACATGAATGAGGGAGGCAAGGGGCAGCCCCATGCGCCGCCACCTTGGGGTTCCCTCTCCTATAAAAGACGCCTCCTCACTTCTCACTCACACCTCCTCGTGAAGGATCTCTCCTCTAGTATTTATCCCCATGGTCTCGACTAGCGAGATACATGTTCTCGGCGGCTATTCGGCAAGAAAGAGTTGTGCTTCCCCACGCATCCTCGGAGCGAGGAGGCGGAGGTTGCCCGGTGCCTTGGACGGTGTGCAAGCATGGATGCGCCGCTTAGTTGTGTGCGAAGGACTTCCTCTCGATCTTGAGATCGGCAAGAGATCGCTTACATCAACCACGAAGTTTAACTCAAGCTTTTTGTCGGTCTTCAAGGGTATGTTTTCACGGATATACATCCTCTGCTGTTTGTATCTAGTAGATAGATCTTGGTACATAGTTGTTCCCATGGTAGGAATTTTTTTGTTTTCTATGTCATAACCCTACACTTACATACATTAGTCCTAGACCAAAATTAAAGAATGGATTTATAGTAATTTCTAGTCCCTCAAATATTATTAAATAGTAGTGTCAAGCTTTGTAAATTAGGACAACCACTTAAATCACATTCTCAAGTATTAGAATATGTGGTGATGACATGTGTGAATATGATACCATATTTGAATTGGAGAATATTAAATCTTAAGTAACTTTTCAATGAGTAGAAATTACTTTTCTAAAAATAAGATAAATAAAATCTTGCCATCCCTTTTCTTGTAATGATAGAGATGATGCTATATCATCTAGAGTAACCTCATGCGGTTAAATAGAGGTTGCTAAGCATTATTTGGTGATTGTGTACCTCGATTGATTTATAGACGCCAAGACTAATCCAAAGCTACGAGGAGGAAGAATTCTATGAAGATGAGGAAGATAACTTCGACCACCTTACCAACCAAGGCAAGCTAAGCTAAACCATGCAACCCTCCCTTGCAAGCCCTTGTGATACCACTTTGATTTTTGCCTATCCCAAGTTTTACTTGCAATCTTTACCTTTTACCCTTTTTGCAAAGTTGTTCTAGTAGTTAATTAATTGATGATTAGTGGAAGATTAGGAAGTTGTCACCAAGAGTCGGAGCTGGATGTAGGTAGAAACACTAGTTTAGCACCCTCACATAGTGACACCCTCATTGGTAGATGCTAGTGCTACATTAATCTTGATCAATCTAGATGGGAACAAATGATTATGAAAACCTTGGAATGATGAGTCATTCTATTGAGATGTTTTGACATGTGTTATGGACACAATGACTTGAAGATGATGATGAGTGAAATATGTGACCTGACTTTGATAAAAATTGATGGTTGGGTCTGGATGTGATACTATTCCAATTTTACCAGACAACCACAATACCAATTTGGGTAGGGCTTGATCAAGGTTATGTGTCTTAGTATGGGTTCTCGTGGAACAAGGTGAGTCGAGGCTACCTTGTGAATGTGACTGCCCACCCATGTAGTTACCAAGATGACAGATGGTCATGGTTGGGAGGCCAAACTCATTAGGGAGGTGCCTATACTAGGGTGTGTAATTGAAAGGTTTGATTGATTATCTGATACCAAGTATGATGATTCAGGATTATCCCTAATGGATGTATCGAATGTTGTGGTGAAAGTGTACCACCTCTGCAGAGTGTCAAACTATTCGAATAGCCGCGTCCGCGGTTATGGACAGTTGGATGACCATAATGTTCCGTTGTCAGATGTTTTTCAAACGAACTCGTGACTGAAATGGTGACTTTACCTTGACCCCACAAGTCGTGGAGATGAAAGTTCCCACCTAAGTAACTTAGACCACTAAAGTTAGGCTTTTATTACTAGATACTTTGTGAAATAAAATTGGCTTGTGGCAAACAAACCTAGAGCTTAGGATTCCTATTAGAATGGTCTTACTACTTTAGTAATAGTTTGCGAGTACTTAAAAGTACTCATGGATTTGTCCCTGGATATTCCCATGGCCAGACTATGAAGGATACTATGATGAAGATGGACAGCAGGACGCTTATGATAACTAGGATCATCTCCCATCCTTAGCATTGCATGTGACCCTGAAGATGGAGCCTCAACCACACTACTATTATTATTTCTGCTACTTTGATTGTAATCGGACCTGATCATGAGATCAACTATTTGTAAGACTATTATGGTTTGTATTGGACGATGTACCATTCTACCAATCGTTATGTCTCACAAAAATGGTAATCCCGGATTATGCGATGGCATAATGTACATATCGGGATTAAAATCCAGTGTCGACAAGCTGGTATTAGAGCCATGTTGACCATATATAGAGACCCTAGTTAGAATGGACGCCTGAAAAACTTAGTTTCCAAAAACAAAAAAAGTGGGTATTTTTAAAAACGTATTCTCAGTCTTATCCTTGAAAATTCTTTCCAAAAGAGAGTCATATGCTCCTCATTTTTTTTGCAATCTTACATAAAATTTGGCACACTTGATCACTTCTCTAACTTACTCCTCTCAATTGCTTATAGATGGACTACACCTATAGCAAGTTTTATCAGTTGGGAAATGGAGGAAACCTCATATTTGAGAGTGACCTGAGTCACCATGAATTTCCGAGCTCTGCACGAATTTATGGAGCTCAACTCCATGATCACCCCAGAGGGGATCTGTAGTGGCTGATAGTTGTAGATCTGCGAGGAAAAATGGAGCCACCTACATCTGAGAAGATCCATTTCAGCATCCGAGAGAACAATTGGATAGATGGATTGGCAAGAGCAATGCAGAAAGCACTTGCCCGACTATGTGGGCATAATATCAACAAGATCGTCGGCGCTCGCTTTGCTCATTATGCCAGAAGTGACTCCAATGGACAACCCTTGGACCTACCAGGCCACCCTGAGTTGAGGCATCATGTGGACCATCTTGCCTTCATGCTTCATGATAATCGGAAGAGCCGATAACGCCGTCGACGCCAACAAGAAGCAACTTGCCGCCAAGAAGGACAAGACCTTCACCATTCTCGTGAAGGAGCACAAGTCACTTCGCCGTGCATGACAAGAAGGATCACATCATTGCTCGCTTTGTCACAAAGTGTCATCCTTGGAAGAGACCATCCATGAGCGGACATGCAACTTGGAGGAGAGGGAGAACAAAGGGAAGATATTCATGGAGATCCCTACTGCACCTCAAAGGATGATGATGACTACTTGGAGGACATGGACCAGGAGTTCCACATCGATGATGAGGACCGAATTCATTGATGATGAAGAAGCCACCGGTTCTCGATGAGTAGTAGCACCGTGAGCACTCATAGGTGTGAGTTGCACCATTCCCATCAGATTATGGTTTGGCGTAATGGTTCTTCAAACCATCTCATAGTTGTTGTGATGTGTTTTTGGAATGTGTTGTTTGTATGTGAATTTGGAATTAATGAGAATGAGTTTGGCTTTCAAACCTTGGACTTACTCAAGTTTAAAAGCTTTTAAACCAAACTCGTAAACCTTAGAAATTTTTCCTCTTGTCTCATGATCTATCTCAATCTTCGATGACTCGTGGTGGAAGGCTCATCTCAAGACCCGATGGTCCAAATCCTACAAATGTTAGTAGCCGATCGAGAAACCGTAGAACTGAAAGGCCAATACAATCTTGCCACTCTTCAACAGACGCCTAACTAGCTTGATGACAGCCAAGACCATGGAAATCGGGATCATCATGGATCCAAACTTAAGAACTTCCAGAACACCAATCCCCCTATCTTTAGCAAATCGTAAGAACCCCTAGATGCCGATGATTGTCTACAAACCATGGAGAACAACTTAGAAGTTGCCGGAGTAGAGGATGTGGATAAAGTGTTGTTTTCCACCCACTATCTGGCAGGTTCTGCAAGAGCATGGTGGAATAGCACACGTACCATGAATGGAGGACAAATGACGACTTGGGATGAATTCAAACTCAAGTTCAGCTGAACCCATGTTCCACCAGGTTTGATTCTAAGGATGAGGGATGAATTCAAGGAGTTGAAGCAGGGAAGGATGACCATGGTAGAGTACCGTGACAGATTTCTGTCTCTTTTTAGGTATGCCCCTGATGAGATTGGTATTGAAGCCAAGAAGAAGGAGAGATTTCTGAATGGTATGCATGATGAGATGCAGACGATGCTAGTCAATATCCCGTTTGCTGATCTAGAAGCTTTAGTGGATTCAGCAATCCATATGGAAGGAAATATCAACCAAGTTACTGAGAACCGTAAGCGTCGTATGATGCATCAACTTGGACCCCACCATACCCCAAAGTATCACCTCAGTTCGTATGCCGGATTTGCACCAAGGAACAATAGGCCACCTATGTCACGCTTGAACTTTCCCAACCGTAGCGGAGGAAACCCAAGACCAAGAGGCAACAACCATTACCACAATGGCAATCACAATAAATTCAACCATGCACCACCAAGGACCACCAACACCAATCACAATACTGCCCCAAGGACTGGAAGTAATGTTGTGCCTATCGCGGGAAAGGACAAGTCAACAATCACATGCTTTGAGTGTGGAGTGATAGGTTACTACTCCAATGAGTGCCCCAAGAAGATTGCTTCAGCACCAATGTCACTGCACCGCCAGGTTGCCGTGTCCAACCTAGAAAGAGATTCACCAGCAACCCAACAACCATACCGCCGCTTGTTCCACATGAATGTCAAGAAGCTTCATGAAGCACCGATGTCGTCTGGTATGTTTTCTATTAATTCAGTACATGCAAGAGTGTTGTTTGATTCTGGAGCATCGCACTCGTTTGTTACGGAAGAATTTGCATGCACTAGTAATATTCAACCAACAAATTTGAAGCATGTTAACTATCAAAGCTAGGAAAATTTGCAAGGCCGCACTGCTAGAATTCATGGAATAGATGTCTATGCCACTAATAGTACTTGGAACCAAAGGTTTGGAAGTTGTACTAGGAATGGATTGGATGTCGAAACATCAAGGACTCATAGATTGTGCCAAGAAAGCCATAACCATGACTAGTAGCACTGGAGTATCAGTTGAGCATGTGTCCAAGACCATACCTCGTCAATTCAAGTGTAACAAGAGTTTAGCCCAACCAACCTTAGACCAAGTCAGAATAGTCCGTGAATACCTGATGTGTTCCTGCATGAATTACCCAGATGCCCCCGCATCAAGATATCGAGTTTATCATTGAACTAATCTCAGAATCGACCCATAGCTCAGAGACCCTATAGTATGAACCCATCGAAAGTTATCGAGCTCAAGAAGCAACTTGATGACATGATTAGCAAATATCCGATTCAACCAAGTGCATCGACATGGAGATCACCATTTTTGTTTGTGGATAAGAAAGATGGTGCCACCCGTTTATGTACGGATTACCAAAAGTTGAATGACGTCACAATCAAGAACAAGTACCCATTGCCAAAGATAGAAGATTTGTTTGACTAGTTGACCGGTTCGAGAGTGTTCTCTAAGATTGATCTTAGAACGGGTTATCATCAACTAAAAATTCGCACAACGAATATCCCAGACTACCTTCACTACCCGATATGGATTGTACGAGTACAAGGTCATGTCTTTTGGATTAACCAATTGTAAGATTCCACCTTTATAAATGTAAAGATCCCTGTGATTGCAATTCTAGTCCCTGGATCAATGCTAGCATCCACAGTTTAAGATGAAGTACACAGATACAAAGGTCATTACTACATATCATTCCAGAGACAAAATAGTCTTTACAACCCATGTCCATGTGCCTAATACAAGAGTTCAATTATAAATAAGATAAATAAGTCTTTATCTTCATGTGCCACAAAAGCATGTTGAGTGTAGACTCATAACCCCTAATCATCATCAGAGTAACCTGCAACATCACAAGTTACAGCCACAGTGGGTCAATACATTTGGAATAGTATTGGCAAGTGATACCTTAGTAGAATATTGTCATCTAGATACTACATGCATTTGGCTAAGTGTAGTTTAGGCTTGCTTTGCTCAAAATAGGTTTTACCTATTAGTTGAAAACACTAAGTTTTTCTTTGACAAAACTTTCCGAAGGAATCACCAATAGAAATTGGTGAACCTTCACCCTTGTTCAACCACAAGTTTTACTTAGAAAATTGGGATGAGGAGATTCTTGATAGCTTCCATGTCTTGATGCTCAAGTTGTCCAATACCAGGACATGGCTAAGTACTTAGATTCTTCCATCCGCAGAGGTTGTGCACTTTCCCCACAAGACTTGATTTTCACCAAGACAGACCTTTCGTAAGCCTTCCCTTAGACCAAATGGACGGTTCTAACCTATCATCCCACTACCACCAACTGTCCAAATGGCTAAGTTATTGCAACCTATATGATCCAGCAGAGCCCATAATGCCATGTGGCTGCACTAGAAGCTTCTTAACATTTGGCATCTCAAACCTTTGTTCCTGGGTGGCTTTCCACAAGTGAGATACACAAGGTAAACCATAGAAATGGTCCTTGTGTAACCACTCAACACAAACCATTCCTTCCATTCCACCCATGTGTTTCATTCACTTAGTTATTTTATTAAGCAAAAACAGAAGTCAAAGTCTTAGAAATATTTCACATAGCATGAATATATAACCACCCTTGGTTGCTACTAGCTAGACTAAGCATGGAAATGGTAAGCATATTAACTTAGAGAAATTTCTAACAATTCTACAACTACTAGGATTTCCCAAGCATAGCATATAGATACTTATCAAAATATTCATGCAAGTCCTATACAAAATATTTCTGGTGCATAGTTGAAAATATAGGAATAAGATCATGAAGCACCACTTGCCTTGGTAATTTGGGGAGTAGCAACAATCTTCACAACCACAATCACTATTAGCACCAAAATCTACACATAAAATAATGGCACCAAAATCACATAACAAATTATGCAAACAAAAATATATGAATGCATGCAAATGCCATGTGATGGTTTTTCTACACCAAACAAGACAGGCAATGTACTGAAACATAAACAAGACCAAGATACACAATATAAACTCTATTTGATCTTTAAAACATTTTTCAAATAATTTCTATACTCAAATTGTTTACAAATGTCTCTAAAACAACTATTTTTACAGAGGCAAAACATTAAACACATTACATAAACAGGTAGTATTTTCTCTCCTGATTCCAATGATATTAAGTTTGCAAAATTTGAACGTGGGGATCAAAAGTTATGAATTCTATAAGTTTAAATCACAAATAGATCTAAATTGCTTAAATCTAAACCCCAGCCACGCCGGGCGTTCTCGATTGGTCTGCACTCGCATGATCGATCGATAAGAGCCGTTGGATTAAAGTGACTATGCATGGTCCAGATCTAAACATACCGCTTCGTCAAGTGATTCTATCTCATGTATTAGATCTAGATCTGACGGCTCGCGGTCAAACAACCAAGGATTAGTGGCGCTGGCGACGGTGGCGCGGCGGCGGTGCTCGTCACGACGCTACGGGCGCATTTAGGTCGCTGAGGGGTGGGATGCTTACGGGTTCAAGGTGCGGTTATCGCGGTGCTCGAGGTGGTCGAGGGAGGGACATGGGCGCACCGTGGAGGTCAGGCTCGCCGAGTTGGCGCTGCATCGGGTGCTGCAGACGCTGACATTGCCAAGATTTGAACCGCCCTAGCACGAACCGTATGTATCAGAGGTGCCAAGGTCACGACGAGCATGATAGTATCGAGGAGAAGGAAAGGCGCCGGAGATTACCGTGATTTCTCACCGAGATGAGAAAGGCGCCGGGCAGCTGCGGGGTTGTCGAATCCGACCTAGGTCACGAAGCAGACAAAACAAAGGCATGACATGAGTCGCGTGAGCAAGGGAATCATGCTAGCATGAACGAGATAGAGTGGGGTGGACGGAGCTCACCGCAATGTCTCGCCGAGTTGCTCGGCAGCTTTGCAGATCAATTCGGGCAGCCCGGAGGAGAGAGAGTGACGAGTGAGGGGAAATAATCGCGCGGAGAGGTTTACAGGCGAGGCTCGCAGGAAACACTTGCTGAATCAATGGTACTACGCCGCTATCAACGATAAAGAACGGCAGCGGCGACGTGTTCTTGCGCGGGATTTGGGGAAGATGACGATGACGTGGTGACGAGGTTTAATCTCGTCAATGCCCATTGTTATGGACTTGGGTTTTGGAGAAGATGGGGATGCCGGATATCGTGGCAAGTATGCATAAGCAATCGTGGGACACGAGATTTACCTGTGTTCAGGCCCCTGAGGGAAAACCCTACTCCTACTTGTCTGCCTTTGATTACAGAACCGAAGATTACAGTGGTGCGCAGATTCAATCAAGCGTGATGCGTGCAAAGTATGAGTCGACTTGTCCTAGGGAGTGCCCTCCGCCTTTATATAGACTTAGGCAGGTCCGCGAGTCCTAGTCTTACAAGTTCTAGGGTTTTACCCCTTTGAATTTCCTATCTCCTCTAGTCTTGCTCTCCAAGGATCCGAAGACGTCATGGGCCTTGGCCACCCGAAAATCTTCATGGGCCAGCTTATGTCTGTCGTGGGCCCTCCTTGGGCTGGACTAGGTATGCTGAAGTTACGTACCCGTAGGGTATAACCATGTCAGTAGCCCCCGAGTGATCAGTCGAATCGTAGATTCGGCTGAGGACTCTTCCATCCTTCGTGAGCAGCTTATATGTTAATAGTATATGTGTGTAGGGATTGTTGATGCGTGTGCCTGACTCACCCGACGGATCAGGGTCAGTTAACTGTCTTAGGACGAAACATCACGATCTTCTTCAGGTTCGGGTCCCTTAACCCGAGCCCGAATATATGTCGTAATTCAACTCAGCCGGAGGACTTATAGGAGTGGAATTCCAAGTGATTTTAATTAGTGTAGCCAACGCCGTCTGTCAGATTTTTCATCGCATCACGGGTACGGATTCATACTAGCAGTAGCGCAGTCAAAAGCTGTGCCATCGATGATATCAGGTCTTATCTTTAGCCGCAGACGCAGATTCAACATTTATCACCTCGGAGGTGCTTCGGTACAAGGAGATTGTTGCTCACTTAGCGCTTTGTTGGGCAGAGTTGCCAAAAGTTTTTGCATGCGAATCCTAAGATCGCAACAAAGATTTCATAGGGTGCGACCAGCCCGTATGGGAGTAGCTCTTAGTGTCTGCTCGAGTCGAGACTAACGGAGACTTTAGTTCAAGCATTGTTTCAATCATTAGGTCCGCAGACTCAAAAATTTCGGATGCTTAAATCCATCCTCCCTATGGGAGTAGCCCCGAGTCGTAGTGGAGTCGAGACTCGACGAGGACCCGTAGAAGTAATTTTGTCCTCATTTGTCTGCTTCGGTGCACGCCGCCCTAATAGGAGTAGCCCCAGTATTTAGATTCGAGTGAGTACTCTGTGGAGCCGGGCGGTGCTAGTATAGCTTTTGATGACGCTGCTTACGATCGATGACCTCAAGCCCGCTACGCCAGAGATGACTTGATCGGACGGGCGCGGGTCCCACTTGCTGACTTTGAATTGACCGTCACGCGACGTGGAGATGATTACGGCGCTCGATTTCCGCCGTAGTGGACAGCGTGGTAACGACGGTTTGTTTTGGTGTCGACACGGTACGCCAGATCTATCGCTGGCGTAGGTCTTCGATGGCGGACGCCAGCGGCCGCCTTTTGCCGTTATAACTCGGTGAAATCGCGGTTTGTTTTTCACCGCACCAGCTCATCTGCTCACCGCCTCCTTATTCTGAGCGATTCTTGCCGCTACTGAGTTTTCCTTCCACATTGCCTTCGCTTCTTCGCGTTGTCATCGCCACCACGCCGCGCAGCCATGGGAAAACAAAGAAGTCCTCATCTGCGGTTGGCACCAAGCCGCCGAGGCAAGAAGAGCACCGCTGGCCGTTGCACCGATGGTGGTCGGGCGGTGATCAGAGACGGAGAGCGATCTCCGCAAATCGCGCGAGGGCTCGATCCCGCAGGATACGACACCGCCAAACTCCCCGCAATGAGGTAATCCCCGCCCCATCTGGGTACCGGGTTATGTTTCTGCCTTCGCCTTGCGGGTTTTCGATCCATTCCATGACTTCCTTGGATCGCTTCTTCTATGGGGTTCGCTTGCATCATCTGCCTCCCAATTCTCTTCTCCACATTGCTTGTTTTATCACCCTTATTGCGAAAGGCCGGGCATTGAGTCAGACTTTGGCCTCTTCCGAAGCTTTATTCCGTGAAGAGGCAGCCTGGTTTGATGGTGTGAATCCCATTGGGGTTTCATCATCTCCCTCCCCAATGTGCAATTCTTTTCCTTTTCCATGTCCGAATCTGTCCAAGATCGCAGAGGAAATGGTTTACATCCGTGACTGCAGACGCCTGGGCAAGATTTTGGTCTCGCTCTTTGACCCCTCCCAATTGATTGAGAAGAAAAGATCCTGAAAACCAAATCTTAGACGGTGAGGTGGCGGAGATAGAGGCCCTGTATCATCGGGTGGAGGATTCCAACCGATTCCGAGAAGGAGGTGAACGTGTCGACGCCATCCGGACGCTTTGAGCGCCGGTGCAACCTCTCCAAGCGAGGGCGCACGCGATGTTTTTACCTCGCGCCGTGATCCGACGAGTGTTTCGAAAGTGAGAAAATCTCCAGGTGGAATTTGACAAGGCTCTTCTTCGCGCTGAAGTTCAAGGTCCGATCAAGAAATCCCGGGAACACTACTAGGAAAACGGCTATAGGTAATCAAAGACATCCGTGGCTCACATGGTTGAAGTGCCCCACGGCTAAAACAGCGTGGCTCTCTGGGGCAGTTCCCTACTAATAACTAGAACAACCGTGGCGCATGACTATAGTGCGCCACGTATGTGTGTGGGCCAGGCCTGCACACACGCCAAACATCCGTAGCGCACTATAGTCATGTGCGCCACGGTTGTTAGGGTCATCCGTGGCGACGTGGTGCCTCGTGCGCCACGCCCAAGCTCATGCCCTCTCGCTCAAACGGCCACAAACTGCAGGCACATCCCAGTGCGCCACAGACTAGAGCATCTGGCGCACTGCCCAGTGCGCCACAGAAGTTTGTACTCCCGCATGACTGGGCCAAGCGCCACGGATGTGTCGATTCTTTTAGGACAGCACTTTATGTGCACATGTGTGCCCACACATCCACCACCCACACTTCACTTTCCCTTCTTCTTCGGCCCAGATCTAGTCAAGATCTTCTCCTTCCCACCTCAATTTCTCCATACATTCACCATTTTAGCATGTAAAACTTGCTTTGATGTTACATAAGTAATAGAGGAGGTCTCCTGCTCTCATCTATCCGCCTCCGTCGACGCAAGACCTCCTTTCCATCTTTCTCGCGACGGCCTCTCATCTCGTAAGTTGTCCATGTAAGGATGTGTTCATGTATATGGATGATGCATGTGCTCATATGTATGTAGATGATCGATGCTCATGATGTGTATGTGTGGAGAGGATCGATGGTCATATGTGTGTGTATATTGAGAGTATCGATGATGCTCATGCATGTGTGTATGGAGAGGATAATGATATGTTCATGTGTATGGACGGTCTCTCTCTCTCTCTTGTGTTTGTATGTGAACAAGTTGTTATTTGTTTTGCCAAAATGTTGATTCATTTCCATTTTGGCAAGACTTTGGCATTTCGCAAAGGTCCTAATTTTAGGATAGGTCATGCCGAAATTTTCTATCGACCATTGCATGCATGCATTCATTATGTGGTTCTAATAGACTTCAAAATTGTACCGTGTACATCGTGCGGTGCAAAAATGGTCCGCATAATGAGCGAAGGCATTGTGGCTAGATTTTGAAATGTGCGACGGCCGATATGATAATAAATAACAAGATGTATATAAGATGTCCGTGCGTAAGATGCAAACTCAATCGGGTGATCACCCGTATTCGGGAATCCAGCGCACTGCCCGCCATGGTTTCATGGATGGATACACTCGCTGGATAAGCGATGGCGAGATGATGGAGACGGAAGAAGGTGGCCAACATGATTTACGATCATCATCACGGCGAGAACGGCGTAGATGATGAAGAGGCTTCGAGATGGTGAAGGTGCGGAAGCATACCGGATGATGATGATCTAGATGCCGAGGAGCGTATCGATGATGGAACAACGTCAGTCAAAAGGGACCCTTATGTGCAAGAGCTGCTTCTCAAGGCATTTAGTAACGCCAGGCAGCCGCTAGAGAGAAAGCTTTTGCGAACTTGAGAAAGACGTGGTTACTCCATTGTATGAAGGATGCAGCCCGATGATACCCGGTTGAATGTAACGCCAAGGCTATGGAGATGAAGGCAAAGCACAAATTGAGCGACGCAAGCTTCGACGATATGATGGCATTCGCACGATCGTTCCGAGGGGAACACATGTCCAACTAGTATCGAGGATGCCAAGAAAATCGCCCGTCTCTCGATTCATCGTGACGTTAGATATCACGATGCATCAACGATTGCATCATTTATCGGGCGAGGACACGGAGAAAACCACATGTCCGTGCGGCGTGAGTCGATACAAGAAAGGGAAGAAAGCACCTCAAAAGTGGTATGGTACTTTCCTATCACCTCGCTCAGCGCTATTTCATGGACCCTAAGGAAGCGAAGCTCATGCGATGTCATGCGGAAAGGAAGAAGCCAGAGATGATGATGACCGAAAGGATGAGCCGACGCACCTTCGGGGACAAGCAGCTGAAAGCATTGACCTGAATTCTGCACCGTGGAGATTCGAGGAACATCGCTTGGTGCGGCACCGGCGGACTCAATCCGCTCGTAGCTGTAGCAGCACGCAAGACGACTTGGCCCGTGTTTGTATGGATGTACAACCTCCTCCATGGTTGTGCATGAAGAAGAAGTACATACAAATGAGTATGCTAATTCAAGAGCCAAACAACCGGTACCGACATCAATCTGTATATCGGGCTGTTGAAAGAGGAGCTAGACACGCTATGGGAATTGAGCTAATACTTACGACGCCGTCAGACAAGATTATTTCACTATGAGAGCCGCATTGGTCACTATGGTGCAAGACTATCCAGTTATGGTATATCTCGGCAGGTTATCCATGATTCTCATGCGTTAGGTGCATGGATAACACAAGCTATCTCCAACTAGAGAAAGATCCAGGTCATCGAAAACCGTGTTCATGGCGCACCGGAGGTGGCTCGGCAAGAATGATCCATGGAGAAAACGTGAGACCTGTTCGATGGCAAATCGTAGACCCGAGGAATCCCAGAGCGAGGAGCAGCTAAGAAGTGGAAGAGTTGCTGAAAAACTGGAAAGATTGTCCTAAGCCCGAAAGAAGCGAAAGAGGCAAAGAACAAGACAAGCCACTGATGAAGGTATGGAAAAACAAGGTCTGTTTTCGAGTTGCTATACCGGAAGTTTCTCCAAGACGCCTCATAGCTCGACATCATGCATATCACGAAAAACGGTGCGAGTCTCGTCGCCACCATAATCAACATGCCGATAGGACGAAGATGGTCCAAAGCAAGGCACGACTGATATGCTTGGGTATCCGGCGAGCTTCACGGAGGACGACTACCCTCGGCGATCGTGAAGATGACGGCGATCATGAGTCGGAGACGACACAAGGTCGTTGGAAGGGTAAAAGTTCAAGAAGAACGACATTACCGCCTCCTTCTTGCTTCACTCTAAGCCGTGGATGAGATCAAACAGTTTTTCAAGTGCCTTCTAGGAGTCAAATTTCCTTACGGCCACGCTGGCAAGATAAGATACCTAGACGAGGCGAAGAGGTTCAAGGCATGAAGTCTCACGACCGTGCCGCTAATGACGCAGTACTTCCGGTCGCACTAAGAGGGATAATGGACGAGCACGTCTGAAACGTTATTTGGCCTATGCAAGTTTTTCGACGCCATCTCTAGGAAGTCGATTGGCTTGAATCAGCCGAAGGCTACAGGAGGAGATCGTGGTGATACTATGTGAGCTTGAGGTCTACTTCACCCGCATTCTTCGACATTATGGTGCATCCGCTGGTCCATGTCGTGGAGGACATCGATAACTCCGATGTTTCTCCGCAGCATGATGGCGCTCAAAGGATGAACGGACACATCAAAGGATACGTCGCAGTGTCCTGGCCCGTGATGGAAGCATAGCCAAGGGCTTCGTCAAGAGTGCATCTCTTTCTCGCATTTAATTATCTAGACATCGAGAACTCCTCGGTCTTCCGCCAATAGACACCTTGGCAAGCTCGACGGATCCGGTCACCGAGGGTCGCCGACAACGCATGCGCATTGATTTTCGACGCAGATTTTGATCGAGCAAACGCCGTCCGCCACAACATTTAGAATGGTCGATCCTTGGGCATGTAACAAAAGGTTAATCGAGAAGAAGTACAAGACCGCATACAGAGGACGCAGGAGAAATAATCAAAGAGCACAACTCAGATTTCACGCTGGTTTAGGCGACGCCCTTGATAATCCCCCGGCCGCATTCTTCCGACACGGAAAAGATCATATTCACCTTGTCGCAGGACCGATGCAAAACCGTGACCTATCAGCGATGATATCAACGGCTACACATTCTACACGGAGGAAAAGGACAACAAGTGTGATTATCGTAACTCAGCGTAACGTCTAATTCTACACCGATGACAACGTGAAGGAAAGATTCAACTAAGAATCGAGGAGATCCGGAGCTCACTACTATGGAGAAAAGGTGCGATGTTCCATGTCGATGGGCAAAGAGCGTTGAAAGAGAAGACCGTATTTCACAACCATGGTTATACCCGGCAGCCAAATCCAAGGTCATTGCAAACGTGGCCGAAAATGAACCGTGGTACAAGCACCAAAGTGACCAATGTTTTTTCACACCGACAAAGCCTAGCCGTGTTGTCGGAGGAGAGGAAAAGAAACATCATCGGAATGGATGGATTCGCCAACTAGCAAAACTTCACCAAGACGGCGATCCAAAGATTGAAGATGACGACGACTATGATGCAAGAACATACATCACAAGAAGAAAAAGGACAACCCTACCCAAAAAGGTAGTCTGCTCGAAAGAAGAAACATTCAAGTGCCGGGCTAAATTATTCAACCGCGATAAAGAAGGGAAAAAGATTGTAAAACGCTAGCTCAAAAAATATTGTAAACGCTGGTCAAAAAAGATTGTAATATTCATGAACAAAGTATTATGAAATTTAGTTATACTTTAAATCATACTTTTGGGCATTTTTGGAATATTATTACTTTTGGGCATTTTTGGAATATTTAAAAGTATTTTAAAATCAAAATAAAACTTCTATGGCATATATCACCACTTTTGGGCATTTTTTTAGAATATTTAAAAGTGTTTTTAAAATCAAAACAAAAAATTGGGGCATTCAGGATTCAAACCTCGGTGCTCTCAGTTTAGAATAGAGTAGTGCGTAACCAGTGATAGGCTAGTATAGTTGTTAGCTAGTGGGTCCGTAGTTCTCTTATCCAAAGAGTTAGAAGCCGACAGGCGAGCGCACTAGCCAGAGTGCACTACAGATATCCGTGAGCGCACTATGGCTCAGGCGCCACACCTAAGTGCCTTTATCCACACGTGGCGCCCGACCCCTCTCATCCCCATCTCCATCTCAGCCTCAAGCCGAAGGACCGCCGCTCGGGATCCGCCGCCAAGGCTCGAGGAGGAGGAGGGCCTGCCGCCCGGAGGAGGAGGAGGTGGAGGCCGCTGCCGCCCGCCTGGCCGTCGGCCCGAGGAGGAGGAGGAGGTGTCCCAGGAGGAGCAGCCAAGATCTCGGAGAGGTGGAGGCTGCCGCCCTGGGCCTGCCGCCCGTCTGGCCCGAGGAGGAGGAGGAGGTGTCCGAGGAGGAGGAGCCGCTGCTGCCTCGTGGAGGTGGAGGCCGCCGTCTCCGCCTGCCGCTATCCGGCCTGGCTGCCGCCGAGGTGAGCATCTCCTCTCCCCTCTCTCTTCGGGCGCCTATGACATGATACTCAGGCAGGTCTCTTCCCTTATCCAATGATTTCCTGGGAGGCCGCAGGAGATGCTCGTGGCGATGGCTCTTCCCTTAGGAATGAAGCCAAGGTCTTATATCGCTGTTGGCCTATTGCTTACTAAGGTTAACTGACCATGTCAGAGATGATGTTCAGGTTATTTTGCAAGCTGCTGGTATATATGGTGGATGATGGTGTTCGTGTTCCCATGCTGTGAAATGTGTTACTAAGGTTTTAACTTGGGTGCTCACATTTCGCATCCCAGCAATTGTCTAAAATCAACTTAGTATGTTGGTTAATGTGCATTCTATTAACTGCCCGGTTTTCAACTTGTAATGTGGTTGCTTTTGTGGCTATGAAAGATATTGCATCGTTGGTAATCTCTATCTTTGGCATGGTGGTCTCTTTATTTTTTGTGATGATTTGGCATGGTGGTCACTTTCCTTTTCTAGTACCTGTTGTGTTGCTAGTGTTGGTTGATGGAGTTTGAATAATCTGATATGCAACAGCTTAACTTCCGGTCCCTTTCACCGTACATCAATACATTTCATCGCTTGATTTGAAAGACACAAAACCTGGGCTGGTTTGTAATTGCTTATCATGCCTGCCACACAATTGACAAGCACAAACTTAACTTCGAAAGAAAATAGGAATTCTTCTAGGAAAGTAGTACTTTTGATGTAATGTTACACACAGATAGATTCATTTCATACTGTGATAATTCTTTGATAGATATTTTTGTTCTACAAATAAAATATTAACACGTATTTCCAAAAAATAACCGTGCGTAACATTTTATCCGTAATGTATACAAGTTTTAAAAGTCATGTTAGAATTTTTAATTTACACATTTGGTTACCTAAAAGCTTCACATAGGATCTAGGAATGTTGCCTCGCATCAAAGCCTCTCGTTCTTTCAGATGCAGAGTTCAAAGGATATCACCGAAGGATGCCACGCTGAATTCTTAGATCACCGCTATTATCACCCCGAAGGTTGCCAACAAGAATAGCTTAAGTACATCAACAGATCACTGCTATTTTGAATTTTAGCTTTTTGTATAACAAAGAATAAATTAAGAAAATATTCGTATCCGATCAACATCTTGCACCCCATATAGGTGGATTATAATACTAATGATGGTTGATAAGTGGTGGAGTAATTAGAAAGAGAGAAGTAGTGGCATGAATTAGCATCCGGGAACCAAAAGAATAAGTTATTTTCTGCTCAAAGTTATTTCCATCATATGAGCACAATCAATGATATTTTCTTTTTCAAGAGACCTAGCAGGCTTTAGTTGAGAGAAACATGTATCCTTGGGTTTTAGTTGCTGTGTATGCTCATATGTGTTATTTCTTTTTTCAAGAGACCTAGCAAAGCTAGTTATTTTCTTTCCATCATATGCTTGGTGCCCGTGAATCCATGATAACGTAAAGCCCATTGCTTGATGTGGGCATGTTGATGCATTCTTAACCAATGTGTTTTCTACCTAGATGTTTATGTGTTGGTTGTGTTGGCCGATTATCCTATGTG
The DNA here is from genome assembly GCA_030063025.1 of Avena longiglumis. Taxonomy (NCBI): domain Eukaryota; kingdom Viridiplantae; phylum Streptophyta; class Magnoliopsida; order Poales; family Poaceae; genus Avena; species Avena longiglumis. The sequence goes on from CP125976.1 coordinate 539,594,751, forward strand.
ACCAGATTATGTCCGGCTGTCGGGCCATTTATTGTCTGTGTTGGGCCGGCTATGATGGCTATTTATTGTGTGCTAGCTATGGGCCATATATATGCAGTGTTCTGTATGAAATGAGTCCCGATTTTTGCCGGAATGTTTATTAACTTCCGCTTCGCGTAAATCGGCACCCTAGTTTAAGAAAATTAGCAAAGGTCATGCCGGATTTTTCCGCATTTAACCAATTATTTGTTTTTATTAGTGCAAAGATGTGTGACAACGACGAGGTCGATGTTCTAAGCGCATCATGAAGGAGAACTCGCACCTAATAAACAATTGACATTCGAGGCGGCCCAAATGCCTAGAAGACGATGAAGAATACCATCCTTCGGAGAGCTTAGGATGATGAGATGGAAGACGCGAGGAAGAAGCCAAGGAACGCTTGACGATGAAACCACCGATGGCGGCGAGGGCAGTGGAGTGGTAGCAACCCTCCTAAGAAGAAGAAGAAGAAGGACCTACGCGCCCGAACACGGCTTTACGGTCGGGGAGGAACATCAAGTGAGCCCATCGTGGTTCCTTTGGAGCCCGCCTTGTCAAAGGGTACGCAAGTGGCGGCGATCACCCTGACAACCATCTCGATCAACACCGAGAATCTCCGATAAAGATAATGGCTACTTGCGCACACTCCTCTTCGAAGTTGCACGCAAGATACAAGTTCCCCGCTAAGTATCGTAACACAAATTATCATGGGAACGGCAAACAATCCGCCTCACAAAGATGAGCACCGCTCGCCAATGGAGAACCCGGATAAAGAAGAAGATCTATAAAGAAGGCAAAACTCGAGGAGATCCGTAAGATTGACCCACAGATCACCAAGATCCCGGAGTTCAAGGAGAGGTGTCAACCGAAAGAGCCCTCGCCAATAGTAATCGGGAAAGGTGCCGCAGCGGCGAATATAGGTCATCACCATCTTGATCCGTGGATACAGAACGGAGGCCAAATGGAATAAGGAGGACGAAGAGTATAGATCCAAGGATAGAAAACCCTTTGCTAAATTCGAACCCGGCAGGTTTGAAACTTCATCGTGGCCTGCTACCATGTGGACCCAAAACCAAAAACTCACCGCTGATCCCGCGGTGAAGGAATTCGAGGAAATTGTGGTAAGTATAATCTAATTATCATGATCAACACGATTGCAATCTAATCGATGATCTAAATGATTCACTTACTTCTTCCGCAGGAGGAGGAAATTGTTGCTAGTCATGGATCCTGTGGTTCCTCATCCTGTGGGTCGACGGCGCCACCCGGGATAACCCTTTACAGGCGGCGAACCGGCCAAGAAAATAGAGCCTAAGCATTCGAAGAAGTAGAGCCGTAAGAATTGGGTGGATCATTTGGTCCAACGCCGAGGACGCATGGGCGCCGCTGAAGGAGCGAGGAGGAAACAGAGAGGTTCAAGAACTTAAGGCACAAGTGGCGGATCCCGCAGACGTCCAAGACAACTGGCAATCACCCTTACGCCCTTCCCGCCACCTTGGTGGAGTCAATAGCGAACTGGAGTGCGGGTGGTCGGTAGGGCCGTTCGATTCCAAGCATGGTCCGCAGCCATCAACAACGCGGCTACCGATTTAATCAGCGAACCACGTGTTGATCCGCCCGCCAGCACCGCGCGCGCGCCGCAAGTGTTGGTGACTCCTCCTGCCATCACCAAGGCGCCGAGTACATGTTGGTGCACCTCGCCATCGCCGCGCGGCACCGGAGCTCCAAGCACCCGGTAGGGAGAATACACCGTCATGCCAAGACCGCCATCAAGCAGCCCTTCCGCCTCTGCACGCCGCCAGACAAGTGTAAGGCCGACATTAGCCGATCTCGACGCCATCACGGTAAACAAATTTCTTTAATTACCGCCTTTCATGCCATCTATATATTACTCTTGTGGCATCTCGCTCGACGACGCCAGACATGTTTTCTCGCAGACGGATGTTCCTTGCACTCTCTTATGCTACGTGAACAACGAAATGAGGATGTTGCCAAGGTTACCATCGCTCAACCTTGCGGCGCATGTTCCACTCAAAACCGATGCGAGATAGCGTGCAGTGGTTAAAATTAGTTTCGGTGCTAAGGGCTGCGACGACTGAACCTCCCATTCAACCCCTGTGAGCGATGAAGAAGAGTCAGTCGTCGTCCTCGTGGTTGCTTCGCTTGTTCTTGCTATGGCCAAAGAGCATGATCCGCTTGGGGACCTGCTGGGGCCATCACGCCATTGTGCATAACAGACACCGCCTGTCGTGCCGGCTGCCGGTGGCAAGGCCTCACCGCCTCGTGGCACCTCCACGCGGTGGGTCGGATGATCATGTTGATGATATGCACATGGCGTAGGATCCGGCCGAGGACTTCGAAGACTGGAATGATCACTTCTTCAGCACTCAGTTTGGCAACGAAGAGGACCTAGCTGGTGGCCCCACAGAGAAAGCCACTATCACCAAGCGCCTGTTTGGTTCTCGTGACGCTTTAGCTTGCGCCTTACAGCCAGCCGATACAACCAACGGCCTTTATTCTAAGCCCTGACACACTACATAGGCGGTGCTCAGATGCAGTGCCTGCCCGCTCTCCAAAAAGGAAAAAGGCGAGGAAAAGAAAATCTAGCAATGAGCGGTAGGTGGCGCCAACAAGCTACGAATCCGATCAGTTTCGGATCGGCCACCAAGACCCGAGGGTATTATGGAGGATTCATGCATGTGAGCCCATGCTACCTAAGAATTTGTGGAAGCTCGCCATTGGAACCGGCAGAGTGTGCATGATGACGTCGACGATAGAGAGACGCTTATCGGAGAAAGATCCTCGCACTGTGATTCGTGGTTAAGGTGCCACAGGCTTGGCTTCACGACACTGCCTCATGATCTGTTCTTCCTCAGTTCGAGGACATCTTCAATATGTTCCACCTATACCCGTGACTATACCATGGTCCGCCTTTTCTCTCAGCCACGCAGATCATTAGAGAGAACACACCGACATCGCATAGTGGACCCCTACTACATGCGATTTCGGCTGGGTTCCCCCTAACGACGATCGTGGCCTCGTATCTAAAAATAATCCTCGTGGCGAACAAGACAAAGGAATACATTCTCATGCCTTACTTTCCGAGTAAGTCGTTATTCACGCCACCGCCGATTGGCTTTATTAGATCATCATCATTATTTTTCAACACATTCCATTTGAATTTTTACAGAGATGAACATCGCACGCTCATCTCCTTATCGCCAAGCATTCCCACACCACGATTTCGACTCGGGAGTCTAGAAAAGAAGAAAACTACGACAAGATCAAGGAAGTTCGGATGATGCTCTCACCGGCTTTGCCTCGACGGGCGCACCACCGTGCGTAAGAAGGTCAAGTTCTAGAGGCACGCCTTCAACCACGTAATGTAGTTCCTCTGGAAGCAATGAAACAAGAAGAAGGAAGCCTACTATGCACTCCATCACATGAGGGCGTCCTACTTGACCAATGTAATTCTACGCCAGATCATCTCAAATGCGAAGCAAAGGCCAAGATCAATGATTCGGATATTAGACAAGAGATGTATCGCATCCACAGCAGCTTGGGGCAATCATCTTCGTGATGTCATGACTTCGGGGATCTTCTACGGAGGAAATATCCCAATAACCGTGATATAGAAGATCGCTTAGAGATGCAGGGTGACTATAGGAAGTTCATGACGGTAGGCGTCCTCCCTGTCCCTAAGCCGAGCTTTTAAGGCTTGATGTTGGCCTAGTTGTAGTTGCAAACTATAGATGACCTTGTGTGTGTGTGGACGACAAGTGTACTTATCTTATTAGGTTTATGAATCACCGCTTACTTATTTTGCTTATTATTATTATATATCAATCAATGCTTGTTTTTTGCTTACTCTTTGGTTTTGCTTACTCTTTGGTTCTCGGAATACAAGTGTGAGTTATTTTTGTCTTTTCGAGAATATGTCGATGATTGAAATGTCGTGGCACAATATATATGTGCTATGACGGGATTATTAACCTTGTGATATGCACAAGTCCAGAATTGTGCATCCTACTTGGCTAGCGTTCCAATATAAGCATATTCCTATGTCCAACCACCTAGCTAGTTATATATGAGGCATTCTTTTCGAGTTATTTTTGTCTTTTCGAGAATATGCCGATGATTGAAATGTGGCACAATATATATGTGAATGTGCTATGACGGATTAGCCTTGTGATATGCACAAGTCCGTGAATCAGCATCCTACTTGGCTAATACCGCCATAAGCATATTCCCGTGTCCAACGACCTAGCTAGTTATATATGAGGCATTCTTTTGAAGTTATTTTGTCTTTTTCGAGAATATGCCGATGATTGAAATGTCGTGGCACAATATATATGTGAATGTGCTATGACGGGATTGTTTTGTGATATGCACAAGTCGTGAATTGTGCATCCTACTTGGCTAACATTCCATAAGCATATTCCCCGTGTCCAACGGTATCTAGCTAGTTATATATGAGGCATTCTTTTCGAGTTATTTTTGTTTTTTTCGAGAATATGCCGATGATTGAAATGTCGTGGCACAATATATATGTGAATGTGCTATGACGGGATTGTTAGTTTTGTGATATGCACAAGTCCAGAATTGTGCATCCTACTTGGCTAACAAATTCCGTCATAAGCATATTCCTCGTGTCCAAATGACCTAGCTAGTTATATATGAGGCATTCTTTTCGAAAGTTATTTTGTCTTTTCGAGAATATGCCGATGATTGAAATGTCGTGGCACAATATATATGTGAATGTGCTATGACGGATTGTTAGCTTGTGATATGCACAAGTCCGTGAATTGTGCATCCTACTTGGCTATAAATCCCGTCATAAGCATATTCGTGTCCAAATCTACCTATCTAGTTATATATTAGGCATTCTTTTCGAGTTATTTTTGTCTTTTTCGAGAATATGCCGATGATTGAAATGTCGCGGGCACAATATATATGTGAATGTGCTATGACGGATTGTTATGTGATATGCACAAGTCCGTGAATTGTGCATCCTACTTGGCTAACATCGTCATAAGCATATTCCCGTGTCCAACGACCTAGCTAGTTATATATGAGGCATTCTTTTTCGAGTTATTTTGTTTTTTTCGAGAATATGCCGATGATTGAAATGTCGTAGCACAATATATATGTGAATGTGCTATGACGGGATTGTTAGCCTTGTGATATGCACAAGTCCGTGAATGTGCATCCTACTTGGCTAATGTTCCGTCATATAAGCATATTCTGTGTCCAAAATCCAGCTAGTTATATATGAGGCATTCTTTTCGAGTTATTTTTGTCTTTTTCGAGAATATGCCGATGATTGAAATGTCGTGGCACAATATATATGTGAATGTGCTATGACGGATTGTTAGTGTGATATGCACAAGTCCGTGAATTGTGCATCCTACTTGGCTAATGAGTCCTGGCCATAAGCATATTCCGTGTCCAACAACCTAGTTATATATGAGGCATGCTTTTCGAGTTATTTTTGTCTTTTTCGAGAATATGCCGATGATTGAAATGTCGTGGCACAATATATATGATCGTGTTATGACGGGATTGTTATGTGATATGCACAAGTCCGTGAATTGTGCATCCTACTTGGCTCACGGTCGCATAATAAGCATATTACTGTGTCCAACAACCTAGGTATATATGAGGCATGCTTTTTGAGTTGGCTATTTTTGATTTAAGAGTACTTTCTATAAGTGTATCTTCATATGAGACTTTAATTATACATGTTTTTCAATCACCGTTAGTTATTATTGTCAACTTGTAGATGACGTGGCACGCCGTACAAGGGACGGAGTTCCCGAGTCTACGATGATTGGGAAGATCGCCGAGACAGTGTACCGCTTCAGCGACAATAGCTACAAAGGGTACAACACTATGGCGGAGGCGAAGATAGATACACGCGCTATCTAGCGGAGTTAGGACAAGGAACCTGGATGAAGACCTACACCTTCGTCGCGTGATCATGCTTATCTTCTTGGTTATTCATCCCGCTTTGTGTCTAGCTAGCTAGTTTAGATGTTCAGCGAGCTCGAGCTCTAACTTGTTCGATCGACACATGTATTCGCATGTCACCAACTACTACTTTGTAACATGATCAAAACAATGTAACTTGGACTATGTATTCATGTATGCGACTTATCTATATGTATTTGTTTCAATCTTGTTTTTCATATTGAGTATTTATATATATAATTGTATATCTTGTATCTGTGTGTATATCTTGTAATATTGTATATAATCTGTATTGCATATAATCTGCTTGGAAATTAAAAAAACAAAAATACATACATGGCGCACATGGTCTACCTTCGTGGCGACTACACCTAAAGCGCACCATGGATGTTTAGTGGCGCACTAGGTGCGCCACGAAGATCCAAGGTAGCGCACCACGCAAACTTCGTAGGCGCACTAGGAGTGCGCTCACGCCTATCTCTACACAAATCGCGCGACTAGGCAGGCGCCCACCGAAGAGATAGTCAGAAGGCAGTGGCGCACTGCTGTGGCCACGGATGGGCCTTTAGGTGCCGCCACAAATGACCATTTTCCTAGTAGTGGAAGTCGACTCCTCCTTTTCTTCGACGTTGGTCGCATCAAGGTGTAGATTTGCACGTAGTGCCCCTTTGTTTTTGTCGACTGTATTTGTTTCCTTTGTTTTCGACAAAGTTCCTTCTCATCTTGCAGAGCCAGAGTGGGCATGGCACCACCATTGCCGAAAGGTATCCGAATGCCCGGATAATGAAGTGGTGGACTCCATGTCCAGCTACCGTCACGATCTCCAAAGGAGGATGCCGACGAAGTCGAGTGAGGACCATTCACAAGAAGCGATCATGGAGCTCCAGCCGAGTCTTGGATGCCTCGACTCCTCCGACTCCCAGAACTTCTGGGCCTTGAGCGTCATGATGATGTTCATGGGGTTCTTCTCTCCCCCTGCTATTCCTGCAGTGCTGTTGTTCGCACCCGCCAAAGCGGAAGAAGGAAGAAAAGAAGGAGGAGAAGGAAGAGAAGAAGGAGGAGAAGAGGCCCGGGGGCTTCTCCCATGTTCGACCTGAGCGCATTGGGCTCATAAGTTTTCTTTGTACTGTTACCCTTTTTCCTTGATGGTGTTTGCACCTCTGTTGATTGGCTTCGTATGCAGGCAATCCTCCGACGGCTCTAGTGATGGCGGTCGGGAGATGATGGGGGAGTCGAATATGCGTCGCCTCCTCCTCGTGGCGACTTCTGTACGCTGCCTCCTCCTGTGTGAGAGGCCGGTGGTTGCGCCAATTTCGCAGTGCTCCGAGTTCGCCGACACGAAGTTTTTCCGCTTGATTACGGGGAGCCCCGAGTGTCTTCGTAGGCCGATGTTGTTTTGCTTTGTGTTGGGCGTAGCCCCAAGTCCCTTACTGCTATTGCCTTCTTTTTTTTGCAGCCTTTGTCCAAGAGGCCAAGCGGCTAGTGGAGGAACGCCACTGAAGCGAACTGGCGGCAGCTTCCAAGGTATTCGCGCCTTTGTAGTACTTATCTTGCTTGTCCTTGTCCTGTTTTTGACACTTGCTTGTTGTAAATGCGAGGAGCATAACGACTCTCTCCGTGAGGTCGGCGCTCAAGAAGAGCCTTGGCTAATCGGAGCAGAAGTCGTCAGCCATTGAAGAGCGCTGAGTGGAGCCGATTTAAGGCAGCTAAAGCGGCGAGCGCTCGCAGCAGGAGGCTGCCGATCGTGAGGAGCAGCTGGCCACCGCTATGGCTGCTCGTGAAAAGGAGTGGCGATAAGCTCATGGCTGCCGCCAAGGCCATTTCGTGAGTACAAGATTTTGGACTTGTTTCTTTTCTACGGATCTTCTTTATGCTGCCTTTCTTCATGTTTTCTTCTTTTTGTCTCATGCCGCAGTATCGAGTTCGATCATGTGCTCGAGCACGGGAGTGTTTCTAGATGATGCCACGAAGCGTCGAAGATCACATAAAGACGGTCACAACTCCTTGCTAAGGCGAAGAGGTCCTTGGTCGCTTCTACCAGAGCTCTTCCCAAGGTGCACCCTTGAAGATGTGGATGCCACTGGCAGAAGCTCGCCAAACCAAGCGCCTGCAGCGCATAAGCGCAAGCGTAAGGGCATCGGGTTGGTCGGGCGGGCGATGGTTATGGCGGCCATGGAGCTGGACCTGCCCAGACATTTCTCGGATGCCGACGCCGGATGGATCCGAGGTAGCCTTTGCCGCCTATTCCGCTCCGCTGACGCATTTATATGGGCCCAAGCTCATTGACTTGTTGTCTCGAGTATGCATTGCGGAAGCAGGCCAAAGCTAGGCGCCCGTTCTGAGGCGACTCAAAGGTCCTGCCTTAGGCATAGTAGACGTAGGGTAGTTTGTAGTCTTCTTTTGTTGTAAATATCTTTTGTAGTACCATCCTTGTGCCACATAGTGGCCTTATATATTTTAATGAATTCCTCCGAGTTGTGCTCTATCCTTGGCTGAATGTCTGTGTGCCTTCTTTTTTTTCTGCTGCTATAGGTTCCTTCGGATGATGACCCAGTTGATACTTCATCCGAAGGGCCCTTGAGACCGTCATTGGATGATTCCTCGCAGCTCGCTTTTCTTTGAGATCGCGTGCGCAGCTTGGAGAGGGATTTTCTCGGGTTACGCGGTCGTGCCGACGTTTGGAAATCCAAGGCAGATCGTGGCGCAGCCAGAGAGGAGTATTTGATGGCGGAGCTGGTGGCCGTCCGAGCAACTGTAATGGTTGATCCTTTTTCGCCAGCTCGAGTTCTGGTGAGCCACTGGCCTACTCTTGTTTTGTGCGGTTGTCGCAGGTGCCAATCTTGCTCGAGGGAAGAAAAGGAGCGATTCTTGTTCGAGTCAATTGCTTGACCTAACAGACATGGAGGCGGCGGCTTCTTCCAGATGGATCGTGATCGCGCCATAGTTTTGGCGACAGTGCGGATCGTGTCTACCAGGTTTCGGGTTCTCCGCCAAAAGTGCATCACTTTCCTGCGGTACGCCATGTTTCCATTGGATGTCGTACAACGACCCTTGCAGTCTTCCGATGAAGTTTCAGTGCCAATGTCAAGGAGCTGAGTCGCGGCGGCAGCTTCGTCGTAGGGTGAAGGCTGCCTTGCTCTTGTGAGGTGCACCGCCTACTTAGATTTGGTCATTGTGGCCATCGGGCCACCTCCTCGACGAGATGGTGGCGGAGTGGAATATGCGTCCAAGATTACGCTACTGTAAGGCAAGATCTTGGGAACGATTGTAGATTTGTTTGAGCAGCGTGTGTTATTCTTCGTAATAGATAGACCTGAAAATAAATGATAGATGTAAAATTTGTATATTGCGGCTGGGCGCCATGTGCCCTTTTGTTGTAAAGGTTTGCTTGTTTGTGAGCACGCAGTTGCTTTGATTTGAGTACGCGTTCTTTTCGCTTGTTCGACGTAGTCGGCCTACTCAGTGTAATATCGCTATCCTCAAATGATGAAATCGTGAGGTGGGGGGAGCCCTCGAGTTTGTAGCATGTAGCAAAGTTGCAGAAAATAGTCAACCAAGGTTGGGGGTGACACTTAGCTTTATTTATATCGTGAATGGAGGAGGTACATGGTTCTGAAAATCGTAGCCTTGGAAGCCTTATTGAAAGTGCAAAAGGGGTAGGTTGCTACGTAGAATCGCCGTCGCAGTGTGAGACGTTCCACGGGTTGGAGTATGCGACTCCGGACTCACTTGCTTGAGGCGATAGGCGCCACCGGGATGACCTCGGTGATGGCGAGGGTCCTTCCCATGGTGAATCGAGTTTGTTCGCCGCTTGCTTGAGTCTCAAGACGGCGTCTCCTTCATTCGAAGGACCTTAGCGCGCAGCCAGCCGTGATACATGTGGTTGCTGCGAGACTGCTGGTACACCGCTGATCTAGCCGCTGCTTATATCCTGCTTCAGTGTGTCGACGATCTTCGAGTGCACAGGAACAAGGGCTGAAGCCAGCGGCGACTCGTGGAGCGGTGATGATTTCCGGTAGCACGGCTCGGCCCGTGCACCATGAAGAAACCGGTGTGTAGCCGATGGAGCTGTTTGGGCGTGAAAGTACGTAAGCTCCACAGCGGGATGACGGTAGCTCTTTCGGTCCGGGGCTTCCCGACTTTGTGTGCTCTCTAGAAAGTGAGCTCATGGTGTATACTTCTTGATGCCGGCGCCCGATTAGGCCGCTGGCCTTTCCACTTGCCCGCTTTGTTTGCGGGTGTGCCATCGAGGCATCATCAGTGATATTAATGATCCCAGGCCTTCGCAGTAAGTCCCGAATTCTTGAGAGATGAAGTTTGATCCGTTGGTTTCAACGGTGATGATCTTGTGCGCCATGCAAGGTACGCCAAAACTCCGTAGACAATGGATTCGAAGAACTTGAAGGCGTGTTTGCGCCCTCACAGTTACGGTGACCGGCATGGCCTCGATCCACTTGGGCGATGAATTTGAAAGTCGACTACTTACCAGGAGGAAGACGGTCCTCCTTTTCAAGATTTTGGTAGGTTGCCGATCGCGTCGAGGCCCCATTGGGCAAAAGGCGGGAAGCTATGGGTTTATGGGTCAGTTGGGACCAGGTGCGTGCGGTTTGTCGGCGAATCACCGCTGGCACCCATTGCATCTTCGGACGATGTCCTTCACGGCTACGCTTCATGGCGGGCTTGGCCAGTACGAGAATCCTGCTCGTAATTGATGGGCGCTGACGACCTGCTGACTATTAATAAAGGGAGCGTACAGCTCTCGCGGTGGCTTGCAGATGCCCTCATGGATATATTGGAGTATGGCCTTGCTTTTCGCCATTGATTGTGACGCACTGCTGTAGGTATGCCCGTAATGCTGCGCTTTGTACAGGTTTTCGCCGCTGATGATGGTGAAGGCTTTTTGACCGATGAGATACGCGCCGCATCCGCCGGGCCGTCCGGGCAATTCTCCGCTTATCAGGAGGAATCGGAGGTATGGACGCAGTGTCCAAGTTTCTTCTTCAACGCCATGACTCGTGCATCAGGTTGACCATGCGGCAACCGGTATCCAACTTTTCGGGTCCTTCATGACCTTCGTGTAGCGTAGCTCCGAGTGTTCTCCGCTTCTTCGTGATCCCTTGGCAGGAATTTCCGCTTGATGGATGGCACGCAGATTCCGCTCAAGGAACACGCTCGGGTGGTACACCTTTTGCACAAGTGGAGCCGAGTGTTGGCGAAGCGCGATCTATCTGGCCTCGCTGCTCTCTCTTCCAACATGCCAAGTTCGTTCCAGCCGTCAATTCTCCTTCGAGTGCTATGGTAGTGCAATGCACGCATCATGTTTTCAGCGAATACAGGTGCCAGACTCATTCGTAATCGCTCTGGATGTAACGACAAGGTTGCTGAGTCACCGTAGATGACCAGCGCGTTGCGGCCGCATATTTTGCCATCTTCATCTTGCCATGGATGAGGGCTTCAGATTCGCCTCGCTTGTTGGAGGCTCAATTTTCATCTCAAGAACGTGAGCTTCATCTTGTCTCACACACCTTGTGGGGAGGTCATTGCTGACTCCTTCGCCCACACGCCCGCTTCACGCTGGTGCCGCCGAGAAATGCATTGTCCGGTGGACTGCGATGGTTGTCCGGGGTGTCGAACCTGCAACTGTCCATCCAAGGTATGCCAGGAAGTCCTGGAAGGACTTGAGATTTGATCATGGTCGCTCGTAGATGATGTCCAGGGTGATAGTTCATCGTCCCATGTACGTAGGCCACAGCTGGCCCCGTGGCCTCCGGGTTATTCAGATAATCTCTGTTTAGGGGTGCCTCATTGACGCACGCTATGACCTGATGCTCTTCGGAAGTAGTGGCTCAGTCATTGCCGAAATGGCCATGAACACGCCTCAGAAGTCCACTTTCCGTAGTCGACACGGTGGTGTGTGTACCGCTGTTTGTTGGAGTGAGAACTCACCTGAGGTAGTAAATTGGCTGCGTTCACCCCGTGGGGTCTTGCCTTCTTCGGGTCGTTCAACCACTTGTCATCTGTCGGTCGACCACCGTGTGGCTGCAAGCGTACAGCATACCAGTGGGGCTCGCGCTTCTTTGGCGTGACCAAACTGGGCGAGGTGGAGGAGGAGCCGCCGAGGCTTTAACGCCGCTGGCTTCAACCTGGTGTCCACTCGAACTTGGTTCTCGCTTTACAGCAGACAGAAATGGTAAAATGGTAGGGCCTTCTCGCACCATGCGGCCGATGAACCTCCGCTTAGTGCCGCCATCATCGCCTCGGGCGAGCTGCTGGAAACGCTTCTTGAGGTTTTTCTCGCTTCTCCATTGTCATAATGGCTTTGATTTTCTTCGGTTCGCTCGATCCTCGTTGAGAGAGATGACACCAGCAGGTGACCCGAGGGAGATCGCTAAGGAGGACTTTTCTGGATTGAGCTTGGATCCTCAGAAGCGATCAAGGTTTGTCGAAGCGCCCTTGGAGATCGTCAATGGGTGTTCTTGCCTCCTTGGTTTTTATGAGTGCCGTCCACATAGACTTGGACGCGACACCGATCCGTCCTTAGTGAGGCAGGCCCGCAGCATCGGGCCGAAATACGTGGCACCCAAGCGTTCTTTTAGCCCGTGCTGCATTGTGTTGTAGCAGTATCACTCCGAGCAGCCATCGGTGCAGGATGAACGCCGCTTTTATCTTGATCTTCGACCTTGAGTCGAATCGCCTTCGATTATAGCCTCGAGTAGGCATCAGAGGAAGGAGAGCTTCTCACAACCTCGCAATGAATCGATGATCTGGTCGATCCGAGGTAGAGGGAAGTGGTCCTTTGGGCAATGTTTATTTAGTGACGTGAAGTCCACGCACATCCTTAGGATGTCCATGTCCTTCTTCGGGACCATCACCGTATTTGCCAGCCACTCGCTTTCCTTGATTTGCACGGATGACAGTTCTGGCCGCGAGTAATTGCTGATCTCCTTGCCGATAGCTTCGGATCGGCTACGACAATCTTCGGATAGACCTGTTTGACCGGCGGGCTTGGTGTCCGGGAGAGAAGACATTGAGTGCGTGGTTTCGGGCGAATTCCTCGGGACTTCTTATGGCATGTCCGTAGGGACACCGTGAAAATGTTTCCTAATTAACACGGAGGAATTCGATTTGAAATAGCCGCTTCCATAGCTGTCACGTAGGTCAGAGCATTTCGGCATTATCATTGTCTTGGAGGCGTCCTGGCTTCTGGATGGACCTGCACTTTCTTGAGTGTTAGACTTGGGAGTGAGAAGGACATGTCGGGTGCATTCTCGCCTTGGTGACTGGTAGCCATATTGTCCGTCACCTCGCTGGGAGCCTTTACGCAGCTCGCTCTTTGCATGCCGGAAGGGGATTGGAGATTTTGTTGAAATCCACCATCGCTTACATTGGTCCGACCGGTGAAGCTCCTGCGGATGGACGGTGGATGACGCCTTTGGTCTCTGCATCTTGAGTAGTAGGTATGCTGGTGTGTAGTGTGACGGCCAGAACTCCTTGGCGAATGCTACATCACCCTGTCCGGGATGGCATGGTATTGCTACGGCCAGTCCACCTCACTTCAATTCTAGGCGCTCTCGCCGAGAAGTTGTCCGGCCTTCAAGATGACGTCGGGAGGCCCTATTTTGCCTGTGGGGAAGATGCCTCTACCTCGACAATGCCGTGGAACGTTGTGTCTCATTGTTCCAGGCTGCATTTCAGACAAGGGATCCGTGAGATAGGTGCCAGAGTGCTTGCGGGGAACATTAGGGTTGATGCAGCCGCTGCGCCGTCCATGAAGACGCGATCATCTCGGCTCTCCGATCCGCTGGGCCCAAAGACCAGGGCAGCGCGCCCATGACCTGGCGAGGGATCTCGCAAGGGTGATTCGGGCTCGCGCGAGTGAATGTGATGCGTGACTCCGATCCGCTGAGGTACTCTGTGATTATGCGGTGGAGTTGCTAACGGCCTGATTGATTTGTTCGGGTGATTTTCTTTCCGCACTTCTGTTTGTAAGGCGCCCTTCCGGATCATATTGAGTGCTCCTTTTGGTGGGGGGTATGGCACCTTGGCGTTGTTTCATGCTGGTGCAGTGACTGTTGATTTGGGCTCCAATAAGGCGGGCGTGGAGGAGCTCCGTGTGCTATTTACTGGCGCAGTGCGCTTCCGAACGCAGGATTGAGTGACTTGTCAGTTGCCTTATCTGCGCCATGCCTTCGCTTTGAGTTTCTGCGGAACTCGCGGCGCTCCTTGAGCATGTGGCTGGCTTTTTGCCATCTCGTCATTGGTCACGAGAAGGGATGCGATGGACCCAAAAGTTTGTCGAACGTCAGGGGTCCGCTATCGCGTCGCCATGCGCCATGCCACAACTGCGTTGGTCGTCCGTGCTGTCGCGGAGCCTGGTTTCATTTCAAGGCCTCCTGTATCTCTCTCATTAGCCGGATCATGGGTCGCATACGGCGGTTAAGCCAGTGGTTGCCGCTGGACTCATGTCGGGTCCGGTTGGGCGTTGTCCTCGACGCTGATCTCTCTCCTCTTGCTGCGGCGTTAAGCGTCTTCGGCCGAAGTCGCCTTTGCCATCATCGATTGCGCCGCTGGATGCAATCGGGCTACCTTGCCTAACCGTTGGCAGATTCCATGAGGTGGTCGAAAAGGTGTCTTGGGCTTTACACGCCCAAGTTCCTCCTTGAAGTCTCTGGTGCTTGACGTCAGTCCTCGGCGCATCGGCGGCCTCTTCGGAGATGTGCTGCGGAGTTCTTGGCTCGTAGATCAACAGTCAGTATGTACTTGGAATGTTATAGATTCACCCGTTTCTTCGGGTGCGTGCTCGCGAACTCTTCGATTGAGGCGGGCACACTTCTTTGCCGTCAGTATCACCTTTGAAATTTTGGATGAAGCTGTAGGCGAAGCTCCCAACCGGATGGATCCCCGATGATAGGGTTGTTCGTTGCACTGCGCCATACCGCCACCGCGCTTTGTCAGTATAATTTCAAGGCATTGCATGAGCGTTTCTTTGTTGCCTCAAGTGAAGCTTGACTCGATGGATGATGGTCACCGAGCTAGGACTTTGGATTCTTGCGCGCTCCGCTGAACTGGAGTCAACATCCGGCGAAGCCAGTTAAGTGCGTATGGGCATCTGTGGTTCGCCGAACGGATCTCGCCTGGAAGCATCGAGCCCAGAATTCTCCTTCGCTCTTCATCCATCTCGTATTCAGTATCGAACATGCGCTGCCATTACGCTGCGTGCTTTGTCGATATTCATGTACTGTGTAAGCTTGTCTACACGGCCCGTCAGAAGTCGCTTATGGCGCAGCAGATCTTCTTTCTTCGAGGGAGATCGTGCTCCTCTCCTCTTCGGATGAGGGGTGTTAGGGCCTCAGTCGGCGCATCGGCCTGAGCTTTTCTTCTTCGGCTCGCAGAGCGCCTTGCGATGGAGTGCAAACCCGATTAGTCCTAGTACGATGAGTGCTAACCTATGATGGTCCTTTTTCGGTCCCTCCGGAGGTGGGGTGAGCCGCCGAGATACGCAAAGCGGGCTGCCATGATCGCAGCTCATGGTGTCTTCCTGAGATGATGTTGCCACTGCATCCATATCCATGAACGATGTGGAGAGTTCGGTCACGGCTGCAGTACTTGCCCTTGGGATCCATGTTTTTCCACCCGGGTGACGCTGCTTGTTTCGGGTTTCCGCTGAGCTAGAGCCGGTGCAAGGAGCGGAAGCAGAGCCGGCTTCGTCAGCGCTGCCGGACTCGGAGGTCTGCCCTTGCTTGCATGCTTTGTCTAGCGCCTCTGCGATCTTTGACTTGTTTCTTGGCTTGTGCTCCTCGGCGAGGAGGTGATATGGTATGCCATGATGGTTCATACGGAGGCGCCCTCGCAGTAAAGACGATGTCACTCGGCTGACGCAGACGGCGAGCCCGGACCCATCCTTCTGCTAGGATTAAGTTGGTGGCGGGCTGCTGCTTTCCTCCTCGCTGGTGGGGGGATCCGGTTTTTCAAGCTGCTGCATTTTCGCCGCTTCGGTCTGGGTGGCGGGTTAGGAAGCTTCCTGAAATCGCCGGGTTTGATGACCGCGCGCATGTATAGCGCTTAGTAGATTGGTTGGGCTGCAGTTGCAGTTTTCTGGATCCGGAACTGCAGGTTCCTTCATCCGGAAGGTGGATCGCCACCGATCGGAGTTGCAGCTCTTTACTCGTCATTGCCAGGTAGAATCTCATCTGCTGATGGTGATGCGAGTAACGGGGTGTGGAGACCACGGCGGGCCTGATTGATCTAATAATGTGCACCGCTTAGGAGGCGGAGGGTGCCGGGCTTATCCCACTGGAGCCGAAGCGGTTTCAAGTAACAAAATTTCGAGTCAATCGTCCTACGGCTTCAAATCACTCGCTCACGGTGGCAGGCGCAGTGGGGCTGTGGCAAGTCGAAAGCGTCGAAGAGGTGAGGTGATTCTCCGTTGCCGCAGAGTTAGTAGATCGATCGGGTCGGAACGTCACAACCGCGCTCATTAGATCAGCAGCCCCAATTCCCACGGGACGGCGCCCAATTGACGCAGCGTTTAATCTCGCCAATGCCCATTGTTATGGACTTGGGTTTTGGAGAAGATACAGGGATGCTTTGGAGATCGTGGCACCTGTTAACGGGGATAAGCAAACTGCAGGACACCGAGATTTTACCCATGTGTTCAAAGTTGCCCCCTTTGCGAGGGAAAACCCTACTCCCGCTTGTCTCTACTCTTTTGATTACTATGCGAACCTGCAAGAGGAGATTACAGGTGCGCAGATTCAATCCGGCGCTGATGGGATCGTGCAGTGAAAGTATGAGTTTAGCTTGTCCTAGGGCGTGCCTCTCTGGCCTTTATCATGTAAACTTAGGCAGTGTGTCCGGGCATGTAGTCCTAGTCGGTTACAAGTTCTAGGGTTTTACCCGGCACTGAATTTCCTATCTCCTCTAGTCTTGCTCTCCAAGGATCCGAGGCGTCATTAAGTGGGCCTTGGCTGACCGAAATCTTCATGGGCTGCAAATGAGATGTCTTAGGGGCCCTCCTTGGTGCCAATGGGACTAGGTATGTCAAGTTACGTGCACTGTAGGGTATAACCATGTCACGGGACGGGCCCATCGCCGCTGGCTGTGGGTAGGTTTCGCGAAAGTGGGGAAAGGCGGAGAGGAGTGGCTCCGTGGGCTTCTTTTGATCATAGGGTGAATATGTGGCGCCAGCCCAGCTCTGCTTCCTAATTACTTTTCTTTTCTAAATTTATTTTCAGGAATCCTTTTCAAATAAATTCAAAAGCATTTGAATTCCAAATCTTTCCGGACTTTTACTGATAAAACCATGCTGCCTTGCTTGAGCTCTTTTTGAAAAAAATGAAAAAAAACATGGAAGGCCTTAGCACAAGGTTTAAAGAAGATTTGAAAATGGTTTTAAAACCATATTTGTTTTGGAAATTTTGTCCAAGCCTTGAAAATTCAACCAAATCCAACTTATGAACAAACAAAACTTGGACTTTAAACAAATATTCCTCACTTGAGAGTGGCATTTTGAACAATGCTAGTCTACATAAAATAATAGCACTCAGATGCTTCTGCTTTCTTGAAATGACTTGAAAATAATCCCTAAAATGATTATGCATGCATGGATGATATGCAAAGCTTTGAAACATGATTTTAGGATGTTACAAATCGTAACTTCTCTTTAAGGTGAATCTCAGCCCAGATTCGGATTGGCTGAAAATAGGTGAGGGTGGTCTTTCCGAAGATCATTGTAATAATTCCTCGAATCGACTCCTATGCAAGTTTCAACAGATTCTCACAAAACTCGTGATAGAAACGAGATTCAAGGTGCCCACCGTGCACTTTCGTGGGTGGAAAAACGGCTAAGTAATAATGATTAGTCTATCATTCCCTCGGCGCGGACCCACGAGGTAATGTATATATATATATAACAAATGTAACTCAATGAGTCAAGAATACAGATATATAATATACAAAGATCCAAATGGCACCAAAATGAAATGATAGGGGCGTCCGACTACTTCTAACAAGATGCAAAATGGGCTACAGAGCCCAGCAATGTAACCGAACGAAGTATAC